>CM062808.1:185614542-186214542 GCA_031772625.1 Pinus tabuliformis | reverse complement strand
CCATGACATCTTCCACAATCCCCTCAGGAGTCACAGTGGAGCGGTCTGCCAACTACAGTACTATTGAGGTCTTTCTTAGGGAACTCTGAAGGTTGAGTTTGAGCATAGTGTCCCTAGTCATTACGTTAATGGCGGCCCCTAGATCAATCAAGGTGTGGGGGATTATGGTGCCATTGATGTGGACATCGACTACATGACTCCCAGGGTTCAGATATTTTGGACAGATTACCTGCCCCAACAACAGGTTAGACAATTGTCCTATGACATTGATAATTGGGGCATCTCTCTTGCGCCTGCCTGGGTTCCTGAAACACTTCTCTTTGATCAACTTGTTGTATATTGGTGCATCTTTTATGGCCTAAAGAAGTGGTATTTTCACACATAACTGTTTAAGTTCTCCCAGAAGTTCAGTTTCTTTTGGGTTTGGTTGTGTGGTTCCAGTTAGTCTCTCAGGAAAGGGTGGAATGGCTTTGGGTTCACTTTCCCGTTTCTCTTCCTCATCCTCCTCAGGAGGGGGTTGGCTATCTGGGAGGACCTTCCCAGATCATAGGTTGATCTCCTGAATCTCCATAGCATAGGTAGGGCATGTTGTTTCTCTAGTATATACCTGTTGGGCCTGTCTGTTGTTGGGGTTCATGTTCGGTTGAGTAGGTATCTGGGGTTGTCTTAGAGGAGCAGGAGGTAATGGTTGTGGTTGAGCAGGTGGTGGAGGCAAAAGAGTGGGAGGAGAGTTGTACTGGGGCCTCCACCCTTGATGAGGTGCATTCCACTAAGGCTATGGCTGAGCATAAGAGTGAAACGAGTGAGTAGCTGGTTGAGTATGGTATTGAGGAGGATACGAACAAGGAGGGGGTGTGGACCAGGAAGGATGAGTAGGGGGACCCCAAGAAGGCATGGAAGTGGCTTGATTGCAGTTGTAATAAGTCTGTGATGTCCCTTGCATTCCCTGCTGGTAAGGTCTGGGTCCATGTGGCCTCCTTTGGTTCATGAAGTAGAGTGGTTTAGTGGCTCCTTCAACCCCTTGGTACATAGCTTTAAATACGGGAAAGGAAGGGAACTGATTTGTAGGATGGTCTTCTTCATAGACAAAACACACTTCTACAGAGTGCAATGGACATTCGTTCTTAGGATGCTTTCTGGTGCACTTGGGACAAAAGATGGCCAAAGCCCTCTCGGCTTCCTCTTGCTTCTTTTGAATTCGCAAGGTATCCATTTTCATGGAAATGGTCTGTCTCATCTCGCTTTTGAAATCTTCCATCTGATTTGCAAACTTGTTTTTAAGGGATGAACTAGATAAGGGGGTACTGGCTAAGAGTTGACTTCCCCTACCTCTCTTTTTGGTTGCCCTAGAATGGTTTCTAAACACAGCCTTTATGTCATCATAAGGTAGCTGGTAGATGTCTCCCCTGGCCAACAAATGGACGGTATCTAGAAGGTCTTTAGAGACTCCTCTAAGCATAACCAACTTCAGACATTTTGGATCAAGTGTACACCTGGCCCTTTTATAACTGAGTTGAAACCTCTCTTCATAGTCTTCTAAAGATTCATCACTTCCCATGGTCATTCGAAAGATTTCTTCTTTTGTATCCTTTAACCTACAGTATTCTCGGTATTTGTTGTTAAAGGCTTGCTGCATTTGAGCCCAAGTTGTGATACTGTTTCCAGGTAGCCCCATGAACCAGCGGAGTGCTGCATTCTTGAGGGTAGAAGGAAAGAGTTTCAACTTTTGCTCGTCTTCTGCATAGTCATAAGTTCGACAAAGGACAAAAAACTCAAACAGGAAGGTATCAGGGTCTTCGGTAGTCAATCCATGGAAGTGAGGTAAGGCTGAGGGACTTATGTTTTTCATTTTTGTGTCCCCATTGGTCTCTCGGATAGGAAAGGCACCTTATACTCTCTCTCCATTTCCTCTACCGTTTCTGTTTTCAGCCATGGTCTCAAGAGGAATGGTTTCTTACTCTTCCTCTGTTATAGGATCTTCGTATATCTCTGAAGGTTCACCTATAGGTTCTTCTGGATCACTACCACCAAAGAAGAGAGAAGGGTGACTCAGTGATGTGGTGGGGGTGCTGGGTAGGAATTTTCCTGAATTGTCTCTTTTCCTACGAGGCATGAAAGGAAATCTCCTTTTTGGGTGATTTTTATTTTTATTTATTTATTATTATTATTATTATTATTTATTTTTTTGTACCTGCAAAAATTGAAATAGATTGAACTGCAACTAACTAAAATCTATCTTTCTCAAATGAAAATGCAGAATTGAAATGAAAGCAGGAAAGGACTAATCTATCTTGTTGAAATGAAATTATTGAATTGAAATAAAAGCAGGAAAGGACTAATCTATCTTGCTGAAATGAAATTGCTTAATTAAAATGAAAGTAGGAAATACTAATATACACTTGCTGAAATGAAATTGCGGAATTGAAATGAAAGAAGGAAATGGTCTAATCTACTTTTGTAGAATTGAAATTGTAGAATTGAAATGAAACAAATACTCTACTCTTGCTGAAATAAACTACTTTAGCAGAAGGTTGTAGTAGAAAATAGAAGAAAAGCAGTAATCACAAAATAATCTGACGCTTCCCCAACGATGACGCCAAAAATATGGTGAGCTCCAGTATTTCAGCAATGATGTTGCAACTCCTAGGGCTCCCTACTTTACTTTTATCAACCCGGTAGTTCGTAACAAACTTGGAAGCGACGTTGCTATATGCACAAGTACTAGCTCTTACTGCAGGCTGTCACTTGATCAGCTGGCACAAGTTCGCTACGAGCTTAAGCCAACTTCTATGAGTTCTTAGAAGAAGCTTTTAACTGTGATGGATGAAATATAACTCAAAATAGGCTAGTCTACTTGCGGAAAGAAGATGAAAGCTGAAAAGAAATGCAAACCTTAACAGACCCTAGTTTTACCGACTAACCCTACTTGTGCAAGAAAAGAGATGTAAGCTACTGAAATGGATGCCATTGACTATTGCAAAGGTAAAATGCATGTGTTTAAGCTACTTTTGAAGGAAAATCTGGAAAAATCATCTTTTTATATTTTTGAGTAGTTTTATGTAGAATTATTATGCATGTGTTTTAACTATTTTTGACTGTGCAGAGGTTTATTGGCGAAAGGAAATGGAGTGGGCATTTGCAGGAGGTTGGGAAGGTGTGGAGAGGACCTAAGGGGTCCCTAGCACCCTTCTATAGATTTCCACTGCACTCAGATCTCGAAAAATCGCTCATGTTATCTTCTACAGGAGGCTGCAGGGGATCTACAGGAAATTCTACAAGAACAGGCCGAAAGTGGTTTTTAGAGGGTTGATGGTGGAAAAATAGTGGGAAAGTGGAGATGAAGGATGGATAAGGATGTTAAGGGGTCTAGGACCTGGTAAATGAAGCTCAGGAGTGATGAAGATGGTTGGATTTGTTCAAGGATGAAGAAAGCAATGTTGCACAAAAATGTATAAATTAGGGTAAGTTGGGAAAGTGTGGTGAATGAGGGAAAGAAATATTGAGGGAGAGGCTGGAGCAAGTTGTATGATGGAGGGAGGATAGGTAGGAGTGTCTTATAGGTGTTCTGCACACTACTTTTCCAAAACTAATCCAAGCAAAGACTAAAAAAAAACAGAGATTTATCTACTTTGACCTTAATCTAACCTAAAAACCAGAAATGTGATGAACATAAGTTTATAGACAGGAAATCATGCAAGAAAGCTATGGAGACTAAACAAGAATAGATCTAAGCATGAAGACACAACTGATATCAACTTTTCCAACCCAAAATCTAACACTAGCAATTGCATTGGAAGGCAAAAACAATGTTTTTATGGCAGCAAGTGTGCCTTGGTCCCAATTCATGGTCCCAAGGAGGGAGAAATGAAATCAAGGACTGCTTGGTAGCCTTCTTTTGGATCTTTTCTGTTACCAAACTATCAATTCAACCTGAAGCATGAACAACTATCTTAATCATAAAAAACAACCTAAGTAATAAAGCAAGATTTTAACCTAAATAACATAAATTATTTTATGAATGCAAGAAAAACACATAAAAGTACACAAAGGAGGTACTGGGAACTTGGGTTGGGCCCAACCCTAAGAGCTACAGCCTCCTAAGAAAGCTTAGAGTTGGTGCAAAGCTGGATTCATCTTCATTAATCAAAAAATAATAGTTACATCCCAAAAACTGTCTACAAGAAGAAGCTCGAAAATGTGCTGATACAGGGCTGCACTAAAGTGTGAAAATAGACTATCAAATGGCTAAAATACTAAGGCTTGAAGCCTTCCTACTTATGCAAATGAGGACTCCCAACAGTCCTCCTTAACTTTAGGAGCTTGGCTGCCCAAAACTGCAGTTAATCAACCACTTCACTAGACCTGCTCGGCTGCCCCTTGAAATCATCTTTGGTGGGTTGTTGAACTCCGAGCTGATGGTGGAGAACTCGAGGAAGGGGTCATTTAGTGTAGGAGACACCCCTCCTATAAATCCTCAACCTTGTTTCTTTGAATTTCGCTGCCAATTTGCTCATAAATGCCTAATATTGGTCAAAAAATGTCCAAAAATATGCAATAAGCATGTATTAGACTTTGTGGTCAAGTGACTATTCCCATTCACTCAATTAACATAAATATATTCAAAAGCATGCATAAAACTATGGAGAATGGTGGATTAAATGAGAATAATAGGCAAAATGATCCCATATAATTACCCATTTCTGGGGCTCATCAAGAATTCTCAAACAAATCAGCAAGAAAGTTGCAGACGAACCTTGGGAAAACAAGCAACCAAGTCAAGTAATTCAAGAATTTGAAAAACTAGGTCACAAAGCCAAAAATGCAAGATTCATTCAATAAAACCAAAGAGAGATTACCTTAACCATAAGCAATAAAAAACAATCTAATGGGCAAGAGAAAGATAACAGGGGATCAATAGGACTAGTGAATTCAGGAGGTAGAATTGAAAAAACAATTCTACAAGAATCGTCGCGGGCATAGCACCAGCAACTAGGGATGATCAGCCGGTGGCCGAAGCAATAGAGCGAAGTTTTCGTCAGAGTACACGTCTCTTCCGCGACGGGCCGATTTCAGGAATCGTCGCTACTGTATGGCAAGATTCAACGACGCACAGAACTTTACAACAGAGACAAGGCGACGTTGGCACAACTGTTAAACTTTTTTCAGCAACGATGTTAAAAACAATGAAAGATGAACAAGAAACTCCCAAACAAAGACCAGTCAATCCTACAGATAATAGACGGATTTCCCAGATTGACCCAGGTAACCCAAAAGATTGATAGTCACAGCAACCCCTCTAACCCTAGAGTGGGTCTAGTCACAGCAAAGACAAAACAACAATTAATTCCCTTAAATAGACATCGTTGGAGGCCTACCTCAAACTGGTGGTTGATGAAGTTCCGTTGTGCTTCTCCAGCTTCCATTTCCTTCTCCTTAACGAGCAATCAACCTGAAACACCACAAGGAAACAACAGAGCACGTCACTGAGAAACAACAATGATCTATTTACTCATAAAGTCAAGAAGTCATGAGCTATCAAGTAAATTACATACAAGACATAGGAAATCACCATTGATTGTATCAATAATAAATCAAGAGCAAAGCTTACAACCAAGTCTTGATGTTGCAAGACTTCTCAGAGGGTCCAACCAGTATGTTTCTTCAAGCATTCACTCTCAAAGATGGGTCTCCCAAACAACAATATATCTCTCTCTCATACACAAGCTTTAACACAAGGCTAAGGGCACTCCACACCTTCTTGCAAACTATGTAGCAATCACACACTTGTCACACCCACACCAAAACTATCTACCAAACTCAAAAGCAGTAACAGCACTGTAAAACCAAAAGAACTAGCAGATGATAGCAATCGTGAGTGATTTCATAGGAGAAGGAGTCTCCATGAAATGAGGGAGAGGGAGCTTATCCTCAGGGCAAGCAACACAAAAGACGAAACTACCATGCTAGAGGGGGAAGGGCGACCCAAACTGACTCAACAACCAGGTCTAGAGACATCCAGAAGGCCGATTGTTAGAACAAATTCACCCAATCTGGATCATCGCTGGTCGTTAACTAAGCTTTAGAGCCGACATCTCTAGGAAGCAATGTATGCAGACCAACCATCGCTAAAGATAGCTAATAGCCTTGCGTCGGGGCTTGAAATCTGACCATCACGGGAAACAGGTGTACTCCCGCGATGTGGTCACGACAGGACTGTTTATGATAGGGGTCTGTCATGTGTATTAAATGTATTCTCACGATGAGGCTGAAAATGAGGGTCAATTGGCAACATAAGGGAGCATTTGCTTAATATGAGCATGTTTATTGGACACATGACACAGTAGAAGGACTGGGGTGAAGACAGTGACAAATTACTGTGTAACACCACTAATTCAAAATTATCGAGCTAACTGAGTGAAAAGATCCACGTCACCTCATTTAACTACCTCCAAGTTGTATGTTGATGTGGAAATTTCGAATTTTCTCAATTTGACTAAGGCAAAGTTAATTGAGCCTTTCTTGCTACAATTCTCAACACAAAGTCATATAGCGAGATAGAAGATAAAGAGGTCATCATATATCATCATTATTAGAAAGGGACATTTGCAGAATGAGGATCATCAATATCCTCCACTAAAATCTTCATGAGAAGGTTCACCTATACTTAGAAGAAGCAAGTGCCTCGCAAATAGTCCACGTTCCACCTTGTGCGGGATCCACTGGTAAGGTATGATGATAAATATGTGCAACATGTCAAGTTGGTTGAAGTAATTTCATCTTCAAGCAAGGAAAGGGAGTTACTAGAAGGAAGTCTAGATGACCAAAAGAAGGAAGATGTATGTATATATTTGATAGATAAAGTCATGTCATCATATAGTTGTAGATAGAATGGTTGAATGCTCTATCTCACGACCATAATGAAAGAAGAAGAAACTCTTCCATTACAATGCTGCATGAAGGCATGTAGACAATATGCTCTTTTACATATCGACAAGATGAAATCAACATAATATGACCTCATGAACAATTTGAGGTTGTTGGAAACTATGGTTCATATGATGAAAGAATCATGTAAAGAAGATCCCAGGAAAGTAATATGTGAAGAAGATGGAGTAAGAGTTCATGAAGGATCTATCTATAGTCATGTAAGATAAGATAGATGATCAAAATATCATATCAAGAAGGATTATATAGGGAATCTCCATGAAGAAGGTATGAATACCCTAACATGTATGTTGGAAAAGGAAAACCCAAGTAGTGTATGACTTGGAGACGAACTCATACAATATTCGAAAGGTGGTTGATGCTGACGCTGATGTCATGAGAAATGACCATAATCAAGATGTAACTTTGATTTATTGTTCATTTTTATTTTTGAAAGCATCTGGTTGGGTTGTTATAGGGCTACCGAAAGGGGGTTGTAGAAAGTCACCTACAACTAGTACTCATGATATTAGATGGAAGAACCTGAAAGAAACATGACTTGGAAGAGGTAGTTGTATGAAGGATAGGCATATGAGAACTAGAGACTAGCTTCCGATGAAGAAAAGGATGACATGACTATTGGTTCAACATAATGATTCAATAAAGGGAAGTGATGAAGATGATGGTCAAAATTATATGAGGAATATCTAAAAGAAGAAGGCTCCATGATGAAGAAGTGGAAGTTCATGACATGATGCCGAAAGAAGATCCCTACAAGCAACTGATAGTACCATGATCTCCACCAAAGAAGCAATTAGTCGTTGTTATAAACAAGTCCCTAATTAAGAGGGAGGTTGGGAAATTACTTAGGTAAGAGGGAACTTGGGTATATTCCTTTTATAGGAATGAGCAAATCCTACCTGGTTGAGAGGGAGAGATAGACACATCATTATTTTCTTCATTGTATGAAGAAATAATTGAGGATTTTGTAAGCATCTAAATTTCGATACTATTTAAGGATGTGGTAGGGAATCCAATAGGTAAGAGTAGTTGAAGAGGAAATTCCTTGAGGATGTGTTAATACAGGATAGGAATGGTCCTAGAAGGACATACCTTGTGAACATCCAGATGGGGTATGTGCCTTGAGAGACAATGATGAAGGTATCTATAAATCATTAGTGTCCCCAACATTTTGCTATAATATTTTGGAGAGATAAAGTTGTTAGTAAAAGCCTTGCTATGTGAAAATGCCGGTTGATATGATGAGATGCACTGGTATAAGCTGATAAGATAACTTATGAGATGGCTTACCAATCTGACTCTTCTTATGAGAATTTTTTCAGTATGAGAATGTCCATGTACCATATTATGAATACCTCCCTCGTTAAGAGGGAGTGTTGAAATGTTTAAATAGGTTTGGTATTCATAATATCTAATGTAATCACGATTTTATATATTTAATGTAAACAGAAAATAATTTTATTATTGTCATTCTTGATGCATGGGTTTCATGCTGAAGGTAATTTGATATATAGGTCAAGCACCCATTGAGTGCTTCTAGGAATTTGTCATGAAGTCAAAGAGTCATTGTAATATGTAAAACACCCCATTGGGCATGTCGTATCACAACTAAATTTTTGTAAGTCATAAAGACCCTCCTAGACCTTGTCAACATGTAATAGACAAGTTGGCCTACAAAGTAGTGAAATCAACCTACAAGAAGATGACAAGTTATGTTATTTAGGGCCTCTAAGAAGCCTATATATTAGAGGTACTCCACCTCTTTTGTGGATCATTGAAAAAACTCATTGAATAATAAGAAGAAGACTAAGAAAAGGAGTGAAGAAGAGGAGAATAAAGAGAAGACAAGACCGAAGTTCTAAAGGACTATTTTTGGGTTATTCCTTCCACACGTGCGAAGAAGAATTAGGGCATATTGGAGTTGCAGTAAAATCAATTTGTAGTCATATCAAGGATCCAAAATTTTTATGTCAAGAAAATCAATTTAGGAGTCGAGTTATCAAGGAAGAATCATCTCCCCAAGAAAAGGAGAAAGGAGACTAAATCCACCATCTTTTACCCACACGTGCGAGCGAGGGTTTCTACAATAGGGGCTGATATTTCGAGTCATAATTGCAAGTCCAAATTTTTTGTCATAAGGGAAGTTGCAACTGTTGTGAGGCAATTTTGACTTGGGTTGACTTTGTGAGAAACACGTTCATTAAGGAGAAGTTTGACTTGGCCTTGGAGGGGTCTTTGATAAGGGTCTTAGGTCTTGGAATTTGTCATTTAAACATTATATAAGAAGAGAAGAGTTATTGTGGGTTTTCCTCTCAAGAGGAGATTTTTTGGCCCTAGATTACAACCTACATTTTGTTTCCTATTATCTCATTCATTTTCATTGTTTGGTATATGTTTGATGATAGAGAACACAATAATAATCAAGCAAAAGAAGAAACTAATAAAAAGTACATCAAGTCAAGTAAAATAACATCATAAGAAGTTTACAAAGTAAGAGAAATAACCTAATCTAGCTTCCCCTAGATTTCTCAACATGAGAATAGGCTGAAGCTGCTGCAGTTGCCAATTGATTGCTTAGTTTGGGACGTAGTTTGTCAATGGCCACAACATAAAATATGTGACTGAAAGAACTACATGTATCTCTCAATCCACGAACTTTCTGGAGAAAATATTTCTAGGTTGTCTAATTGGGGATGTTCTGAGAAAAACTCATGTCACAGATTTCCTAGATTCACCTTCATTTTCCTGAAAATTGTGTCTGAATTTAGTTAGTTGATTTTGTCTACATGAGTTGTCTGAGTTTTAAATCATGAACTAGAGCCTAATAGATTGGACCTGGGTATGGTTTAGGCAACAAAAATCCATGTCAACATCCCTTAGAATAATATCCATGTTCTAGAATTACTTTTTGAGCTATGTAAATATGTCAACCATGGGGGCTGTTACTGTTACTACATAGGAACCACTGCAACAACACTAGGAAAACCATCATCAACAAAACCAACAATAATCCTTTCTAATTAATCAAAAATAAAGGAAAATAATGATAATTAACTACTTTAATATTCGTAATATTAATGTGGCACATTCACAAAGAAACACAACAAGATGGGTAATAGATGAGAAAATAAGTGCAGTAAAGTGATGAAAATAGGTGTTTAGAATGGTGAAAATTGGGACAATTCGATAACCCAACAATATGTTGGTTAAAAATATATAAAAATATATAAGCTATGATGTGGTTAACATGAAATAGTTTAATTTCTTTACTTAAAATATGTGTGGTGGCCATAACACATCGTGAGTTATGATTATATAACTATTGATATGTCAAATTCAACAAACCATTCTTATGCACTATAATGTATAAAATAAGATTAAACATGATTACTTTCCACAACATCATGTTAACAAAATGAATGAGTATATTAATAATGTTCTTAGGAAAATAAACACGTGCATAAATAAAATCCATGTGAAAAGTGTTGGTTCTGTGTTATATTCTTTCCATGACTAGTCGCACGCGTGGGGGGGTCACAGGCATGGGGGCTTCATTGGGGGAGAAATACCATACCACGTGCATTCATATTGGGGGATATATATTAAGTGGGGAATGACATAATATATTAAGCATATATTAGGGGGTATAGGGTTTTTAGATTGGCAAGTATAAAAAATGGAGTTCAAAGTTAATGAAAAAATATAAAGGGGTATAATTAACATTAATAAAAAAATGGATATCTACAATATCTAGTGAAAGTAGGGGTTTTCTTAACTGGGAAGGTAAATTGGGTTCATATTGGTAGGGGGTTAAATAATGTAATTTTTAGAGGTATTTTATGTTAGGTCCCTATAATACTAGTGATTATCCCAATACTATTGTAGTTGTATCCCTTATTAATATTGTTGTGCCCCTATTGTCCCCATATTGTTATCACTGTGCCCCATAGAATCCCTCTATTGTTATTTTTGTGGCTCTATATTATTATTGTTAGGTCGGCTGGGTTATATTGTGACTCCTTAGACTCCTATATATAGAAAGGAGGTTTTGTCATTTGAATCATTGAAGAATTGTTCATTTATGTACTGTAAAGGAGGTTGCCCCCTCGAAGAGGCTGAATTCTAAGGCTTTGATCTATCTTTTCTATCTTTTGTGAGCTGGTTTCATAACATTTTACGATATGTAGTAAAATTAGGGGTATTGTTTAGTATGCCATGAACACACATGATATATCGAAGTTTTATTGAGTGAAGCCCTTGTGGTCATAGGGGGTCGAAAGCCCCCCCATTCGTTGCATCGGTCGCATCAGGGCGGTCATAGGAGGAGGCACAACCCCCCCCTGTCAGGAGGTTTCACAGGGGCGGTAGCCCCCTTACACGGGCTTCAGGGTAGCGGCCCACAAACCCTATATTAGGTGGGTGGACCTTCCTATGGTTTTGTGCACGGGTTTCTCAGATGGTTTTGGGCATGACAATTTTTTTCCCATGGTATTTTGTAGATCCAGTCAAAGGAACACGATTATGTTGTAATCCAGGGTTAATGGATTGGGGTTTATGAATGCTTCGACATGTATATATGTATTGTAACATTGAAATGAACATAATGAAAAATCATCCTGGTAGTCCCGATTTTGGGATCCAGGGGAAAATCTTTGTGTATTTGTTTATATTATCATCATTGTTTATTTTTTGTTTTTAGAATTCATCTATAGGTAATTTCTCTACAGGGTTAAAACCTACATTTGGTATCAAAGTTGTTTCAACTTCAAGGGGATGCCTTTGCTGTTGAGGGGTTTTGTTCAGGCCTGTGGTAGACCCTGTTCAGTGGGAGATCTGCGGGATCAATTCTTGTGGTGAAAGAAGATGGTGAGTAGTGGAAAGATAGAGATCGAGAAATTTAATGGTCAGAGTTTTGAGTTGTGGAAACTATATATTGAGGATCTGCTGGTGGATAAAGATCAATGGATCACGGTACATCCAGGTACTAAACCAATGGAAATGTCAGATGAAGACTGGGCGAAGTTGGATCAGAAAGAAAATAGCACAATACGGTTGTGTATATCAGATTTATTATTGTTGAATTTATTAGGGGAAGCTACGATGAAGGATTTGTGGGACAAGTTAGGGACTTTGTACCAATCTAAGTCTCTGGTGAATAAACTGTTCCTACATAAAAATTTGTATAACCTGAGGATGAAGGATGGAGATTCAGTGACACAATATCTGAATGCCTTTAATAATGTGGTAAGCTAGTTTTTATCAATTGGTATTAAAATTTCAGATGAAGATAAGTGCATCAGTTTGTTGTGTTCTCTACCAAATTCGTGGGATAGTCTAGTTGTTGCAATAGGTAGCAATACAACTACCTTGAAGTTTGATGAAATAGTCTCATCCTTGCTGTCGAAGGAGATGAGATGGAAAAATATGGAGGGATAGAATGGAGATGCCTTGTTTGTACGAGGACGGTCCCAAAATAGAAATAAAAATAAGTCCTCGAGTGGGAGATCTAAATCTCTAGGAAAACCTATAAATGTGTGTTGGAAATGTGGAAAGGAAGGGCACTTCAAAAAGGACTATAGATCTAAAGCTCCTAAGAAAGGAAAGGGATCTGATGATGCTCCTTCTATAGAGGTGAAAACTGGCTCAGATGAAGGTGGGGACCTGTACTTGGATTCTTCTTTAAGTACACATGTAGATCATGAGGCATGGTTTATTGACTCAGGTGCATCCTTTCACTTCACTCCCCATAGGGAGTGGTTCTGCGAGTATGAGGAATATGATGGTGGTGATGTCTTCTTAGGGGATGACAATAAGGCTAGAATCGTTGGATGTGGAAAATTCAAGCTAGAGTTTCAAGGTGGAAGGATTAGAACACTTCTGAGTGTTCTACATATTCCTGCATTGGCCAAAAATATGATTTCTGTAAGCAAGATGGATGATGTAGGTGTAAAAATAGTGTTTGAGAAATATAAATGCAAAATGGTTTGGGGAGAAATGGTATTGATACAGGGAGTTTGGATTGGAACTCTATACAAGCTTCTGGGTAGTACTGTTAATGATGGGTGCAACATTTTGTGGTTCCTAAAAGTGGAGCATAAAATTTAGTGGCCTTTGGAGAAAATACCATGCTATGGAATCAAAGGTTTGGACATATTGGAGGGAAGGGCTTTCAAATACTTCATGGTAATGGTATGGTAGAAGGTATTTCCGCTTGCTTTATGGATTTTAATTTCTGTGAACATTGTGTATATGGGAAGCAGAATCAGGCGAGTTTTCCCTCTGGTGTTAAGAGGGCGAAAGGGATATTAGAGCTTATGCACAATGATGTGTTTGGACCTATGTTAGTTCCATAAATGGGTAAGTCTGTTACTATGTATCATTTATAGATGAATTCTTAAGGAATACATGGATATATTTCCTCAGGAAGAAATGTGAAGTCTTTGATAGGTTTAAATAATTTAAGGCTCTGGTGGAAAACCAGGCAGAAAAGAAGATAAAGTTGTTGAGGAAAGATAATGATGGAGAGTTCCACAAGAAGGAATTTGAAGAGTTCTGTAAGAAGTGTGGTATAGAACGAAAAAATAAGACTCCATACACACCTCACCAAAACAGAGTTGTAGAAAGAATGAACAAGATGTTGATGGAAAAGGAAATAAGCATGCTCAGTGGTGTTAGGTTAGGACAAGAATTATGCCAAGAGGCGGTGGAGACTGCATGTTACCTAGTTAATAGATCACCTTCATCAAAATTGGAGGATAAGACTCCACATGAGGTATGGAGTGGTAAGAATCCATCTCTTTCACATCTGAGGGTATTTCATTATGATGCATGTTATCACTTACTGAAAAATTATTCGAATGGTGCCAAATGATGTCAAAAAAGTGCAAAAGAGGTCCATTAATCTTGATTTGAATTGTAAGGTCCCTAAGGGGTCATCATTGAGGTATCATGAGTGTCTTGTCATGAGTGAGTGTTGGAAAGTTGATGGTGGTTGTGCTAGTATTATGCATGAATGTTGGGACTGATTTCAACCAGACTGGTAAGAATGTGTGTCGCAATAAATGCATGGATTAGAAGGATTCCTATGGTAGCTATAGGCTTCATGTAGAGGATCATCATGGTGTGTGTGATTTCATTGTACAAAAAATCAATGAGCAGATAATTTTGTAGTCATCTTCCAAGCAGCAGAAGGACTCAAAACCTACATTAGACCCTCTCCATTAGAAAGTGCTCTGGACAAGATTTCCAATGATATCTGGAAGTCCAAAAGTGGACCCCTAAATAGAAAGATATGGTCTGTTGAAGTTTAGAGATTTGAAGCCTTAGGAAATAAGGAATATCGGAATATCAGAGATCAAAATTTCAGAGGTCTAGCACATCGGTACATCAGAACATTGGCATATCAGAGGGAAGTTCTTCGGAGGTTTGAAAACCTTGTAACTTCAATTTAAAACATTTTCCAAAAGTTCCGATGAAAATGGGGCTTCCAATACAAGTCGACATTTAGTCATTAGTAATCCACATGACTTGGAGCCAAGGGAGATTTAACACCTAATATCTAGGAGCTCATCAAATGTGGAGATTATTGTAACTCCGTTTTAATTCCCCTTTGGAAAAGTTCTAATGTGAGAGGGTTTCCAATATAGGCTAGCTCTTGGTCATTAGTTTTTCAAAGGACCAAGGGGAATGCAACAAGGTGGGACCTTAGAACATTGGACATCGGAACATCGAAGTTTCGTAACTCCTAAAAAAATTCCTTTTTTTGAAAGTGCCGAAATCTTGGGGAAAGGAAAAATATGCAGGAGACCTTTGAAAATCTGAAGACCCCATGGACCTTTCTCTCTCCTTTGAAGAAGACACCTAGTAGTAGTTAGTTTATTCCGATGAGCTGATAGGGAAGATTACGTCAACATGATGTGGTGGTGGCAAGGACACATGGCAGGAAGTTTTGGAATTTTGAGGGGCCTAAGGGGACAAATCTGGGTGACATGTGTCACCACTCATGAGGTGCCACGTGGAGGTGATGACATCAACATGATGTCACTTCAAAGGTCTGTGTTTCGGAGGAAAAGGCCATCATAACTCTATTTTAATTCCTCTTTGAAAATATTTCGATGGAGGGAGCTCCAAAATCCGGTGGCAGTTGGTCGCAAAGGCTTCAAAGAACCAAGGGTGCAGGGCTAGGGGCTGAGTATCAAAAGCTTCGATCCCATCGGAAGTGGGAGTCATCATAACTCCAAAGTTAATTCTCTGATTGAAAACTTTTGATGAGAGGGGCTCCGAAATATACTAGCACTTGGTCATGGTAAATTCAAAGAACCAAAGGCATAGAGCTGGGGCCAAGCACCAAGAGCTATGGGCCATATTGGAAGTGTGAAATATCGTAACTCCCATGTTAATTCCTCTTTGAAAAGTTCCGATGGTGAAGGGGGCTTCGATATGTGGAGGTGCTTGGTCATGAACATCCAAAGGATCGAGGGTGAAGCATGAATTATAAAGGGAGATAGGCTCTGACAGAAGCCCAGAGCCTTAAGCACTCAAGCACCAATCCTCCAGTCATAGGCAGTGGTTCTATGGTGTATACAAAATGAGGAGCTAAACGCAGAAGGGCCAAGGACATCATAACTCTGTGTTTTTGTAATGTCTTTAAAAATAAAGTTCCGATGATTTGCAACTCCAAAGTGGAATTGTGGTAACGTTACAAGACATAGTCGACTCTGATAGTGTAACGCAAAAGTGTTAAAACATGGATGAGTTGGAAACTGTGATTTCAAAACACCACTAAGGCCACCATAGTATGATCGCTTCCATCTCTAGAAAGTGGGGAATTCAAGCAGTTAAGGAAAAAATGACAAGTGAACCAACCGAGTAACTGAAGAGGAACACCATGGAAAAGACGTGGCCTAATCAGAGGCCATCACAAGAATGGCATGGAGATACTTTTCTTAACCATCATTCAGTTTTTATTATTTCTGTTATTCTGTAATTTTTTCATTTTAAAGAAAGGAATCAAATATGTTGTAATGATTTGGGAAGCAGAACCTTCGCACACCGAGACAGCTAGTCGATTAGACAATTGGAGCTCGACTGAGATATTTTGTAACTATTTTTCAAGCTCCCCATCTCCTTATAAAAAGAGGGAAGAAACACTTAAGAGAGGTTCCCAAATTCTGCATCCAAGAGGCCCAAATTCTGTTTAGAAAATTCTGAGTTTTGTTTGTAGAGAAGGTGGTTCCACTTTGGTTCAATTTGCTTGTTCATGAGGTTCTTGGGCTTATGCAATTGTTAAACGTTATGGAATAGTGATTTGGAATCCATCTTCAAAGATTAATTAAGTTGTTTTTTTGATTCCAATAAGAGCAATGTGCAGTATGTTTTCCCCTTTGTATATCATTTGATGTATGTATTTTCTCCTCTGAAATCATGTAATGAAGTTTCTGGTTTGACTCCGATTTATGGTTGTATGTTTGCTGCTAAGTAGTAAAAGTACCTGTGTTAACAACAATTTTACTTGTGTTATTTGATAGCTTCCAGTACCTACAGGTGCATAATATTTACTTATTGTTGTTTGGTGAAAAATGTATTCATGAGGCATAGAGCTTGAGACCTTAATTCACAGTCCACCTTTTTCAACATTTTCACCTCCTTACTCCTCCATATTTCTGCTCGAGATTTTTTCTTAGGATTATGTATATGTCGAACCCTCTACATCGATTTCCATCCCTTCCTTCGTCTTGTTCATCTATACTACAACAACAATATTAAACTGTGTATTGTTGTGTGTCGACCACCAGAACCAAGGCATTTCTCTTTGAGATAAGCCATATTTATCCATGAGTATTTAGATCTGTGTGTCTGCTTGAGTCTACCTTGGTGAAGGATTATTGAACCAAGCTCTGAATTATCTCTTTTCAAATTATGTGACATATGGAGTGCAACAGAAATCCCTCAGATAATCTTCAAAATCACTCCTCTGGATGCCCTAGGCACTGACCCCTTTTTCAACTCGGGGGTTGTCTCTAGGAGGCTTCTACATCTTCTTAAGAAATTGTGTGATAGGAGATAGAAAAATCAACAACATATTTTGATGTCGTTGTCGGGGAACGGATTAGAGAATGTTTCCCCTAGGTACGACATTGATACACTCTTTGATAAGGTGAGAAGATATGTGTGGGTTGTAGATTTATCACCTTGGCTACTCCACTGACGGATTATAAGTTAATCACCCTAGATTTTAAGAGGCCCCATACCAACTCAGATACCTCTCAGCAAAGAATTCCATTTGTATATAATCTAGAAAGACTAATATCCATAAGGATTTGGAAGGAAAAAACCCCTAATACTGATGATACTATCTCCTCCTTTCTTGAAACATCCTCATCCAGCTCACAAAATGCCATAATTTATTGCTTTGATTTTTCTCCTAGAGTCCTAGCATATTGTTCAGAAAGTGGTCATATACTCAGTACCACCTCCAAAGAGGTCAAGGAAGAATAATTTCCAGTCAACACCCCTTCTTTCTCATTTCCTCCCCTCCCTGAAGTTGAGGAGGTAAAAGATATCCTCTAGAGAAACCCTACTCACAGTGTGAACAATTTCTCATTCCACGGTCAGTCAACTGTCTCGCAATTGGTCATAGCTCAGAGACCCCTAATAAACCTAGCACCACCACCTCTACTCTAGATGGTTGTTCCAGGTTTCCTGTTAAACAAATATGCTCCCTTAGACCTACCTCAACCTTTAAGTGCTATGCCATAGGACTATCTCAAACTCCTACCCAGGTTTAATGGAGAAGATGACACATCAACGCAGAGACACATAGAAGCTTTCTGTGCCTTTGCAGAAAATTTAAATGTCAAGCACCTAGATGTGGTGTTGAGACTCTTCATCCAATCTCTAGATGGGGAAGCTAGGAAATGGTTCAAATCCTTACCAGATGCTTCCATTGCCACTTGGGAAGAGATGAATTATTTTATGCAGAAATGGGGAGAGAAGAGAGATCATGGATATATTCTTACTGAGTTAAATGCTATGAAGAAGAAACCTAATGAGGATATCTCGAAGTTTATAAAAAGGTTTATTAAATTGTACAACAGCCTACCTGCTATGATTAAACCTCGGCAGGGTGCTGCCCGAGTAGTTTTTGATGGGGCCTTTGAATTAGAGTTCGACTTCACACTCAGAGAGAGGAAGTCCTGTAGCTTTGACCAGATTCAAATTGATTCTCTTGAGGTAGAAGAAAATTTTACATTAATAGGGAAGGCAAGAAGCAGAACTAACCCTAGAGAAAAGAAAAAAAGGGAAAGAGGAGGCAACTTCCTCAAGTTATGGAAGAGAGTCCCAAGAACAAAAGTTGGAGGAAATGGATAAGTTAATAAAGAATTTATCAAATAAACTAGTAAAACTGGAACTAGAGAATAAAAACCTTCCATGACAGAACACTCAGGGTTCTAATCGAGGCTTCAAGCCCCAATACAAAAGCCCTCCCTTACACATATTGCAAAGGGAGAGAAAATAATAGCAAGACCACATCCACCCCCCATTATACATAGAAGATGATCCGAAGGAGTAGATACAAGATGCCAATGAAGTTCAAGGGAACCTATATTCCTCTTTCTCTGATGAAGAACAAGAAGTTAGAACATATGAAGAAGAGAGGAATGATCTCAATGCAGCACTAAAAAATGGTGAGATTGATGATTACTGCAAGGAGTTCACTGATTTCATGCAGGCTCAACTGCATAGGAAATATGATCTTCGGTCCTCTAGAAAGAGATCGAGGGGACAAGACCAAAACGAAGATGTTTCCTCCAAAGAGTCTCCTAGGCCCAATGATAATGGGAAGAGGCCTTTAGATCCAATTATTCAAAAAAAAGAAGGAGCCCTCAGATCAAAACTTCCATAAGCCCAAAGTCCTAAAAGAAGAAAAGTCACCTCCCCCCTCTAGGCCCATCTGTGAGAAAGAAAAAGAGTTGGTAGAAGTTAGCACTACAGAAAAAGGCCCTGCTATATTTAATATTCAAAAATAGCTTGAGAAAGTAAAAATTCTGGTCCCATTAGCTGAGCTCTTGAAAAAACCCACCTACAAGGCCCAAGTTTCCCAGTTCATGCTTCCATCTGCTTTAGTCCAATCACATGATATTTTAAATATCCAAGAAGAAAGGCCAATGGTAGTCTTTGGAACCCATGTTGAAGAACAAAATCCATACACAACACCTTTTTACATTACTCTAGTAGTACATGACCTCCTGCTCCATAATTGCATGTTGGACTTGGGTGCTTCTCATAATTTGATTCCCCTATCAATAATGGAGCATCTAGGTTTGCAGATAACTAGACCATACAAAGATATCTACTCTTTTGACTCTAAGAGGGTAAAGTGCTTGGGAATGATAAAGGACTTAGTGGTGAATTTGGCCCAGATCCCAGTAAAAAGTGTAGTAATGGATATTGTAGTAGCTGATATCCCTGCAAGGTTCGATATGATTTTATCCATATCTTAGGGATCAAAGATTGGAGGTTACATCAACCTAGATCTTACCTATGCTACCATCCCTATATTTGGTGGAGAAGAAAGGTGACTGTATAAGGAATCAAGATTCCTTAAAACATTTATGAAAGTTGATTGCCCAAATAATGCTCCTATGTATGGGAAAGAAAGGAATCTCTCCTTCTTATAGCTAGAAGAAGATGGTTTTATTTTAGAAGAAACACAGTTACTCCCTGCAATCCAATTAAATCAACAACTAAGAGATTATAGCAAAGTATGGAAGTTGTATTTTGATGGTGCTAATTCTAAGGAAGGTAATGGAGCAGGGGTGTTGTTGATATCCCCAGAGGGTAGCTTGGTCCCTCTCTCATTCAAATTGGAATTTGAAGCAACAAATAATGTGGCAGAGTATGAGGCATTACTACTAGGCCTGCAAGCAACGAGGAATTTGAACATTGAATGCCTGACTGTGTTTGGAGACTCGGAACTGGTGGTAAAGAAATCAAGAACCAATGTCAAACTAAGCACCCTAGGTTAAGGGCTTATAGAAATGAGGTTTGGGATTTAATGGACAATTTATTCCTAGATTTTAATGTCCAATTCTTACCTAGGGAAGGAAATTGAATGGCTGACTCCTTGGCTATAGTTGCTAGTAATTTTAAGCCACCACAAAATCCATTTCTCAGATATGAAGTCGAAGTTAGGTACAGACTTTTAGTGCCTATAATGTGAGACACTAGTAGGTGTTTGAAGATGATGAAAAAATCAAGTGCTTTATGGAAGTCATTGGGGAATTCTCGAATTCTGTGATCAACCAAGAAGATGAAAAAGTGACAGAGGAACAACCAACCGCTTGGGAGGAAACTATCGCAGGGCATAGAGTTCTGTAGCTAAAGGGAAACACTATTCTCTGTGGTCTAGTTACTTTGGAGAGATTATTCAAACCCAATGACGTGGCCTCAAAACCTTCTGAACAGGGAGTCGATGAATAGGTGGAGGATTGCAACATCGGCTCAGAAAATGAACCTGAATGATCAAATTGTCAAAAGGGATCCCCCAACAATATAAAAAAAGGTACTTAAATCTTTTTAGAGTTTATAAAGATGTATTTGCTTGGTCATACGATGATTTAAAGACATTTTATACAAACATTATTCAACATAAGATTCCCTTAAAAAGTGAAATGAAGCCTCGTAAGAAGAAACTCAGAAAAATCAATCCTCTTTTACTCCCATCCATTGAGAAGGAAGTTACTTTAGGCCAAGACCATTATATCCTTGAGGTACTCAGAGTGGGTGGCAAACCTGGTTCCTGCTAGGAAAAAGAATGGAGAAATAAGGCTGTGTGTTGATTTCAGAAACATGAACAAAGCTTCATTAAAAGACAACTACCCATTGCCAAAAAATGGATTATATATTACAAAAGGTAGTTGTCTCAACTTGGATGTCCATGATTGATGACTTTTCAGGGTATAATAAGGTAGTAGTGCATCCCGATGATCAAAAGAAAACTGCATTCACTACACCCTGGGGAACCTTCATGTATGCAAGAATTCCATTTCCCTTATAAACGCAGGATCAACTTTCCAAAGGGCCATCGATATAACATTCATGGGAGAACAAGACAAATTCATAGTGGTCTACTTAGACGATATCACAGTTTTTTATAAAATAGATGAAGAGCATATTGTGCATTTGAAACTCACTTTTGATAAATGCAGGAAGTATGGGTTATCTCTAAATCCAATGAAATATCAGTTTTCTCTGAGCGAAGGTAAGTTGTTGGGGCATATAGTATCACGAGAAGGGGTGAAGATCAATCCCAAGCGTGTGGAAGCCATCAGCCACATCTACCTACCTAGTAATAAAAAAGAGGTCCAAGTGTTCTTGGGAAGGATTAACTTCTTGAGGAGATTTATACTGAACTATGCAGAGATAGTGAAAGGTATCACAAAGATGTTGAAGAAGGAGAACAAAGTGAAGTGGAACCCAGATTCTCGGGAATCATTCTCTAGGATCAAGAGAGATTTTGCAGAGGCTCTTGTGTTAGTCAACCCATATTATTCAATACCATTTTCTTTTTCCTCACCTCATACTATAACCGTTGTCTTATTGCAGAAGAATAATGAAGGTCACGAGCAACCTATAGCCTTCTTTAGCCAAGTGTTGTGGGAGGTTGAATTGAAATATAATATCTTGGAAAATAGGCTTATGTCCTAGTCAAATCTTCAAAGTTTATGTCTTACACTCTAACATTGTAGCTTATGTTCCAACAATGACTGTTAAAGACATCCTAGTGTAAGGGGATAGTGATGGAAAAAGAGGTAAGTGGATTGCCAAAATCCAAGAGTACGACATGGATATCAAGCCCACTAAACTCATCAAAGGACAAGGATTGGCTAAAATCTTATTAGAGTCTAATTTCCAAGCCTTGGGGATTAACTTATTAGTAGAAGAGGATGAATAAGGGACACAACATCTGATGATCATGAAATCAATCCAAAAAATTCATATCAAATATGAAACAATGACCTAGTATAAAGATGTCATCCATTATATGCTATTCTTAAGGTGCTCGGTAAATATGGATAAATCTGAGTATAAAGCATTCATATTATAATCTCAGAAGTTTATTATATCTAATGGTCAACTGTATTGGAAGGACCCTATTGGGATTCTACTTTTGTGTTTGATAGAAACAAAAACTTTAAGGGTAATTAATGATTTCCATAGTGGCGTTTGTGGGGGAATTTATAGCTAGAAGACCACTGTACACAAGATATTGAAAGCAAGATTTTATTGGCCTAAAATATTCAGAGAGGTCAACTCTTATGTCTGGGCCTGCCAAGAGTGCCAAATGTTCGTTGAGAAGAAGAAATTAGCCCCACTCCAATTAATCCTTGTTTGTAAAGAAGATCCTTTCAGGTAATTGGGATTGGACTTTATCGGAGAGATATTGGAGAGATACACCCCCCTTCCAGTAGCCAACACAAGTGGATACTCACAGCCACGAAATATTTCACAAAATGTGTGGAAGCCATCCCATTTCAAAACGCAAATGACACTGTGGTCATAAATTTTTTGGAGGAAAATAACCTGGTGAGGTTTGGTTGTCCTATGAAATTTGTGACTGATAGTGCTCATTTTTTAAGTCTACAAAATTTATCAACTTTTGTCATAGATTCAACATTATAGTTGGCCACTCTAGTACCTACGATCCACAGGGAAACAGGCTAGCTGAATCTTCCAACAAAATGGTAGTAAGGATCCTAAAGAAAAAAATTACAAAAGGCCAGAGAAATTGGGACTTCCAACTAAAATTCTCCCTATGGGCTAACAAGGTCACTCTTAAAAGATCCACAGGGAAATCACCTTTTGAATTGGTTTATGGGAAACCAACAATATTCCCTATATAGCTCACAATGCCGGTGCCCAAAATACTACAAGATGTCGAAGAAGAACCAAAATCCCTGACCTGAAGGATAAATAAGCTAGTGGAGCTTCAGGAAAGAAGAGAGCAAGTGAATCATAAATTAATCAACTACCAACAAAAGATGAAATCTTTGTTCGACGAGAAGGCTAAGGACAAACCTCTCCAGCTAGGAGATCTAGTTTTGAGGTGGGATGTAAGAAGACGGGACAAAGGGAAACATGGAAAATTTGACCCCTTATGGTTTGGACCCTTCAAGGTTACTAAGGGAAACAATACTTCTTGCTGGAAAACTTGGAGGGTGAAGTGCTTGAGCTAACTGTAAATTGGAAATTCCTCAAGCTCTACTTCCAGCACTAAGAGGTTGATTTATCACCCATTATACATACCGGTGAGGCACTGTAAAATATTAGTAATACTTTTAGTTATTTATGTTTATGTTTATGTTTTTATATACTTGAATAAAATGACTCCATGTCCACTGGATAAAAGGCTACTAGCTGCAAGTTATCAGCACCTTGCTAGCAAGGCACTGTCCCCAATTAGAGCCAATGTTGTCACTTACTAAAAAATTATTTGAATGGTGCCAAATGATGTCAAAAGAGTCCAAAATAGGTCCATTAGTCTTGATTTGAATTTTAAGGTCCCCAAGGGGTCATCATTGAGGTATCATGAATGCCTTGTCATGAGTGAGAGTTGGACACTTTATGGTGGTTGTGTGTTATGAAACCAGCTCACAAAAAGATAGAAAATATAGATAAATGCCTTCAAAATAAGCCTCTTCGAGGGGGCAACCTCCTTTACATTACAAAAATGAACAATTCTTTTATAATACAAATGACAAGACCTCCTTTCTATATATAGGAGTCTAAGGGGTCATAATATAATCAGAGCCGACATAACAATAATAATGTAAAGGCACAATAATAACAATAGTGGGCTTCTATGGGGTATAATAATAACAATATGGGGACTACATGGGCACACCAATATAATAAGGGGGTTGTACTAATAACAATAAGGGGTTACACTAGTAGTATAGAGACCTAACATTGTGATAGTATTATGCATGAATTTTGGCACTGATGTCAACCAGAATGGCAAGAATGTGTATGTAGAAAATGCATGACTCAAAAGGATTCCTATAGTAGCTACAGGTTTCATGTGGAGGATCATCATGGTGGGTGTGATTTCATATGTCCAAAAATTCAATGAGTAGAGAAGTTTGTAGTAATCTTCCAAGCAACAGAAGGACTCAAAGCCTACATCAAACCCTCTACATTGGAAAGTTCTCTGAACAAGCTTTCCAATGATATGTGGAAGTCCAAAAGTGGACCCCTTGATCAAAATATATGGTCTGCTAAAGTTCAGAGATTTGAAGCCTTAGGAAGGAAGGAATATCAGAATATCGGAGATTGGAATGTCATAGGTCCAACACATCGACACATCGTGATATCGACACGTTGGAACATCAGCATATCAGAGGAAAGTTCTTCGGAGGTTTGAAAACCTTGTAACTTCAATTTAAATCCTTTTCCAAAAGTTTCGATGAAAAGGGGGCTTCCGATATAAGTCGACACTTGGTCATGAGCAATCCACAGGACTTGGAGCCAAGGGAGATTTAACACCCAAGAGCTAGGAGCTCATCGAAGGTGGAGACTATCGTAACTTTGTTTTAATTCGCCTTTGGAAAAGTTCTTATGCGAGGGGGCTTCCGATATAGGCTAGCTCTTGGTCACCAGTTTTTTAAAGGACCAAAGGGCACAGAACAAGGCGATACCTTAGAACATGGGCCATTGGAACATCAAAGTTTCATAACTCCTAAGAAAATGCCTTTTTTTGAAAGAGCCGAAATCTTGGGGAAAGGAAAAATACGCTATAAAACTTTGAAAAATTGAAGACCTCATGAACCTTTTTCTCTCCTCCGAAGAAGACACATGGCAGCAGTTAGTTGATTCTGATGAGCTGACATGGCAGATTATGCCATCATGATGTGGCGGGGGCAAGGACACATGGCAGACAATTTTGGCATTTTGAGTGGCCTAAGGGTACAAATCTGGGTGACACGTGTCACTACTCATGAGGTGCCACTTGGAGGTGACGACATCAACATGATGTCACTTCAAAGGTCTACGTTTCAGAGGAAAAGGACATCACAACTATGTTTTAATTCCTCTTTGAAAACCTTCCGATGGAGGGAGCTCTGAAATCGATGGCAGTTGGTCACAAAGGCTTCAAAGAACCAAGGGTGAAAGGCTAGGGGATGAGTATCAAAATCTTCAAGCCCATCGGAACTGGGATTTTGATGAGCTGGTAGCAATTAGTTGATTTCAATGAGATGAAAGGTTAGATTACGTCAGCATAATGTGGCGGGGGCAAGGACTCATGGCAGGCGGTTTTGGCATTTTTAGGGGCCTAAGGGGACAAATCTGTGTGACATGTGTCACCACTCATGAGGTGCCACGTGGAGGTTATGATGTCAGCGTGATGTCACTTCAAAGCTCTGAATTTTAGAGGAAAAGGCCATTGTAATTCTATTTTAATTCCTCTTTGAAAATCTTCTGATGGGGGGAGCTTCGAAATCTGGTGGTAGTTGGTTGCAAAGGCTTGAAAGAACCAAGGGTGCAGGGCTAAGGGCTGAGTATCAAAAGCTTCAGGCCCATCAGAAGTGGGATTCATCGCAACTCCAAAGTTAATTCTTCTATTGAAAACTTCTGATGAGAGGGGCTCTGAAATCTACTGGCACCTAATCATTGTAAACTCAAAGAACCAAAGGCGTAGAGTTGGGGTCAAGCACCAAGAGATATGGGACATATCGGAAGTGCTAAATGTCATAACTCCCATGTTAATTCCTCCTTGAAAAGTTCTGATGGTGAAGGGGGCTTCGATATGTGGAGGCGCTTGGTCATGAACATCCGAAGGACCGAGGGTGAAGCATGAATTATAAAGGGAGATAGGCCCTAACAGAAGCCCAAAGCCTTAAGAACCCAAGCACCAAGCCTTCATTCATAGGCAATGGTTCTATGGTGTATAAGAAATGAGGAGCTAAGCATAGAAGGGCCAAGGACATCAGAACTCTGTGTTTTCATAATGTCTTTAAAAATAAAGTTCTGATGAGTTATAGCTCCGAAGTGGCATTATGGTAATGTTACAGGACATATTGGGCTTCGATAGTGTAATGTAGAAGTGTTAAAATATGGATGAGTTGGTAGCTATGATTCTAGAACACCACTAAGGCCACCATAGTTGATCGCTCCCAACTCTAGAAAGTGGGGAATTCAAGCAGTTAAGGCGAAAATGACAGGTGAACCGGTCGAGTAACTGAAGAGGAACACCATGGCAAAGACATGGCCTGATCAGAGGCCATCATAGGAATGGAATGGAGATACTTTTCTTAACCATCATTCAGTTTTTCTTATTTCTGTTATTCTATAATTTTTTCATTTTTAAAGAAAGGAATCGAATCCGTTGTAATTATTTGGGTAGTAGAACCTTTGCACGCCGAGACAGCTAGTCGATTAGACAGTTGGAGCTCGGCTGAGATATTTTGTAATTGTTTTTCAAGCTCCCCCTTTCCTTATAAAAAGAGGGAAAAAACACTTAAGAGAGGTTCCCGAATTCTGCATCCAAGAGGCCCAAATTCTGTTTAGCAAATTCTGAGTTATATTTGCAGAGAACGTGGTTCCACTTTGGTTCAATTTGCTTGTTCATGAGGTGCTTGGGCTTATACAATTGTTAAATGTGATGGATTGGTGATTTGGACTCCATCTTCAAAGATTAATGAGTTTTTTTTGTTGATTCCAATCAGATCAATGCACAATATGTTTTCCCCTTGTATATCATTTCATGTATGTCTTTCCTCCTCTGAAATCGTGTAATGAAGCTGCTAGTTTCACTCTCATTTATGGTTGTATGTTTGCTGCTAAGTAGTAAAAAGTACCCGTGTTAACAACATATTTACTTGTGTTATTCAATAGACTACGGTACTTGCAGGTGCACAAGATTTTTGTATTTTGTTTGGTGACAAGTGCATTCATGAGGCATAGAGCTTGAGACCTTAATTCACGCTCCAACTTTTTCTACCTTTTCACCTCCTCACTCTTCCATATTTTTGCTAGAGATTGTTGCTTAGGATTCTGTGTATGTCCAACCCTCTGCATCGACTTCCCTCCCTTCCTTCCTCCTATTCATATTTCAATAAATTGTGTATTGTTGTGTGTCGGCCACCAAAACCAAGGCATTTCTCTTTAAGATAAGCCATATTTACCCATGATTATTTATATCTGTGTGTCTTCTTGAGTTTACCTTGGTGAAGGACCATTGAACCAAGCTCTAAATTATCTGTTTTCAAATTATGTGACATATGGAGTGCAACAGAAATCCCTCAGATAATATTCAAAAGCACTCCTTTAGATGCCCTAGGCAGTGACCCCTTTTTCAACTCGGGGGTTTGTCTCTAGGAGGCTTCTACATCTTCTTAAGCAATTGTGTGACATGAGATAGAAAAAGTGAAAACATATGTACATGTTCCAAAGGAGAAAATAATCAAGTTGGATAGTAAATCTAAAAGGTGCATCTTTATTGGGTATAAGGATGGTTTAAAAGGTTATAAGCTTTGGAACCCAAAAACAAGGAAGGTTGTGTACAACCGAGACTTGGTGTTTAGAGAGGTGAAATATGTTATTAAACATGAAGTACTATCAAAGGAACATGAGAAGATAGAGTTTGGGCTAAAGTAGGGAGAATCAAACTCTACAACAGAACATGAATAAGAAGATGAAGAGACACAAACTCCAGCTGTTATAAGATTAGTTCAAGAAATAAGGCAACCAAAAAGGTATATACCATCTGATTTCTGTTCAAATTTTTCTTTATCTATTACTGATGATGATCCCAAAACTGTTAGGGAGGAAGTAGATTCAGAGGAGGGAAAACTTTGGAAAGAGGCCATGGTTGATGAAATGGCATATTTGGACAAAAATGAGGCTTTGGATCTAATGGAGTTTTCATCTGGAAGGAAACCCATTGGAAGCAAATGGTTGTTTAAGAATAAGATGAATGCAGAAAGAAAAGTGGAGAAATACAAAGCTTGGTTGGTAGCAAAAGGTTATTCCCAGGTGCCGGGAATTGATTTTAGTGATATTTTTTCTCCTGTTGCCAAGGTAGCTTCTATTAGATTACTTTTATCTGTTGTTGTTGCTTTTGATTTTGAGGTAGAACAAATGGATATGAAGACAACATTTATTCACAGGGATATGGAAGAATAGATCTACATGAAGCAACTTGAAGGCTTTGTGGTGAAGGGAAATAAAGAACTGGTATGCAGGTTAAAAAAGTCTCTGTATGGGTTAAAACAATCAACAAGGATGTGGTATCATAAATTCAATACACATATACGAGGACTTGGCTTCAACAGAAGCAAAGTGGCTCACTATGTGTATTTTAAATTAATTGGTGACTATGTTATTTATCTGGTCTTGTATGTGGATGATATGTTGCTGATTGGAAACGAAAAAGAAATTATCCATGATTTGAAGACCAATTGTCATCCAAATTTTACATGAAGGATCTTGGTGCTGCAAAATATATTTTGGGCATGGAAATTAAATGAGATTGGGCAAAGAGGAAGCTCTAGTTAAACTAGAGGAAGTATGTCGAGACAATACTGCAGAGGTTTATATGCAGGATAGTAAACTAGTGAAGGTTCATATTCTTGTAGGTGTAAAGTTATCTGCTGAACAATGTCCCAAGACACAAGAAGAGGAAGAGTACATGTATTGTATTCCATACGCAAGTGTAGTCGGTAGCCTGATGTATGCAATGGTCTATACAAGACTAGACATTGCACATATGATGGGATTATTGAGTAGGCTTATGTAAAAAACCAGGGAAGGAGAATTGGACATCAGTGAAGTGGGTTTTCAGGGATTTTCTTGGCACTAGTGATTATAGTTTGTACTACCAAGGAAGAATGGAATTGGACAGAGTTTTGGACATCCGCGGATTTGATGATGCCGAATGGGATGGAGATCTGGATCATAGAAGATCTACAACTGGGTATGTGTTTAGCCTATTTGGAGGTGCAGTTAGTTGGATGACTAAGAGACAGTCTGTAGTGGAACTTTCAAATACAAAGGAAAAATACATGGTAGCCACTAATGTAAGCAAGGAATTAGTTTGGTTATAGAGATTGTGTTCAAGTATGGGGTTAGTACAACTAGCTATAAGAATAGAATGTGACAACCAAAGTGTAATTTTCTTGGCAAATAAATTTGCTTATCATTCAAAGACAAAGAACATTGATGTTCAATATCACTTTGTGAGGGATATGGCCGAGGACAAAAAAGTGTTGTTGGTAAAGGTGGACACTTTGAACAATGCTATAGATGCATTGATGGAGTCTGTGAGCAGTGAGAAGTTTTCTTGGTGTAGAAAAACAATGGGTATTGCAGGGTTGGACTGATGACTAAGCTCTCCTGTGACCCCCTGTGCAAAAAAGAAAACAACAAGTGGGAGAATGTTGGGTGTGTGTTATATTCTTTCCACGACTACTCGCACGTGCAGGGGGGTCACAAGGGGGGCATAAGCACCCCCTATTTTTTGCATCGGGCGAAAACCCCCATGTCGGGGGGTTTCAGGGGGGTGGTAGCCCCCCTGCATGGGGTCTGGGGCAACACCCTATGAATTTTTTTTTGGACCCTATATTAGGTGGGCAGACATAACTATGGTTTTGTGCATAGGTTTTGCACATGGTTTGGGGCATGATGGTTTTCTGCCCATGGTATTTTTTAGATTTGGTCAAGCGAACTATGATTATGTTCTAATCCAGGGTTAATGGATTGGGGTTTATGAATGCTTCGACATGTGTGTGTGTGTATATATATATATATATATATATTGATATATTGTAACATTGAAAGGAACATAATGAAAAATCTCGATTTTGGGATCCAGGGAAAAATCTGTGTATTTGTTTATATTCTCGTCATTGTTTATTTTCTGTTTTTAGAATTCGTCTGCATGTAATTTTTGTTCAGGGTTAGAACCTACAAAAAGAAGATATCTCTCAAGAGATCAATATTGACATAGAACATATTTATTTAATTACCTTAAATCAAGTTATTATAGTGAAATTAAATCATAATTTATGGTTATATAGTTATTGATAAGAGAAGGTCACAATGCATTATTACATATTCATCCTAGAGGGTTTGTTCAATTGGTGAGTCATCATCGTTAATTTTTTTTTTACTCTGAGTGGTCTAGGTGTATATTGGTGGCCATCCGCCTATTCCACTTGGACCCCCAACAACATTTCTTTCAGTTTCCTTAATTGTATCAGAATTTACTATGTTTGGCAGTTTTTCAGGTCTTGAACTTTTGGATCTATTTTGAGACCATAAACAACATTTTTTTTTTGGAAAATAGGAAAACCTATAACCTATAATAGATATTTGTAGTTAAAAGTTGTAGCCCTCAAATAGATATTTCTAACAAGGTATTGTATGTGTCAAACTGAAATCGTATGCCAAATTTACGACCTCGAGAAGTTGATGTACCAACTAACCCCAACAGAGCCAACAAACTTTTGGTGCTTCATCTCCTAGGGTTAGGTTTTTGGTTTTTTAGAGTTTTACCTTATTTCTAAATAATAAAAAGGCCTTGTAGCCTCATTGTAACATAGTTCAGAGGAATGTGACTGTCACATCTCTTCTCAGAGATAAGCTACCATCACCCGAGACAGTTTATTTCCATTCTGCATGTAATCAATTTACATTAGTTGTTATTAATGAATTAAAGTTCAATTTTCATTGTGGCTCTCTATTTATATTTGAATCTCTATTTCATTTTGTTCCTACATAAATTTGGGTCAGTGGTATCATAGAGGTATGCTCTTTCTCTGTTTTTCTATGCATGTCCCCAACAAGGTCGGGGTATAAGGAGTTAGGACTTGAACTAGTTGAACACTTGAAAAACTGGCCTTGCTGACCTCGACAACCTCCCAAGGTGGAGTAAAATAAAGATGAGGGAGCATGAGATCCTTTCAAAATGTTGCTCAAAGAAGCCCTCGATCGATGAAGGAACAAGATGATGTACAACTTTTCCAAGATCCTTCAGCGGGTATCAGCAGGCAAAGCATCTTCATCCAACATCCACCTCGGGGGTTCCACCCCCTTCAAGGAACAAGTTAACTTTGGAATTCTTATATCTAAAGGCCAAATATATGCAAATGTCATAGATAAATGGTTGAATCTGCTAGAAGGATATTTTTTGGTCCATAATTTTTCCAATAAGGAAAATATTACTTTTGCACTCCTCAAGGATGCCCCCACGTCAAGGACTGGTGGGAAACCTATTGTGAGTAGAGGGATGAGAGGGAAACATCACTATTTTTAGCCACACCCAATTGGAATTCTTTCAAAGAAGTTGTCAATGAACAATATTACCTTGTCGTGAGCTATTAAGATAAGTACACAAAATGGACCACACTATTGCAGGGAAGTGACCAAAACATGTTGAATTTCACAAATATATTTTATACCATTTGCACGAAGTTGGGTATTAAGGATTCCGAGAAACATATGGTACTGGTACTTGGTGCTACATACCAATATGTTTTCAAGATCAAGCACAAATTCAAAGAGAAGAAGCAGGACTTTGGATCTATGAATCTGTAGCAAGGAACAGGTGCCCCCAAACTGCAGAACAAAGGACAGAACCAAGGTGGGATGACCCAGTGCAATCCATCGAAGCTACAAGCAAAAAAAAACACCACGAAGATAAATAAGGGCATAAGAAAGTGGTGTGAGTTCCACAAGAGCCCTACTGACAACAAAAGTGAGTGTTGTGCCAAGTAGTCACTGGTGGTTGAGCTAAAGGCTTCAGAGTTAGATGCATGTTCCAGCTTTGAGTTAAAACCAGAAAAGGGTAATGACAAAGGGAAGCATATTATCAATGCGGATCCCAACGCAACCATTTCCACCACTAAGGTCCGAAATATTGAGCCAAAATATCCAAAGGAGGGGGAGCATCTCTTCCACTCACATATGTGGGTGAATGGGTCTCCACTGCAGTTCATTGTCAACAGTGGGAGCCAAAAGAACCTCATCTCATCTGAGGTCATTAAGAAGTTGGGCCTACCAACCACACCACACCCGCAACCATACACTATCAAGTGGTTCCATAAAGGACGAGATCTCTACGTCAACCAACAGTGTTACCTTCCGTAAAGCATCAAGCCCTTCACGAATGGGGTACTATGTGATGTTGCTCCTCTTGAAGTTTGTGATGTGTTATTAGGCCGCCATACTTATTGAATCAATATGCTGTGTATGAGTCTAGGCGGTAGGTTTTAACCCTGTACAAAAATTACCTGCAAATGAATTCTTAAAACATAAAATAAACAATGGCAAGGACATTAAACATAAAACAAATACACAAAGATTTTTCCATGGATCCAAAAATCAGGACTACTAGAGTGATTTTTCATTATATTCCTTTCAATGTTATAATACATACATATACATGCCAAAGCATTCATAAAATCCCAATCAATTAACCTTGGATTAGAACATAATCGTAGTTTCCTTGACTGGATCTACAAAATACCATGGGTAGAAAGCCATCATGCCCAAAACCATGTGCAAAACCCATGCACAAAACCATGGATATCTCTGCCCAACTATTATTGGGTCTGCAATTTTTTCCTAGGGCGCTACCCCAAACCCCGTGTAGGGGGGATACCATCCCCATGTAAACTCCCTGACAGAGAGGGATGCCGCCCACTTGTGACCCCGTTGCTATGCCTGACGCAACGAACTAAACAGACTACCTATGACCCCCCGCTGTGTGCGACTAGTCATGGAAAGAATATAACATGCACCCAACATAGGTCTCACACTTTTATTATTGTTGAATTGAGGCTTCTGTGATCCATATCAAGTTTAAGAGAAATTCTTCGGCGTAAATCACAAGATAAATCATTTGTCGACGTGTTTCGAACCAACAAGTGTGGTTCATCGTCAGGACAAGTTGAAGAAACAGATCCAGCTTAGCATGTTAAATAGTGTGAGCAGAGACTCCAAAGGCTATCCTGACTAACGGCTAATTTTGACTTTAGGACCAGAGTCAAGATTTAATGGAAATTAGTTAAATTATGTGAATATATAACAATATAAAATAATTTAAAAAATGTTAAAGGTTAGTTAGAAAGTTATTAAAAATTATAATTTGTTATTTAAATGGGACTTAAAGTATAAATTATACGTATATATATAAAGAAATATATACAAAGGTTAGTTAGAAAATTATTGGAATAATAAAATTGAAATATACATAAAAATAATAATATATAAAGTTTAATTACGAAAGTTATAAAAGGTAAAAAGATTTTATTTCATTTTAATAAATAGATTCAAAAACACACACACACACACACACACACACACACACACACACACACATATATATATATCTATATATATATATATATATATATATATATATATATATATACACATAGATCTATATATAATAATAAGAATAAAATAAATAAATAAATAAATAAATAATAATAATAATAATAATAACGAAAATTAAATGAATAATAAATTAATTAGAATAAATAAATTAAGCGAGCGACAAAATATATAAATAAATAAATAAATTAATTAAATAATAATAATAATAATAATAAAATTAATTAATTAATTAATTGAAATAAATAAAACAAGCGAACGAATAAAAAAAAAACCTAATAATAATAAAAATAAAAATTAAATTAATAAATAAATCAAGTGAGCGACATTAAAATATATATATAATAATAATAATAATAAACATATATATATATATATATATACAGAGACAAAATGAGAGACCCTAGGAGGAAGGAGAAGACAAGGTGCCAAGGAAAAACAACGACATAATAGGGAACCAACGAAAGCAAGAAAGGGTAAGACTAGGAAGAAAGGGCCGGGATCCAGCAGCTACTGATCTTCCAGCTGTCATCTCTATTGAGATTGCTCGACCTTCTTTCAATAGCTTCCCTGAATTTATGGTGATGGAACTGAGAAACCCTGGCAATAACCTTGGCCTCCTCAATACACACATGATGCTTGGTCTTTTCCGCATGCTCTGCCAATGCTGAAGACTTGGTTCTTCCATGTCTTAGGTCCGCTGCATGTTTGCTAATCATTTGATGGATGGAGCGCCCTGTTTCACCGATATAGGGGGTCCCACAAGAACAGGGGATCAAGTAGACACCCTTCATATCTTTAGGATCAATGAGATCCTTCACTGATCTGGGGTCCCACGAGAATAGGGGATCAAGTAGACACCCTTCAAAGAGGTCAATGGTTGCCTCCCTTTCTTGGATATTCTTATATCGAAGAATAATGATGGTTCTCTTTCGCACTTAGTATTCCGGAAAAAAATGCATACTAAGCAGTATCTTCATGCCGATACCCATCATTTCCCTGCTCAAAAGTTGGGTGTTCATAACACACTCGCTACTTGAGCCCTGAGGATTTCTAATAGGGAGAGCTTCGATAAAGAGAAATCCCATCTCCTTAAAGTCTATGGAGAATGGCTATAGTAGGCACCTAGGTCAGAAAGCGTTCCTAAAAGCCTCTAAAAGCTCGTTAATTAAAAAAGAACCTAAAGAGTGCCGGCTAAGGATCCATCTTCCCTATGTCTAGGGAACCACTGACAAGATTGCTCGGATTCTTAAGAAGTATGATATTCCCTCAACCTTCAGGCCCCTCAACACTATTCACAAATCCCTCAGATCAGTGAAGGATCCCATATCAGTGAAGAACAAAGTCTTTTTTCGCTCGCTTGTTTTATTTATTTTAATTAATTAATTAATTTTATTTATTTATTTATTATTATTATTATTATTATTATTATTTTTTGTCGCTCGCTTAATTTATTTATTCTAATTAATTTATTATTCATTTAATTTTCGTTATTATTATTATTATTATTATTATTTATTTATTTTATCATTCATATATATATATATATATATATATATATATATATATATATATATATATATATATATATATATATATATATATATATATAGATATATATATTTTGTTTTTTTTTTTTTTTTTTGAATTTATTTATTAAAATGAAATAAAATCTTTTTACCTTTTATAACTTTCATAATTAAACTTTATATATTATTATTTTTATGTATAATTCAATTTTATTATTCCAATAATTTTCTAACTAACCTTTGTTTACATATATATATATATATATATATATATATATATATATATATATATATATATATATATATATATACGTATAATTTATACTTTAAGTCCCATTTAAATAACAAATTATAATTTTTAAATAAAGTAAAAGACGCTTCCTGAGAACCCTAGCGCGCGCGCAGGCCTGCCGCCATTAGATTTCTGGTTCGCGCTCCTCCCCATCCAGATGGCCCCTCCGGAGGTTCCACCGGAGGAGGTCGCTCAGCAGCTGGCTTTTTCAGCTCTTGTTAACTCCTTGCCGCCTCAACGAACTCGACCTGCCATTTCCAAATTCGTTAAAAAAATAGAAGGATTACAAGAGGTTTCCCTTCCTCCTGCTCTGCCTAGAATGGCTGCTCTTGCTTTGGCCGAAAAGGGTCTGATAGGGAAATTCACTGGTCTTTGGCCCTCACCTAAAACTGTTCAGAGGTGGGTGGAAAGAAACTGGGCGTACAAAATTCAGGGGAAAATTGCTATTAGATTCTGTGGGAAGGGTTACTTCACCTTCCACTTCGAGGCGAAGAATGACAAGGGTTTGATTTTTCGTAATGGGCCATATTTTATGGACTCCAGAGGTCTGTACTTAAATAAGTGGACGGCAGACTTCGATCCAGAGCTTGATATCCCTAATGCGGTCCCTGTTTGGGTGCGCCTCCCCCATCTCCCATTACACTGCTGGGGAGATGAATCTGTGCGAGCAATAGGAAATGCAGTCGGAAAATATATTGACAGAAGCGAGCCGAGAGACAACATGCAGGCATGTGCCGGTATCTGCGTCGAGGTCGACCTGGGAAAAGGACTTCCATAAGCCATCAAGATCAAAGTTGATGAATGGTCGCACATACAACAGCTTGATTACGAGTAGATCCCCTTCAAGTGCAAGGTATGTCACGAGTATGGTCACTTTGCTAATCGCTGTACTAAGATCATTAATGTGGATAATAATTCTCAAGAACAACAATGGGAAGTAGTTAAAAGAAAAAAATCAGCCCCTAGTTCCTCTTTACCTAATGAACCCGGCCCCTCCTCTCTTAAAACCTCTGCCCCAATCCCATCTCCTCCGCCTTCCCCTCCCCATCATTCGCCTTCCCCTCCTCATCAATCTCAATCCCCTGGTGGAAAATCCCTTCAATCTCCTCCATCCTCCAACCCCTTCCATGTTCTGTCCCTCCCTGAAGATGACCCTACTCCTTCAAACCCTCCTGATCAACCCTCTTCCCCTCACTCTATGACAACCCTTCCTCCCCTCTTAATTGAACCCATTCCCCCTAGAATCACCCGAAGTAACTCCAAAGATCAGGGATCTTCCCTTGATGGCCAAAAGAAGCCGGGGAGAAAGACATCAAAACAGCATAGGGATGAAAACGCCCAGAAAGATATAGCCCTTGGTCTGCAGAATCCAATAGAGTCTTATATTTAGGGCACAAAAGACCAAGAAGTAGCAAGCAGAGACAAGGGAGGCAGAGCACCTCCTCGAACCACATGTCTGAAATGATTAAAATTCTTTCTTGGAACAGCAGGGGACTTGGGCACCCCTCCAAAATCAATGCTCTAAAAGATCTCATAGCGCAAGAGAAACCATCCATCGTCCTACTTCAGGAAACAAAACAAAGAGAATCATAAATCAACAAGATCATTGGAAAGTATAAAGATTACAAAGGAAGCATATGCAAAGCTAGAGGAGCTTTGGGAGGAATTACCACCATTTGGAATCAAAATGATTAGCACAGTGAAGCTGAGACAATCGACCAGCATTGGATAAAAACTGTTCTGCAAAATAATATTAACAACCAACAGATAATCATCTTCAATGTATATGTACCCAACCATTACAGGGATAAAGAAACCTGCTGGGAAACTCTTAGCAACCACATTTTGGAAGAAGATAATAGAAACATTATAGTAAGCGGCGACTTCAACTTAATTTTGCATGCTAATGAAAAGCGTGGAGGGAACTTTCAGCCAAATCCTTTCAGGAGCCAAATGGAAAACATAATGCACACTGGTGATTTAATAGATATAGCTCCAAAAAATCGCAAGTTTACATGGAGCAACCGAAGGCTGGGTAGCCACAATATCATGGAGAGGTTGGATCGATTCTTGGTCAATATCTCCTTCCTGTCAACCTTCTCATCAGTAAACTCTGCTGTTTTACCCTTTTCTGTATCATACCACTATCCAATCACTCTCGCATTGGATAATCACTGCGCCCTTGGTCCACTTCCTTTTAAATTCAATCATATATGGAGCGATCAGCAAGATGCCCGAAATATCATCCAACAAACCTGGGGACAACATATTGAAGGTTCCCCAGGCTACATATGGGAGAACAAATTAAAGAATGTGCAAAAAGCACTTAGACATTGGGCCAAATCGCACTATAAGGAGCCTGAAAAGGAAAAACATGAGCTAAAACTACAAATTGCTGAACTTCAATGTACAATAGAGCAAAAGGAATACTGTCATAACGAAAAAATCCAAGAAGAAGAGTTGTACAACAAATTGAGCAAAATTAAAAGGCAGGAGGAAGAAAAGTGGCGCATCAAATCAAGGCAAATATGGCTAGAAAGTGGAGACAAGAACACCTCCTTCTTTCACAAACAAGCCACTGCAAGACAAGTCAGAAACACAATAACTACCATCATGGACAGCGCAGGGAATCAACATGTGGAGCAAACAGATATCAAAGAAGCAGCCACAGAACATTTTAAGGACCTTTTAACTGAAGTACAGGAGGAAGAATCCTATGATGACTTGCTACAACATTTGCATCCCAAAGTCACAGAGGATCTGAACAAAAACCTGACAGCAGAAATAAAAGAGGAAGAAATAGTTGAAGCAATCTGGAGTCTCTAGCCAAACAAGGCACTTGGGCCGGATGGATTCCCAATTTGTTTTTACAGGGACTACTGGGAATTGATAAAGAAGGGCCTCATCAAATACATCAAGTGGATCCAAAAAAAAGGCAAAATTGGTGGATATACAAATTCTACCCATTTGGCTCTTATTCCTAAGGAGAATCGCCCATCCAATTTCTCTCGTTTCAGACCTATATCTTTGTGCAATTCATCTTACAAAATTCTCACTAAAATCATAGCCTCTCAGCTCAAACCCCTTCTCCCGATGCTTATCTCAGAAAACCAAGGAGGCTTTATGGCTAATAGACAAATTGCAGATTCTATTATTTTAGTTCAAGAGGCCATACACTCAAGCCATGCAAGGAACGAGAAAGGCTTCATCCTAAAACTAGATTTGGCCAATGCCTTTGACAAGGTAAGGCATTCTTTTTTATTTGTTGTTCTTCAAAAGATGGGCTTCTCACCTCTCCTCATAAATGTCATAAGAGCCTGCATCTCTGGACCTTGGATCGCTCCCCTCATCAACGGAAGACCTGGACCCTCCTTCCAATCCTCAAGAGGATTAAGACAAGGCTGCCCCTTATCCCCTTATCTCTTTATCCTCATGGCAAAATCATTCAGCAGTGCCCTTGATCAAAAGAGGCAATCAGGACTCATTACGGGCATCAAGTTTGAAGAAGGCATCAAAAATATAAACCACTCCCAATTTGCTGATGACACCCTTCTGTTAGGGGGGGCGACCACCATTATTGCAAGAAGATTCAAGTCCCTGCTCGAAAAATTTATGAGATACTCCAGAGGCCAAATAAATCATCTTAAAAGTTGTATTTATGGATGGAATGCTTCATCCCAAACAATACATAGTATTGCCAACATTTTTGGTGTTCCCTGCAAGTTAAATTAGGACCGTTTCAGCTACTTGGGAATGCCAGTAACCATAGGGAAAGCAAAGACTGAAGTCTAGGACTTAACTCTTGACAAAATGAAAAGAAAAGTACAAATATGGGGAACCTTGTGGCTCAACCCAGCTGGACGAGAGGTTCTTTTAAAATCAGGTCTCTCCTCCCTTCCCTTATATCAATTCTCTCTAGGCCAAGCTCCAGCATCATTCCACCGAAAAATGGACAGCATCCTCAGATTTTTTCTATGGCAGGGGGGCAAGAACGAAAAGAAAAAGTACAACCTAGTAAATTGGAAATAGGTCATCAAAAGTCCAGAGAATGGAGGTCTCGGCATTAGGTCCCCATCTCTTATGAACTTAGCATTTGGTGGGAAACTAATTTGGAGACTTCTGGACAGTCAAACTGCATGGTGGAAAAAAGTCCTAGAAACAAAATATATAAATCAGTCAAGACTGCATATTCTTACATCAGAGATACCCAATAGACACTGTACAAAGATATGGAAACTGTGTAAAAAATCCATCGCATTCATGGCGCCAAATGTTTCTAAAGTGCCAAAAGGAGGTGAAACAGTGAACCTTGGCTCGGACAAAATCATGGGGAACCCTCCCATAAACATTCTTCCAGGTATGGGACCTATTATTCATTATCTGCAAAGTAAAGGCATATATAACCTGAGTCAAATCTCACAATGGAATGTATCATCTAATACCTGGGTTCGATGGGAATTTCCTCCTATACCCCACCATCTCAAAGTAAGCTTTGATTCCCTTTGCAATTATCTGCACAGTATTGCACCCACCATTAAAGGTGAAAAAGATGAGTTTCGTTGGGACCCTTCGGGAGCAAATTATTCCATCAAAGCAGGATACAACTATCTGAATAACATGGAACACCCCACTGTTGTTTGGGCTCACTGGAAGATCTTAAAAAGCGCTGAAGGAATCCCAAAAATCAAATTTTTCATGTGGACACTTCTGCATGGTAAGCTTCTAACTGCAGAGAACCTCAGGAAAAGAGGTATCGCTGGACCTTCTAGGTGTCCCAACTGTCAAGCTGTGGAGGAATCCATACAACACTTATTTATTTCTTGTCCCTTTGCAGCCTCATGCTGGAATAGCATCGTTCCCTCAGCTCCCCCAATTTGGAATCCCCAGCACTCTATTGATGAAGCCTTAAATAACTGGAGGAGAAATTATCCTTGGCAATCAACGAAGCAAAACCCAAATAAATGAGTTTGGAACGCCACCCCTTTTTCTCTTCTGTGGCACATATGGATCGCTCGAAATAATAGGATATTCCGAGACAAAACAACAACCATCAGGCACATTCTCATCAAAATCTCAATCCTTGCTTCGGAAACTATAGCCTCTAAAATAACAAAGAAAATCGATCCAGTCAGCCTATGGGTAGAGGAGTGAAATTTTATTGGGAACGTTATAGACAGAACCAGCAGCATGTCAACAACAAAGATCAGTAAGTTCAGAAGCAAAGTCGACAATCCTGAATGGGAAATCCACCTCACAAAATATGAATTTAGCAAATGGATCCTTTCAAAGAAATCTCATTCTTTATTCTTTGACGAAGCTTCTAAATCTAATCCGGGAGCAGCCGACGCAGGGGGCATCATATTCGATCCTATAGGAGCATCTGTGTCTTCCTTTGAATGGGGTTTGGGTAATCTAACCAACAACAGAGCTGAAGCTCTGGGTCTTTACTAAGGACTTTTACAGCTTCAGAAACACGGGATTAGCAAAGCCCTCATTTTTGGCGACTCGGCCATAATAATCAGCTTAATGAATAGCAAAAGACAAGCTTCCAATATTTTTCTCCATCAAATCATCATTCAGTGCAAAAATTTGTTGTCTCAGGACTGGGAGTACCATTTCTTCCATGTCCTGCGCTCCAACAACCAAGAAGTGGATAAGAGAGCTAGTCAGGCCTGCTCTCGGGAAAAAGGGAACCTCTGATGCAATCGCGCAAGTCTGCACTAATTCATCCCTTGATTCTCATGATTGCACCAAATCCCCTGACTCACATGTTTGCCCCATTTCACCTTCTTCCAATGAACTGCGCCTCTGCCACCAAGGACTCTGATCAAATCCATCACATATTCGATTCCTCCTACAAAAAATCTCTGTCTACGCAGTCGAATCTCACTCATGAAGACTTTGAAACAACAAATCAGATTTCAAATAGCAGAACACGTGATTGCCCCTACCCCCTCCTTGTGATTCGGTCCTCTGTGTGGGTCTGTTTTTCCGCTATTTATTACAGCGTCCTCTCCCCACATTTTCACAGTGCGCCTCCCCTCTGCTCTCATGCCCTTGCCTCCTTCTTTGTGGATCAGCCGAGCCCTGATTTTTTTCTCAGGTTTCCCTTGGTCTGCTTCCCTCTCTCCGATTCAGCCTTCCAAGCTCCTTGTCCCTTCTATCCTCCTGCTATTCTCTGCTGCGGCATTTTCGTTTCAGTTTTAGCACCTGATCCTCAGGCTGTTAGCCCTCTCAGTGTTGTCTTCATCCATCTTACAGCAGTAAGAGCGTGCCTCCTTCCCAAGTCGCTTCAAGCGAGAGTTGAAGCTTTCCACATGGACCGAAGCGAAGACTGCTTACATTGCCGGGACCTCCAAGCCGAGATCGAGCAAGTCAGAACTCACCAACGCCTGTTAGATGAAAAAATCGATGCTGCCACAAGGATTCTCACAGCTAAATACGAAGCTGATCTTAATCTGTTTCTTCATCATGTTTCTTCTCTGCAGGAGCAATTCACCGCCCTCTCCAACACCTGTGCTCATATTCAAGAGTCAGTTGAGATCCTCAAGTTCATGGTGGACAAGATCAACAGCGCAAATGGACCAAGCACCAGCTCCTCCAGCGCCAGAGCTGCAGCAGTAGACAACCATCCTGAGGCCTCCAACGCCCGTCATATCAGCCATATCACTATTGACTAGATGTACTGTAAAACCAGCTTGTTGCTGTCTCATTTCATAAGAATCTATACTTGCTCTAGGAACTTACAAGCAAACAGTAAAGGCATTTTTGTGTATTGCCACATTGAAATACAGTCACAAGCTTCTACTGTGACTTCATCCTTTTTAAACTCAGAGCTAAGTCTCCTCCAACTTTTTTGAATATATCAAGCAACCAATTTTGTAAAAAAAAAAAAAAAAACAAATTATAATTTTTAATAACTTTATAACTAACCTTTAACATTTTTTAAATTATTTTATATTGTTATATATTCACATAATTTAACTAATTTCCATTAAATCTTGACTCTGGTCCTAAAGTCAAAATTAGCCGTTAGTCAGGATAGCCTTTGGAGTCTCTGCTCACACTATTTAACATGCTAAGATGGATCTGTTTCTTCAACTTGTCCTGACGATGAACCACACTTGTTGGTTCGAAACGCGTCGACAAATGATTTATCTTGTGATTTACGCCGAAGAATTTCTCTTAAATTGTTATTATTACTTTACATAGTAAGTTATATAGGATATAAATGTAGCCCCGAATACTGCCATCTCTTTGATCTCTGCTAAGCAATGTAGCAATATCATCTCTAAGGCCGAGGATTTTTTTTTTTATTCGCTCTCAATGGTAGGGGAAGATAATGGCCACATTCATGGCCCGAGAGAAGGGTTCCACTAGGCAGCAAATGCTGGTGGATAAGGTCATGGAAGAATACATGGAAATATTCTCCTCACTCACATGGGTACTGTTAACCCCTAAGGTAGAGGGCTACTATTCTTAGCAGAAATGTCCCCTGTTTTAGCTCCGATGGCCACGTCTCCTCTTGCTCCGCTTTCACCATAATCCTGACTTAAAAAATATTACTCTCACATCTATAATTGCACCGGGTCCTACTAGCCCTTAGGTGTTGAACCAAACAGATCGAAAAAACTCTCGAAGTCTTCGAAATCTTCTTAAAATCATTTAAAAGATCAAAACTGTCGCATAAGGGGAGCCTTCAAACAAGCGGAAAAACACTATCGGGAGGCTAAAAACACATGAAAACAGTGAAATAAGGCTTAGTAGAGGCTTACAACAACTTGGCACAACAACCGTCAAATCTGGCCGATCAACGGTCCAGATCTGATCGACGAATCACAATCGGCACACAATAATAGAGCGCTCACCAAACGGCCCGGGGTTATCGCGATATGCGATTGCGATCAATCGCATCGCGATATAGCAATCAGGGAAACATTATGGAGCGGGGCGTTTACACATGTATATGTGCGATGCGATTAGCCGGACCCGATGGCTATATAAGCATTATTGCATAGATTTTGAGATCCGTCGAAAGGCATTTGTTAATCTATTTTCACATATTTCGTTATTTAACGAAATACAAGGAAACAACATTGATGAGATAAGACCTGGACCCAAAAGGGTTTGTAAAGGGAAATATATAATATTTGAAGTTCGGAGGGAGCCATTTTTCACGATTTTTAACGTATTTTTTAAAATACAAAGGAGCAAGGCCGAAGCGACTTGCGATAGCGATGAGAACAAGCCTGATGGAGGAATAGACCGTATTTAAGGACTTTTGAAGTTTGGAATAAACAAAGTTTGGGCGGAATTTCAAAGTATTGTAGCGTTTCTCTGTGTAACAGAAAGCGGTCGTTTCAGGGATTCCAAAAGCCGGATGCACTCATCAAGTGCAAAATAGGTGGCCACCTCCCCTTAACACAGCACGATGCAACCAAACGAACAGAATTGATAATGGAGCATTGCTGGCACGAGCGAGCTACCTGTCAGCGCAATGAAATTACCAGAATTCGGTTACTGTGTTTGTTAGAAGCCAAAGGGGATAGAGTAAGACATGTCAAGCCTCAAAGAGCTCAAGAGAATTGTAAAGAGCCTATAAGAGGCTGAAAGTTAGAAGAAATAGGGGTTCAACTTTTGGAGACTGTGGAGAATCTGCTCCTCTCAGCGTCTCATCTTCATTCTAGTAATGCAAGCTTCTTTTTCTGTTATATGTTCAATCCCCATCTTTTCCTATGTTCTAAGCTTGCACTTGAATGGGTTATTCATGTTTTATTCTATGTCGAATGCCAGATAACTATCATCTTATCTCTGAATTGATAAATTAGATTTGTAAGCTTCATTTTCTTTCTGTAGATAGCCATTCATATGTGTTTATGTATGCATCTACTGGTACAATCAGTATTCTCCATCTATCCATTGAATCTATAATCTATTGAGCATTAGTGGTTGAAAGCCTTGTCTAGCTGAGAGTGTTCATGCATGTTTTGAGTGAAATAGAGTTGAAACAGTCATCTGACTTGATCCAAACCCTAATCCATTCCAAAATTTCAGAGAATGATATTGAATATTTATGTGTTTCCAAGCATCTCTGAGCTACAACCTAGGAGAGCTTCCTAGAGTGCTAACAGGTACCATTGCACTATTAGTTAAAGCATTTAATCAATCTCACTCTCAGAGCTTGTTGGGTGTGGAGCATGATTATTTAGAGGTATTTGTTTTAGTCAGATGTATACCACAGGAAGTTTGTACACCCCTCCACGCGGGGGGGGGGGGGGGGGACTTGTCTCCCCCGCGGGGGTTCAGGGGGGCCGATCCCCCCCGGTTGGGGGGTTTGGGTGCTAGCGGTCCCCTGATGGGGGTTTCGGGGGAAGCACCCTCGAAGCTAAAAATAGATGTAAACTTGCCTTGTAAAAGTATAGTAATTTCTAGTCAATCTGGGCCATTCATTAGGCAGATGATCTGACGGTAGAACTTATGTTTAGTTTAGGGTTTTTTGCCCTAGAAGGCAACCCCTCTCTTTGTATGAGGGCATAGTATTGAGGCTGTTGAATAGATGTGTATTCTCCGAGCGAGAAATAGAGAGGTGAGACTGTGAGAGAAAACATAGGATATTACAGTAGATCTACTATAGGTTGTGTCTCTTCATTTTGCTGGATAATAGAAAGGAAGGACTAGCTGTTCGGGGTGGACGTAGCCCAAACTGGGTGAACCACGTATATCTGTGTGTCTCTGGTTTTATGCATTTTCTGTGTTTATATTTATTCAATATTCTATGTGTTCCATTGCTCTGTAATATATAATTTTCTAACAACTGGTATCAGAGCCGAAGGTCTATTTGGTTGATAAAATCACAAGAAAGAAGGGTTCCTCGTTTGAGTAGGAGAAATGGTGGAAGATGGTAAGTTTATGGTCGAGAAATTCAATGGCCAAAACTTCTCGCTATGGAAGATCATCTGTATCAAAAAGATCTGTACCTACCATTGGGCGGAAAAACAAAGATGCCGAAGGGTATGACAGATGAAGAATGGAACCTTCTTGATAGAAAGGCACTCGGAACAGTGCGGTTGCACCTCGCAGCGTCAGTTGCCTTCAACATTTCGAAGGAAACGGCGACAAAGGGTTTGATTAAGGCGTTGGCGAAACTATATGAAAAACCCTCAGCCTCAAATAAGGTATTTCTTATGAAACAATTATTTAATATGAAGATGTCGGAAGGTGGATCTGTTGCAAACCATTTAAATGATTTTAATACTGTTACAAGTCAGTTAAGTTCTATAGGGGTAAACTTTGATGATGAAGTTAGAGCTCTATTATTCTTGTGCTCATTGCTAGAAAGTAGGAATGGTTTAGTAATGGCCATTAGTAACTTTGTTTTTGGATCTAGTACTTTAAAGTTTGATGATGTTGTCAGTGCTATCCTTAGCGAGGAAATGCGACGGAAACACTCTGGTGAGACATCGGGTAATGCTTTAAGTGCAGAGTCCAGGGGAAGAAAAATGGAAAGAGGAAAGAGCTCAGGATATCGCAGTAAATCAAGGAAAGACAGATCCAAGTATAGATCGAGGATAGTGTGCTGGAAATGCGGAAAGAAAGGACACCTAAAGAAAGACTGTAGATCTCGGAAGGGAAAATAAGGAGATTCACAGCAAGAAAAAAATCATGAAGCAAATGTCATAGGTGAGGTGTTACAAGATGCTTTGATGCTTTCTTTCATAAATATTACTGATTCTTGGGTGGTAGATTCAGGGGCCTCATTCAATGCCACACCTAATAAGAAATATTTTCATGACTATGTTCAAGGAGATTTTGGACAAGTCCATTTGGGTGATGATAAACCCTGTAAAATTGTTGGAATTGGTAAGGTTCTTGTAAAACAACAGAATGCAAACCAATGAATACTAAAGGAGGTAAGGCATGTTCCAGATTTGAAGAAAAATCTGATTTCAACAAGGCAATTAGGCTATGAAGGTTGTGTGACAACTTTCACAGATAAAGCTTGGACGGTCACCAAAGGAGCCCTGGTAATAGCAATAGGTGAAAAGGTTGGTACATTGTATTTATGCAATGGTATTTCTAACTCTGTTAATGCTTTAAATTCCAAAGGAGCAGATGCAACATTATGGCATCATAGGCTCAGACACATGAGTGAGAAGGGGATGAAGATTCTTCACTCAATGAATTTGTTTCCAAGTTTGAAGAATGTTGATTTGGACTTCTGTGAGAATTGCATTTATGGAAAACAGAAGAGAGTCAGATTTATCAGAGTTGGGAAAGAAAAGAAGAGCGAAAAATCACAGCTTGTGCATATAGATGTATGGGGACCTGCTCAGGTATCATCTCTCGGTGGCTCTTGTTATTATGTTACTTTTATTGATGATGCAACTAGAAAAAATTGGATTTATTGTATTAAGAATAAATCTGATGTATTTGATACTTTCAAGAAATGGAAAGCTTTGGTTGAGGTTGAGACAGGAAAAAAGTTGAAGTGTCTTAGATCAGACAATGGAGGTGAATATTGCAGCAAATAGTTTGATAGGTACTGTTTAGAGCATGGAATTCGTAGAGAGAAGATAGTTCCAAGAACACCACAAGAAAATGGTGTGTCAGAAAGGATGAATAGAACAATCATGGAGCGTGCAAGGTGCATGAGATTTCATGCAGGATTTCCTTTAAAATTTTGGGTAGATGCTGTAGATATTGATGTTTATTTAATAAATAGAGGGCCTTCAAGTTCCTTGGATGGTGGTGTTCCAGAGGAAGCATGGACAGGTAAAAAGGTAAACTACTCTTTTTTAAAGCCTTTTGGTTATGAGGCCTTTGTCCATATTAATAAAGAAAATAGAACAAAGCTTGAGGCAAAATCAAAGAAATGTACCTTTATTGGATATGGTGTAAATGATTTTCGTTATCGCTTATATGATTATGAAAATCACAAAATCATTAGGAGCAGAGATGTAATATTCAACGAAAAGGTCTTGTATAAGAATCAGTTGCAGGAAAAGAAACAGGAAAAAGAAAACAAGGAATACACAGTTCTTGATGAGATCACTGAAAAAGTAAAGGTGCCTAAAAATAATAATAATCAACAACCACAACAACAACAACCACCACAACAGAAACATGCACCCCAAACAGCTGAAAGTGGTGTCAGAAGATCTACCAGGATAAGTATACCCCTTGAATGATACTCTCCTTCATTATATTATTTATTGTTGACTGATTCTGGTGAACCCGAATGTTATGAAGAAGCAATGTAGGTTGAAAGCAGGAAGAAGTGAGAGGTAGCCATGGAAGAAGAGATGGACTACTTAATGCATAACTAGACTTAGGACTTAGTCAGGTTGCCTGCAAGAAAAACTACATTGAAGAATAAATGGGTTTAGAGGCTGAAGGAAGAAGATGGAGGAAAACAAAGGTACAAAGCTAGACTTGTGGTGAAGGGGTTTTCACAGAAGAAAGGTATTGATTTTGATGAAATATTTTCTCCTGTTGTTAAAATGACTTCAATCAGAACTATTTTAAGTCTATTAGCAGTTGAAGATTTTCATCTTGAGTAGTTAGATGTAAAGACAACCTTTCTCCATGGGGATTTGGAGAAAGAGATATATGCAACAACCACAAGGATACGAGGTAAAAGGGAAGGAGAAACTAGTGTGCAGGTTGAATAAGATCTTGTATGGCTTAAAACAGCCTCCAAGGCAGTGGTATCTAAAATTTGACAAGTTTATGTCTGAACAAGGTTATACTAGATGTCACTCTGATCATTGTGTTTATCTAAAAAAGCAAAATGATGGCAGCTATATTATATTGTTATTGTATGTAGATGACATGCTTGTTTTAGGGTCTAACATGAAGGAAATAAATGTGCTCAAAAGAAAATTGGCAAATTCATTTGCATTGAAGGATTTGGGAGTTGCAAAACAAATCCTTGGTATGAGAAGAATTAGAGACAGGAAAAATCGCAAATTAACATTGTCTTAGAATGAGTACATACAAAATGTGTTGAAAAGATTTAATATGCACAATGCAAAACCAGTTAGTACACATTTTGCTAGCCATTTCAAACTTAGTAAGGAAATGTGCCCAAAGACCCAAGAAGACATGGATTATATGTCTAAAGTTCCATATGCATCAACAGTTGGAAGCTTAATGTATGCAATGGTCTGCACAACGCCTGATATTGCACATGCAGTGGGAGTTGTAAGCAGGTACATGAATAATCCAGGAAAGGAACATTGGATGGCAGTGAAATGGATTCTTAGATATTTGAAAGGTACCACAAATCAAGCATTATGCTTTAGTGGTTCAAACATTTCTCTACATGGATATGTTGATGCAGATATGGCAGGTGACAGAGATAACAGGAGGAACACTACAGGATGTATTTACTGTAGGTGGAACAACTGTCAGTTGGGTTTCAAAAATCCAAAGTGTTGTTGCACTTTCAACAACAGAAGCAGAGTATGTTGCTGCTATAGAGGCTAGTAAAGAAATGATTTGGTTACAAAGGTATATGGCTGAATTGGGTAAGGAGCATGATATGGGCATGTTATACAGTGATAGCCAAAGTTCCATTCATCTTGCAAGGAACTCAACATTTCATTCTAGGACTAAACACATACAACTCAAGTACCATTTCATATGATCAGTGTTGGAAGATGGAGAGTTGAAGCTGGAAAAGATACGCACTAGCCAGAATCATTCAGATATGCTAACAAAAGTTGTAACCAGGGAGAAATTGAGAATATGCTCAGTTTCAATTGGTCTTCAAGGATGATGATGAAGATGAGAAACAACTAGGTCCAAAGAGGAGTCGTTTTCTAGCAAATGAAGTAGCGGTGGAGTTGCTACAATCATTCTCCAAGTGGGAGATTGTTGGGTGTGGAGCATGATTATTTAGAGGTCTTTGTTTCAGCCAGATGTATACCCCAGGAAGTTTGTACACCCCTCCACGTGGGGGGGGGGGGGGAATTTCCCCCCTGCAGGGTTTTGAGGGGCTTGATCCCCCCCAGCTGGGGGTTCGCGGGCCGGCGGTCCCCTAGCGGGGGTTTCGGGGGCAGCACCCCCGAAGCTAAAAATAGATGTAAAATTGCCTTGTAAAAGTATAGTAATTTCTAGTCAATCTGGACCATTCATTAGGCGGATGATCTGACGGTAGAACTTATGTTTAGTTTAGGGTTTTTTCCCTAGAAGGCAACCCTCTCTTTGTATGAGGGCATTGTATTGAGGTTGTTGAATAGATGTGTATTCTCCGAGCGAGAAACAGAGAGGTGAGATTGTGAGAGAAAACAGAGGATATTATAGCGAATCTACTGTAGGTTGTGTCTCTTCATTTTGCTGGATAATAGAAAGGAAGGACTGGCTGTTCGGGTTGGACGTAGCCCAAACTGGGTGAACCACGTATATCTATGTTTATATTTATGCAATATTCTATGTGTTCCATTGCTCTGTAATATATAATTTTCTAACAGAGCTTCCCTACCCATTGGGTTGATATATTGCCACACTATTATGGAAAATGAAGAAATCAAATGATAGATCTAGGATTTGTTGTAGAAAGGGCACATCTGACCAAGCTCCTCACCTTGTGGGAACTCGATTGTACTTGTACACAAGAAGGATGGGAACTAGAGTCTTTAAATTGATTATCGGGAAATAAATAAAATCACTATTAGGAACATGCATCCAATCCCACAAATTCGTGATCTTCTTGACTAGCTCAAGGGGGCCAAGTACTTTAGAAAGTACTATGTATTTGTGGTCATGAATAGAATTTGTAATATTCATGTATTGGTTGCCTGCAAGAAGAGTATCACAATAGAGGACACTGCCAAACTCTTCTTTGAACGAGTATGGGTAGAGTTTGGGATCCTGCAGACCATTCTATCAAATCGGGATAACAAGTTCTTGTATACATTCTGGTCAAGCCTCTGGTCATTGTTGGACACCAAGTTCACCAAGTCGACAACATTCCATCCCTAGACTAATGGCTAGACAAAGGTCTTCAATAGGATGATCATGCACATACTGTGCATGTACAACTCCAAGCATCCATGAACATGGGATGAAATCCTTTCCTATGTACAACACAACTATAAAAAATCTCTCCATAGCTCTGATGGGGAAATTATATGTCTAATAATTCCAACATTAAATTATCAATTCGGGGCTCGTAAGCTTCAAGGCACAAGCATATGTAGTGCAGGATCAGAGCATCTAACCTAAATTAGAGTACGGAATCAAATTATTATTTTACTGCTATAAAAGAACACCAATTACTGCTATAAAATAAATTCTTAAAGGAACACACCATACACTTGCTCGAAAAGAACACTAATGATAACAATTATAACTTGAAATATCCTATTGAAAGAAACTCATTGCAACTTAATCTATTAAAAACCTTCAATTCAAGACTCCTAATCTAAATGAAATAAATAATTCAAAAGAAAGCTCACTCTTCATAATCAGGAAACTCATAATCGAAATTGAAAAGTAAATGAAAGCCAAATCAATATGAATTAAACTGATATCTCTACTTGCGCAATCGAATACACACTCGAACTTGCTCTTACAAAGAAATGATTATGATATGAAAAACAAGAATACTTCTAGAATTTTTAATTTCAAATCTACAAGACATAGTTTTAAGTACAGAATTATGCTAGATTTCACGCAACAAATTTCTCAATGAAATTCACATTTGAATGTAAATCCTATGATCTAGATAAGATAAAGAACTTGTTTCCAGTTGTGGTGGGCCCTTGCCACTCCTGGAGCAAGCCTAAACTAACTCAATAAAAATGAAATTCAAAACACAGTCATAATACTTACAAAGAATTTAGAGATGAAGCAAAATTCAATTATTATTAGAAAAGAGCTTCAATCCATCTTTTATTCCTTCCTCGCTTCTCTTCTTTTTACAAACTTAAAAACAATACAAACCATGGCCAATCCATTTATAATATTTACAAGGCGAATTAGTCATTTTCCTCAATTATGGAAAATTGAACAATTTTAACAAACTGACCCCAAAGATATTGGCATATCTTCCTAACCATGGCGAATTTTGGAAAACTGTTTGGAGGGAACCTAAATTGTTATATTTTCAACAAAAAAATCTCTTGGATTTGTCTCATTCAAATATAGCTCCTCGTAAATCATGCCCAAAGTTGGCTCTGGCTCTTTTTGCAAGATTCTAGAACTTTGGAAAAACAGTAATTTTTTATAAAACTGCCTCCAAGACCTGCTTATAACTTTTATAAAAATTCAAATATGGAGAAATTTTTTTGGATATAGATAATTGGTTATATTGTTAACAAACCCATTTTCTCATATTTTCCATATTCACCTCCATATGCACGAAAATCGAGGTCAAACTTGGAAGTTTGGAAACTGTGCACATTTTGAGCAGATTTGTTAATTAGCTCCTAGGGACCCACATGTGCAACCTGGTTGCAATCCAACACATGGAAAGGTATTAAAACATTATTTTGGACAATAACCTCCCTCGTTTTCCCTGGAAGCGTGCTGAAATGTCGAAACCCCAAATTAGATATTCCCGTACTCTACTTGTACCAACTAGTTCCACTGACTTGTGAAGAATTTTGGCGATGGAACCCTGTGACAAATGAACTTAGAAAAAACATCATTAGTAAATCATGGAAAAATAATATTTAATCATAGAAAATATAAGAAAACTAATGATAATCATCCATGAGGCGTAAGACATGAATTGACGACAAGTGGTGGAATTATGGTGTGAAATGAGTGTAATAGTACATGAATATAGGTTATGAATGGTGGTAACGAATGATGAAAACATGGGCATATTTGAGGCCTAACATCCCCCCATGCTTGAGGATTTGCATGTCCTCATGCAAACAAGGAATTTTCTCATATATAGATTTTATGGCATCGTGGCTTTAGGCAGGGTTGGTTCTTGTGGAGCAATACTACGTGAACATTTGAAGGTGTTAGTTCTTGTGGAGCAACATCATTCTTATTTGACTACCATAGGTTTGATTTTGAGAGCGATACAAATTGAGGATAAACAATAGATATGGTAAGAGGAAATGATGAGTGAGATGATAGGTGGCAATGGAAATGGTGGAGGAGATTAGGTGGTGATGGAGATGGTAAAATAGGTGCTTGCATACTCTGTTTTTGTGAGGCCAATGCTTATGGATGGTTCTTTTATGAAAGGGAATAATGACTTCATCCTCTACTGGATACATTCAACTAACAATATGTGTGAATGTAGGAGTGGAAGGCACTATAGTTACTACTTTTGTTTACATGAACCAATATACTTTTCTTTTCATGATTATGACCTTATTAGAGTAGCATGCATTATCTTATGAATGAGGAATTTACAAATTGAGGGTGTATGGAAAACAAAATATATGGAATATGTGGTGGTTAATCATCAAATATTTCTTAAATCTCTAATTAATTAAAGAATCTTAAGCCAACTTTACCTCAAGTTTTACCTTTATCGTGATGATAGTTGCAGGGTGAAGTAGAGGATGGAGTGGTTGGAGCTAATGCGATTGCTGATTTGACCTACTGAAGAAGGCGGAAGGATGAACCGAAGGTCCCCTTCTCCCCCATGCCTAAGGAGTTGTATGCCCCGAAATGTTGAGGAAAGGTGACTGTTGTTTCAAATGACAATGGAAATGCTTATGCAAATAACCAAACTGCTACAAATATGTGTTGAGATCACAAAACCGTATAGTCTTCAACCGCCACACACCCATGTGCAATCTTGCATATGTGAATAAATGGTGTCGATGTCGAACATAAGCAAGAATCACTAGATTACCAACCATTGAGGAAGTCATCAACCAATAAGAGATATCCCACCTTTGATGTCAATGGGAATCAAGGCAATAGGTGCATTCTAGTAGCCATGAATAGATTTGTCTAAGTCGAATAGATTGCAGAATTCATCCACTAAGAAAAATTGATGTATTTCCTTAGTAGATGGAAAGGATACCTGCCATTAAGGCATGCAGGCTCCCAGGTACCTTATCTAACCCTAACCCTAATCCCAGATAATGTGTTGATGTCGATGGGATAAGGCTTGTCGACAGGTGGGCCTTAAGGAATCCCACATCAACCAACTCGAGTAAAAACATAATGACTTGAAAGATACATGATTTGAAGAAATCATACAAATTTACAAACTTTATTGGGAACTTTGCCCACCAGTTACCTAGTTTTCAAGCAAAGTCCCTATCCAGTTGTGCCAAACAAGCTGGTTTTCACAAAAGGACTTATTTTTCTCTTTACTATTTTCATTTATTTATTACAATACTAACTTTCCTACTATACTGAAGAAAATACGTCCTCCTTCAAGTGAAAGAGAACTTCCAATGAAGCCATGTGCAGATTAGGTACAAGGATATATTCATGCTCAAATTTAACATATAAGAGTTAGAATGTACAAGAGCATGAGAAATCAGCAGTTTTGAAAGACGTGATACAAAGAGTATTTGAAGATGAGAGTGGTACTTTGACTGGATTGTGATTTGGAACCAATGCTCGATGTAATCTTGGTGGTATTGGCCCATTTCTTCATTTGGACCACTCTGAAAGTCCTCCTCGGTCATGCTAGGAAAACTTGGATAATTGGTCTCTGGAATGCATACAAGGCTTGTTGCTAGGCATGGTGAAAGTTCTTTGATCTCAAGTTCAGCTGGATGCTCCCCATCAGATTTGGTACATGATTTCTCAATCTCCTTGGTAGATAGGCAAGAGGAATCAAGGGAGATTTCCAAATCCTCTTCTGGTTGTGGAGAGACAAATAATTTCTTGAATGTGGTGAAGATGAACTCTTCCTCAGAGGCAGATATCCCAGCTATTGCTAGGATTTGAGAAAGTACTTCAAGGGAAATTCTTCAAGCTCTCGATCGTTCTTTGAATTTATCCTATTGTTTTATGATCCCTGTCTCGCAACATGGATTAGTACAAAGGGGTTCTTACAGCACCCCAAAAATGTTTTATCTTTAAAGAGCTTTGAAATTTTAACCTAAATGAATTAAAAACTGCTAATTGCAATAAAACTCACCAAACTTGCTTATTTGGACAACCAAAATTTGGAGCAACCCCACAATAGTGGATGCGTGGCTCTTCACTCACGTCTTACTGTACACTCTCCGCCCTCTGATTGCCCTGCAACTAAGATCACACAAAAAACTTGTGAAAGAAACTAAGCTCTAATCCCTTTAGCACCTCCCTGACAACGACGCCAAAAATGTTGGGGAAATTATATGTGTAATAATTCCAACATTAAATTATCAATCTGGGGCTCGTAAGATTCGAGGCACAAGCAGGGGTAACACAAGATCAAATAATCTAACCTAAATTAGAGTATGAAATCAACTTATTATTTTACTGCTGTAAAAGAACACCAATTACTGCTATAAAAGAAATTCTTAAGGGAACACACCATACACTTTCTCGAAAAGAACACCTATGATAGAAATTCTAACTTGAAATATCCTATTGAAAGAAAATCATTGCAACTTAATCTATGAAAAACCTTCAATTCAAGACTCCTAACCTAAATGAAATAAATCATTCAAAAGGAAGTTCACTCTTCATAATCAAGAAACTCATAATCGAAACTGAAAAATAAATGAAAGCCAAATCAATCTGCATTAAACTGATATCTCTACTTGCGCAATCAAATTCAATCTCAGACTTGCTCTTACAAAGAAATGATTATGCTATTAAAAACAAGAATACTTTTAGAATTTTTAATTTCAAATCTACAAGACAAAGTTTTAAGTACAAAATGATGCTAGATTTCACACAACAAATTTCTCGATGAAGTTCACACTTTGAATGTAAATCCTATGATCTAGATAAGCTAAAGGACTTATTTCCCATTGTGGTGGTCGCTTTCCACTCCTGGAGAAAGCCTAACCTAACTCAATAAAAATGAAATTCAAAACACAATCATAATACTTACAAAGAATTTAGAGATGAAACAAAATTCAATTAAGATTCAATTATTATTACAAAAGAGCTTCAATCCATCTTTTATTCCTTCCCTTTTTCTCTTATTTTTACAAACTTAAAATGCAAACCATGGCTAATACATTTATAAGATTTACAGGGTGAATTAGTCATTTCCCTCAATTATGGAAAATTGAACAATTTTAACAAACTGACCCCAAAGATATTGGAATATCTTCCCAACCATGGCGAATTTTGGAATTTTTTTTGGAGGGAACCTAAATTGTTATATTTTAAACAAAAGCCTTTATTTTATTTGTCTCATTCAAATCCATCTCCTTGGAAATCGTGCCCAAAGTTGGTTGTCTAGCTCTTTTTGCAATATTCTAGAACTCTGGAAAACAATCATTTTTTATAAAACTTTCTCCAAGACTCGCTTATGACTTTTATAAAAATTCGAATATGGAGAAACGGTTTTGGATGTATATAATTTTTTATATGGTTAACAAACCCATTTTCTCATATTTTCCAGATTCACCTCCATCTACACAAAAATCGAGGTCAAACTTGGCAGTTTGGAAACTGTGCACATTTTGAACAAATTCATTAATTAGTTCCTAGGGACCCACATGTGCGACCTAGTTGCAATCCAACACATGGAAAGGTATTAAAACATTATTTTGGACAATAACCTCCCTCGGTTTTCACCGTAAGCGTGCCAAAATGTTGAAACCCTAAATTAAATATTCCCGTACTCTACTTGTACCAACTAGTTCAACTGACTTGTGAAGAATTTCGGTGAGGAACCCTGTGAAAAATGAACTTAGCAAAACCGTCTTTAGTAAATCATGGAAAAATCATCTTTAAATCATATAAAATATAAGAAAACTAATGATAATCAACCATGAGGCGTAAGACATGAATTGGTCACAAGTGATGGAATTATGGTGTGAAATGAGTGTAATAGTACATGAATATAGGTTATGAATGGTAGTATTGAATGATGAAAACATGGGCATATTTGAGGCCCAACAAGCTCAACGAGTCACAACCCCTTTCAAGTGGGTCTGAGATTTTAACCATTGTTTCTGATTGATATTTCCATGCCAAATGCAACTACACAGGCATAATCCACACATGTACAGTTTGACGCTGATAAAAAAACCATGTCTATTGAACACATCTTCCAACAGGTTCATGACATGTTGGGAAAAGCCAATGCCAAGTATAAACAATGGCATGATCTACATTGAATGCCACATAAGTTTCTGGTGGGCGACAAAGTCTAGTTGTATTTGCAGAAAGAATGCCTTACCGGAGCCCATTGAAAGCTCGACCCACTCTGATATGGTACTTACACCATCACCAAGGCTGTGGGAAACAAAATTTTAAAGCTGAACATTCCCCCATTCCTTTACATATACCAAGTGTTCAATGTGGACCACCTTCGGCCATACTTTCCACCTTTGCTGGACACATATGACATTGCCAAAAACTAACACAAATAAAGCTCAACCTAGACTACATGGAATAGAACATCACTGATCATATTACATAAACACAAATTAAGAACACTCACCAATAGAGGATCCAAATGTATCGGGTTTTAAAATATGGCCAACTCCTGCACTAGGGCAAGTGGCTCACCAGTGGCCAAGTTCAATAAAAGTTTTCCCATCTCATTGAGGCACTCAATGTAGTGGGGACCATTACTTCCTAAGCGGGGGGTGGGGGGGAGGGGGATTGATCCAGGTGGATATTGGTGGTCACACACCTATTTTAATTGGACCCCCAACAATATTTCTTTCAATTTCTTTAATTGTAGCATAATTTACTATTTTTGGTAGTTTTTTGGGTCCTGAACTTTAAGAGCCATTTTGAGGTCCTAAATGACATTATTTTTGGAAAATGGGTAGACCAAAGCACGCAAAAACGACTTGTAGTCCCCAAATATATATTTCTAATGAAGTATCATATGTGTAAAACAAAGATCGTATGCCAAAGTTACAACCTCGAGAATTTGATGTACCAACTAACCCCAATGAGGCCCACAAACTTTCTGCGCTTCATCTCATAAGGTTAGGCTTTTGGATGATTAGGGTTTTCCTTTGTTTCTAAATAAAGAAAGGACTTGGAGCCACATTATAACATAGTTCAAAGGCATTTATAAGTCACATCTCTTCTTAGAGATAAGTTACCATCGCCTGAGCTAGTTTATTTAAATTTATGTTTCATTTTCTTCCTGCATAAATATGGATCAGTGGTATCATAATAGTCTACTATTTCTCTATTTTTCTGTGCGTTCCCTAACAAGGTTGTGGTATAAGGAGCTAGGACTTGAACTAGTTGAACCCTTGCAAGATCGGCTTCGCCAACCTTAATGACCTCCCATGGCATAAGAAAAGAGACTTAGAGGGAATTCAAGAGTTCCTTTCAAACTGTTGCTCGAAGGAGCCCTCGAGCGACAAAGGAACGAGATGATGGTTAAGTTTTCCTAGATCCTTCAACGTGTATCAACGAGCGAAGCATATTCATCTAGTAGCCACCTCAGGGGCACCACCACCTTCAAGGAATAAGTTAACTTTGACATTCCTATATTTGAAGTCCAGATAGATGAAAATGGCATAGATAAATGGTTGAATATGCTAGAAGGATATTTTTCGGTCCATAATTTTTCCAATAGGGAAAATATTACTTTTGCACTCCTCAAGCCTGCTCCCCATGTCAAGGATTAGTGGAAAACCTACTTTGAGCAAAGGGATGAGAGGGAACTCTCACTGCTTTTAGCCGCACCCACTTGGAATTATTTCTGAGACACCGTTAAGGAACAATATTACCCTTTTAGGAGCTATGAATATAAGTACACAAAATGGACCACACTATGGTAGGAAATGGACCAAGATGTGCCAGAGTTCACAAATATTTTTCATACCCTTCGCATGAAGTTGGGTAGCTAGGATTCTGAGTGGCATTTGGTACTCAAGTACCAAAACTATTTACACAAACACATCTAGGATGAGATGGAGTTCTTGGACATCTCCTAGCTTGGCGCCACATACTGATATGTTGTCAAGATCAAATAACAATTTAAATAAAATAACAAAGACTTTGGATTTGCGAATTTGAAGGAAGGAAAAGGCACCTCTAAACCCCAAAACAAAGGGCAAAGCAAAGGTGAGGTGACCCAAAACAAACCATCAAAGTCGTAAGTAAAGAATAACACTGTGAAGACAAAGAAGGACACAAGAATGCGGTGTGAATTCCACAAGATACCCACTCACATCACGAGTGTCACGCTAAGTAGTCATAGGTGGCCAAGCTGAAGGGTCCAGAGTCAGATGCATGTTCCGAATTTGAGTCAGAACCTGACAAAGGGATGACAAATGGAAGCAGATTACCGATGTAGATCCCAACGCCACCGTTTCCACCACCAAGGTCCAGAAGATTGAGCTAGAATATCTAGAGGAAGGGGAGAATCTCTTCCACTTACAAATGTGAGTGAAGGTCCCAACTGTATTTCATTGTCGAAAGTGAGAGCCAAAAGAATCACATCTCATCAGGGGTCATTAAGCGGTTGGGCCTACCGACAAAAACACACCTGTATCCATACACCATTGGGTGGCTCCATTAAGGACGAGATCTCCATGCCAGCCAACAATGTCACCTTTACTACAACATCAAGCCCTTCACAAATGAGGTATTGTGTGATGTTGCTCCTCTTGAAGTATATGATGTGTGATTATGCCAACCATACTTATGGAAGTGACATGCTATGTATGAGTCTATACCTCACACTGTTATTATTACTTTAGGCAGTAAGTTATACAAGATACAAAGGAGCCTCACTTGCTACCATCAATTTGATCTGTCTAAGAAATGTAGTAAGATCATCTTCGAGACCGAGAATTTCTTTTCTTTATGATCCGATATCAAAGTAAGTGGAAGATCTTGGCCACATCCACGGCCCCCAAAAAGGGTTCCAAAATGCAATGGAAGCAAGTGGACAAGGTCATGGAAGAATACATGGGCATCTTATCCTCACCCACAAGAGTACCTTTGCATTGTTATGTCAAGCTTGGTTTTACCCCTAGAGTGCCCCTACGTAATGGGTCAATATACCATTGCTCTATTATGGAAAATGGAGAAATAAAGTGGAAAATCTAGGAGTTTTGCAAAAAGGGAACATCTGATCATGTTCCTCACCTTGTGGGAGCCCAAAAGCACTTGTAAAAAAGAAGGATTGGACTTGGAGACTCTGCATTAATTATCGAGCACAAAATAAAATCACTACCGGGATCAAGTATCTAATCCCATGGATTGATGACCTTCTTGACCAGCTCTAGGGGCCAAGTACTTTAGCAAGATCGATTTAAATTCTGACTATCACAAGGTTTCAATAGAGCCCACAAATGTATGGAATACCACCTTCAAATCCAAGGAGGGCCTTTTTGAGTGGTTTTCCATACCTTTTAGGTTGAAAAATTTCCCTGCAACTTTTATGAGGATGGTCGATGATATCTTTGGCACTTTACCGACTTGTTGGTGGCTGTATATCTGGACGTCATCCTCATCTTCAAATAGAATTGGGAAGAACACTTGCAACACATTCAACAGGTCCTTCAAATCTTGTGACAACACAAACTATGTGCCAACTTGGATAAATGCACCTTTGGAATGAGCTAGGGAAAATATCTTGGTTACATCATTGATGATAAAGGAATTCATGTGTATCTAGCTAAGATCCAAGTCATTCGGGATTGGCTAATCCTGACCACTCTAATAGAGCTTCGTAGTTTTTTGGGCTTTGACAATTTTTATTGGAGATTCGTGTTGGGATTCTCTCATATCACTTGTGCTTTGAGTCAAGTTACCAAGGGAAGATCGAAAGAAAAGTTTTTATAGTATGAGTCCCAACAAAAGTTATTTTTTGAGCTAAAGCATCACCTTTTATTTGCACCAATACTCACATTGCCATACCTGCAAAAACCATTTGAAATTGAGACAGACGCCTCTGACTATGCTATTGGTGTAAATCTCACCAAACAAGGGCATCCGTTGGCTTATCACAGTGAGGCAATTTCTGATACAATTAAAAAATACCCACCTATGATAAAGAGATGTATTCCATCATGCAGGCTTGCCGATAATGGAAACATTGCATTCTAGGGAAGGAGACGATCATCCACATAAATCACCGACCTCTTTAATTTTTACAGACACAAGGGAAGTTGGAGAACACTTGCCTTAAGAAGTGGTCCACATATTTTTAGAAATTCCATTTAATAATTAACTATAAGAAGGACAACACCAATCATGTTGTAAATTTCCTCAGTTGGCCCCTGGTTGCAACACTGACCATTGTTCTCAACTCTTATGGCCACGAGACCTCTAGATGGCCAAAACTATACAAAAATGACTTATAGTTCACCACCACATAGTAGATGTCAATCAAGTTCCATATTTCCACCTGTAGGATGAATTTTTATGCTACCTGGGCCACCTTTATGTTCCTTTGAGCGAGCATGCCAAGATTATTTGGGAGGCACACTATAGTCAGGTTGCAAGGCACTTTCACTTGGAGAAAACTATGGGAGTACTAAAAAAATATTTTTATTGGCCAAAACTCTGACACGAGGTTGGAAATATATCATATCCTGCACTGCCTATGCCATCGCCAAGCCAACCATCAAAAATCAAGGCTTGTACACCCCTTTGCCTACTCCCAACCAGCCTGGGAATCCATCTCCATGGACTATCTGTCTGGCCTCCCTTCTACCAAGCATGGTAATAACTGTGTATTTTTGGCCGTGGACAATTTTTATAAGATGACTATATTGGAAACGTAAAAGAAGAGTATCACAATAGAGGACACTACCAAACTCTTCTTTGAAAGAGTATGGGTACATTTTTGGATCCCATAGACCATTATATACAATCAGGATAACAGGTTCCTAAGCACATTCTTGTTAAGCCTGTGGTCATTATTGGACACCAAGCTCACTAAGTCGATTGAATTCCATCCACAGATTGATGGCCAGATAGAGGTTGTCAATAGTATAATTGTGCACATACTGCACATGTACAAATCCAAGCTTCCACAAATAGGGGATGAAAGCCTTCCCTATGTGCAAAAAAACTATAACATAACTCTTCATAGCTCAATAACCCACAACACCTTTCAAGTGGGTCTAGGATTTCAAACATTGTGTTTGATTGATGTTGCCATGCCTCATGCGACTACACATGAAAAATATGCACATGTATAGTCCAAGGTTGATAAATCAATCAAGTTTATTTAACACATCCAACACATCTACCAACAAGTTCATGACATCTTGGATAAATCCAATGCTAAGTAAAAACATCGACATGATTAACATTAGGTTCCACAAAAGTTTTAGGTGGGCGACAAAGTCTTGTTTCATTGTAGAAAGAATGCCTTGATGGAGCCCATCAGAAGCTCCAAACATTTTGATACGAACCTTACACCATCACCAAGGCTATGAGAAATAATGCTTTCGAGCTAAGCATTCCCCCATTCCTTGGCTTGCACCCAGTGTTCAATGTGGACCACCTTCGACCATACTTTCCACCATTGTTGGACACATCAGACATTGCCAAACAACTAACACCAACAACGCTCAACCGAGACTGCATGGGATAGGCCACAACTGTTCAGATCATGGACACACAGATCAAGAATACTTGTCAACAAATGATCCAACTATATTGGGTTGTTAAAGCTGGCCAACTGCTGCACCAAGGCAAGTGTCTCACCAAGGATAATGTTCAACAAAAGTTTCCCCATATCACCGAGGCACTCAATGTAATGGGGACCATTTCTTCCTAAGGGAGGAGGACTGATCCCGATGGATATTGGTGGCTACCTGCCTATTCCACTTGGAATCCCAATACAATTTCCTTTAGTTTCCTTAATTGTAGTACAATTTACTATTTTTTGCAGTTTTTCGGGTCCTGAACTTCCAAAGTTGTTTTGAGGCCCTAAACAATGTTTTTGAGGAAAATGTGTAAACTAGTAAATTATAATAAGGGTTTTCTACTGAAAGTTGTAGTCCTCCAGTAGATATTTCTGATGAGGGACCATATGTGTCAAACAAATATCATATGCCAAAGTTACGACCTCGTGAAGTTGATGTACCAACTAACCCCAACGGGGCCCACAAAATTTTGGTGCTTCATCCCTTAGGATTAGGTTTTTAGATGTTTAGGGTTTTCCCTTGTTTCTCAATAATAAAAAGTCCTTGGAGCCTCATTGTTACATAGTTCAGAGGCATGTATCTGTCACTTCTCTTCTCAGAGATAAGATACCATCGCCCAAGCTAGTTAATTTCCATTCTGCATGTCAACACTTTTCAATATTTTTTATTAATGAATTAAAGTTTAGTTTTCACTCTAGCTCCATGTTTTTGTTTGAATCTATATTTCATTTTATTCCTGCACAAATCTAGATTAGTGGTATCAGAGCGGTCTCTTCTTTTTCTATTTTTCTATGCATGCCCCCAGTGAGGTCGGGTATAAGGAGTTAGGACTTGAACTGGTTGGACCATTGCAAGGCCAACCTCGCTAACCCCAACTGCATCCCATGGCAAAATAAAATAAAGACAAGGGAGCGAGAGATCATTTCAAAATGTTGCTTGAAGAATCCCTCAAGCGAAAAAGGAACAAGACGGTGGATAACTTTTCCTAGATCCTTTGGCGGCTATCAGCGGATGAAGCATCTTTATATGACAACCACCTCGAGGGTGCCACCCACTTCATGGTACAAGTTAACTTTTACACTCCTATATTTGAAGGCCATATAGATGCAGATACCATAAATAAATGGTTGGATATGCTAGAAGGTTATTTTTCGGTCCATAATTTTTCCAATGGGGAATAGCTTACTTTTGCACTCCTCAAGGCCACCCCCCACATCAAGGATTGGTGGAAAAACTACTGTGAGTAGATGGAAGAGAGGGAACCTTCACTGTTTTCAGCCACATCCACTTGGAATTCTTTTTTAGATGCCATCATGGAACAACATTACCCTATTAGGAGCTATGAATATAAGTACATAAAATGGACCACATTGCGACAGGGAAGGGACCAAGACGTGCTAGAGTTCACAAATATTTTTCATACCCTTCGCATGAAGTTAGGTATCAAGGATTCTAAGTGGCATCTGGTACTCAAGTACTGTGACTTCCTACATAAATAGATCCAGGATGAGATGGAGTTCATGGTAATCTCCTTGCTTGGTGCCACATACTGATATGTCATCGAGATTGAGTATAAATTTAAACAAAATAAGTGGGACTTTGGATTTGCGAATCTGAAGCAAGGAAAAGACACCCCCAAACTGAAGAATAATGTACAAATCCAAGGTAGGGTGACCCAAGAAAACCCATCGAATCTGCAAGCAAAGAACAACACCATGAAGACAAAGAAGGACACAAGAAAGTGGTGTTAGTTCCACAAGAGCCCCACTCACAAGACAAGTGAGTGTCGCACCAAGTAATCACTAGTGGCCGAGATCAAGGTTTCAGAGTTAGATGCATGTTCCAAATCTAAGTCAAAACCCATAAGGGGAATGAAAAATGGAAGCATATTATCTATGCATAGCCTGGCACCAACGTTACCACCTTTGAGGTCTAGAAGATTGAGTTGGAAGATCCAGAGGAAGGGGAGCATCTCTTCCACTAACAGATATATGTGAAGGGATCTCTACTACAGTTCATTTTCAATAATGAGAGCCGAAAGAAACTCATCTCAGTGAAGGCCGTTAAGAAGTTGGTCTTACCGATCGCACCAGACCCACAACCATCCACCATCAACTGGATCCATCAAGGACGTGATCTCCACGTCAACCAACAATGTTTCCTTCCCTACAACACCAAGCCCTTCATGGATGAGGTACTGTGTGATGTTGCTTCTCTTGAAGTATGTGATACATTATTAGGCCAACCATACTTATGTAAACAACATGATATGCATGAGTCTAGGCCTCACATTGTTATTATTACTTTAGGTAGTAATTTATACAAGATACTGGACGTAACCCTGCCTACCACCATCTCCTTTATCTTTGTTAAGCAATTCAATATGATCATCTCCCAGATTGCAATTTTTTTCTTTTCTTTTTGATCCACACTCAAAGTAAGGGGAAGATTGTGTCCACATCCATGACCCTCGAGGAGGGTTCCACCATGTAGCATAAGTAGGTGGATAAGGTCGTGGATGAATATAGGGTCATATTCTCCTCACCCACATGGGTACCTATGCACTGCCAGGTCAAGTATTTGATAGATCTAACTCCTAGAGTGACCCTACCCAATGGGAAAATATATCGCCACTCTATTATGTAAAAATAAGAAATTAAGAGGTAGATCCAGGAGTTGCTACAAAAGGGGCACACCTGACCAAGTTACTCACCTTGTGGGAGCTCGATTGTACTTGTATAGAAGAATTATGGGGCCTGTAGACTTTGCATTAATTATTTGGCACTAAATAAAATCACTATCAAGAACAAGTATCCAATCCCATGGATTTATGACCTTCTTGAATAGCTCAAGGAGGCCAACTACTTTAGAAAGATCGATTTAAAGTTTGGCTATCACCAGGTTCCAATAGAGCCCACAATTGTATGAAAGACCACCTTCGAATACAAAGAGGGCATTTTTTGACTGGTTGGTCATGCCTTTTGGGTTTACAAATTCCCCTGCAACTTTTATGAGGATGATGGATGACATCTTGCAACCCTTTACCAACTCATTGGTGGTTGTATATCTGGACAACATCCTCATCTTCAATAAGAATAGGGAAGAGAACTTGTAACACATTTGGAAAGTCATTCAAACCCTGTAACAACACAAACTATGTGCTAACTTGGAGAAATGCACCTTTGGCATGAGCTAGGTCCAATATTTGTGTTACATCATTGATGAGAAAAGAATGAATGTGGATCCATCTAAGATCCAAGTCTTTCACTATTGGCTAACCTCAACCACTTTGGCAGAGATTTGCATATTTTTGGGCCTTGCCAATTTTTATTGGAGGTTTGTGTTGGGATTCTCTCATATCACTTGGAATTTTAGTAAAGTTACCATGGGTGGAGAGAAAGTAAATTTTTTCGGTCTGAGTCCCAAAAAAAGGTTTTCGTTGAGCTGAAGCACCACCTTTCCTCTGCACAAGTACTCACATTGCTAGACCTGCAACAACCATTTGAAATTGAGGCATACACCTCTAACTATGCTATTAATGCAATTCTCACCCGCCAAGGCCATCTAATGTCCTATCACAATGAGGCACTTTTAAATAAAATTCATCAATACCCCACCTATGATAAACAGATGTATTCCATCATGCAGTCTTACCAGCAATTGAAACATTACATTCTAGGGAAGGAGACAATCATCCACACAAACCATTGACCTCTTCAGTTTATACATACACAAGGGAAGTTTTAGAATGATCACAATTAGAGAAGGTCCACATAGCTGCAAAAGTTCCATTTGAACATTAAATACAAGAAGAAAAACACTAATCATGTTGTAAATTGTCTCAGTTAGCCCTCGGTTACAACACCGACCATTTTTCTCAACTCTTGTGGCCATGAGACATATGGATGGTCACAACTATACGAAATGATCCAGAGTTCACCACCACATACCAAATTTTAGTGGATGGAAAGAAAATTCCATACTTCCACCTCCAACACAAACTATTATGATACTTGGACCACCTTTGTGTTCCTTCAAGTGAGCATGCCACGCTGATTTGGGAGGCACACCATAGTTGGGTCGCATGACACTTTAGCGTGGAGAAAAATGTGGCAGTACTACAAAAATATTTTTATCGGCCAAAACACCAACAAGATGTTGGAAAATATATCATATCCTACACTACCCATGCCATCACCAAGCCAACCATAAAAACACAAGGCCTGGACACCCCTATGAATACTCCCAGCCCACCCTGGGAATCCATCTCTATGGACTATCTATTTGGCCTCCCTTCTACCAAGCATGGTAATGATTGTGTGTTTGTTGTCGTGGACAAATTTTCTAATATCATTGTATTGGCGGCTTGCAAGAATAACATCACAACAAAGGACAATAACAAACTCTTCTTTCAACGAGTATGGGTACATTTTGGGATCCTGCAGAATTTTATATTAGATCAGAATAGCAAGTTCTTGAGCACATTTTGGTCAAGCCTCTAGTCATTATTGGACACCAAGCTCACCAAGTCGAATGCATTCTATCCTTAGAATGATGGTAAGACATAGGCCGTTAATAGGATGATTGTGCACATACTGCGAATGTACAACTCCAAGCATCCATGAACATGGGATGAGAGCCTTCCCTATGTGTAACACATCTATAATAGAGCTCTTCATACTTAGATGAGTCACATCCCCTTTCAAGTGGGCCCGGGATTTCAACCATTATGTCTGATTGATGTTGCAATTCCTCATGCAACTACATAGGCATAATCCACACATGTACAGTTTGAGGCTGATAAAGTAACCAGATTAATTGAATGAATCTAGCACATATTCCATTAGGTTCATGACATCTTGGATAAATCCAATTCCAAGTACAAACAATAACATGATCACCATCAGGTGCCACATAAGTTTGAGGTAGACAACAAAGTCTGGTTGCATTTGCATAAATAACACCTTTCCAGATCCCATTGGAAGCTATAATCACTCTGATATAGGCCTTACACCATCACTAAGGTTGTGGGAAACAACACTTTGGAGCTTAGCATTCCCTCGTTCCTTATCCTGCACCCAATGTTCAATGCAGACCGCCTTCGACCATACTTTTCACCATTGCTGGACACATCAGAAATTGCCAAACAACTAACACCAATAAATATCAGCCCAGACAACATTGAACATGCAAACACTGATCAGATCATGGACACATATATCAAGAACACTCACCAATAGAGGACAATACTGTATCAGGTTTTCAAGGTTGGCCAACTACTACACCAGGGCAAGTGGCTCACCAGGGATCAAGTTCAGCAGAAGTTTCTCCATCTCATGGAGGCACTCAAAGCAATGGGGACCCTTTCTTCCTACGGGGGGAGACTGATCCAGGTGGATATTGGTGGCCACTTTCTTATTCCACTTATACCCCCAACATTGTTTCTTTCAATTTCCTTAATTGTGGCACAATTTATTATTTTTGGTAGTTTTTCGGATGCTAAACTTTTGGAGTCGTTTTGAGGCTTTAAACGACACTTTATTGGAAAACAACCAAACTCAAATCTCACAATAGGGTTTTGTACTCGAAATTTTTAGTCCTAAGATAGATATTTCTAATGAGATATCGTACACGTCAAATTGATATTGTATGCAAAAGTTATGACCCTGGGAAGTTGATGTATCAACTAACGCCAATGGGGCCAACAAACTTTTGGCACTTCATCTCCTAGGGCTATGATTTTGGATGTTTAGGGTTTTAACTTGTTTCTTAATAATAAAAATGCCTTGTACCCTCCTTGTAACATAGTTTAGTGGCATGTATCTATCACATCTCTTCTCATATATAATCTACCATCACCAGAGCTAGTTTATTTCCATTCTTCATGTAAACAATTTTTAGTATTTATTATTAATAAATTGAAGTTTATTTTTCGTTGTAGCTTTGTATTTCTATTTGAAGCTGTATTTAATTTTGTTCCTTCATAAATCTGGATCAGTGGTATCAGATCAGTCTTCTCTTTCTCTGTTCTTATGTGCATGTTCCCAATAAGGTTAAGGTATAAGGATTTAGGACTTCAACTGGTTGAACCATTACAAGACTGGCCTTGCCGATCTTGATGAACTCCCATGGTGGAAGAAAATAAGGACGAGGGAGTAGGATATCCTTTCAAAATGTTTCTCAAAGAAGCCCTTGAGTGATAAAGGAACAAGATGATGGATAACTTTTCCCAGATCCTTTTGCGAGTATTAGTGGGTGAATTATCTTCATCCGACAGTCACCTTTGAGGTGTCAATCCTTCAAGGTACAAGTTAACTTTGGCATTCCTGTATTTGAAGGCTAGATGTATGTAGATGCCTTAGATAAATGGTTGAATCTGCTAGAAGGATATTTTTCAGTCCATAATTTTTCCAATAGGGAAAAGATTACTTTTGACCTCCTCACGGTCAACCCCCATGTCAAGGTCTAGTGGGAAACCTATTGTGAGCAGAGGGATGAGAGGGAACCCTTAATATTTTCAGCCGCTCCCACTTGGAATTATTTCTGAGATGTTGTCAAGGAACAATATTACCCTCTTGGGAGCTATGAATATAAGTACATAAAATGGACCACACTGTGACAAGGAAGGGACCAAGATGTGCCAAAATTCACAAATATTGTTCATACCCTTCGCATGAAGTCAGGTATCAAGGATTTTGAGCGGCATCTGGTACTCAAGTACTATGTATATCTCCATAAATACATATAACATGATATGAAGTTCCTGAACATCTCCTCACTTGGCACCACATGCCGATATGTTGTCATGATTGAGCATACATTTAAACAAAAGAAGCATGACTTTGGATATACGAATCTAAAGAAAGGATAAGGCGCCCCCAAATTGCAGAACAAATGATAGAGCCAAGGTGGGGTGACTCAAGACAACCCATTGAAGCCGCAAGCAAAGGAAAACACTACGAAGACAAAGGACACAAGAAAGTGGTATGAGTTCCACAAGAGCCTCAGTCACAACACAAGTGAGTGTCACACCAAGCAATCACTGGTGGCCGAGCTAAAGGGTTCAAAGTCAGATACATTTTTTGACTCTTGGTTAGAACTCAAAAAGGGGAATGAAAAAGGGAAGCAGATTATCTATGCAAATCACAGTGCCACCATTTCCACCACCAAGGTCCAAAAGGTTGAGTTGGAAGATATAGAGGAAGGGGAGTTTCTCTTCCATTCAAAAATGTGGGTGAAAGGGTCTCCACTATAGTTCATTGTCAACAATGGGAGACAAAAGAACCTCATCTCAGTGGAGTTCAATAAGTAGTTGAGCCTACCATCCACACCACACCTGCAACCATACACCATTGGGTGGCTCTATCAAGGACAAGATCTCTGTGTTAGCCAATAATTCCGCCTTCCCTACAACATCAAGCTCTTAACAGATGAGGTACTGTGTGATTTTTCTCCTCTTCAAGTCTGTGGTGTGATATTAGGCCAACCATACTTATGGAAGTGACATGTTGTGTATGAGTCTAAGCCTCACACTATTTTTACTACTTTAGGAATTAAGTTATACAGGATAAAGAAGTAGCCCCACCTACCACCATCTCTTTGATTTCTGCTAAGAAATGCAGTAAGATCATCTCCCATATTAGGAAATTTGTTTTCTTTTTTATCCACTCTCAAAGTAAGGGGAAGATCGTGGCCACATCCATGGACCCAAAGAAGGGTTACACCACGCAACAAAAATAGGTGGATAAGGCCATGGAAGAATACATGAACATCTTTTCCTCACCCACAAGGGTAGCTTTGCACTGTCAAGTAAAGCATTCAATTGATCAGACTCCTGGAGTTCTCCTACCCAATGAGCTAATATATTTTTGCTCTATTTTGGAAAATTAATAAATCAAGCAGAAGATCCAGGAGTTGCTACAAGAAGGGCACATCTGAAAAAGTTCCTCATCTTGTGGGATCCCGATTGTAATTGTACAAAAGAAGGATGGGAACTGGAGACTTTGGATTGATTATCGGGCACTAAATAAAATCACTATCAGAAACGTGTATCCAATCCAATAGAGTCATGACCTTCTTGACCAGCTCAAGGGGGCCAAGTACTTCAACAAAATTGATTTAAAGTCTGGCTATCACACGGTTTTAGTAGAGCCCACAAATGTATGGAAGACCGCCTTCAAATCCAAGGAGGTCCATTTTGAGTGGTTGGTCATGCCTTTCAGGTTGAAAAATTCCCCTACAACTTTTATGAGGTTGATGGATGACATCTTGCGGCCCTTTAACAACTCATTGGTGGTTGTATATTTGGACGACATCCTCATATTCAACAAGAATTAGGAAGAGCACTTGTAGCACATTCAACAGGTCCTTCAAACACTACGACAAAACAAACTATGTGCCAAATTGGAGAAATGCACCTTTGGAATGAGCCAAGTCCGATATCTAAGTTATATCATGTTGAAAATTGCAACAAGAAATATTAAAAATAGCATCTAGAAATTCTGATTTAATTTGTCCTTGAATTAAATTAGGAATTAAATTGTAATTATATTCTCATAGCAACTTGCAGCAATTAAATAACTTAAGTTGACTAATTGACTTAGGAAACTAGAGTTTGAATTAAGTTGTAATTCTATTCTCATAGCAGCTTGTAGCAGTTAAATAACTTAAGTTGACTTAATTGACTTATGAAACTCAAGTTGGAAGTCTATCTAGAGTCATGTAGAGTGATCCCTAAATTTTAGGGTCCCAGGTTGAGTTATTATTGAGTTGTAATTATTTAATTCAGTTTAACTAAGTTAAATTCAGCTAAACTAGTTCTAACTCTTGGAGGAACTAGTGAGTGGTCAAGTGAATTAATTTGGATTTAATTCACATGTAGTGGATCAATCAAATAAATGATAAATCACTCAAAATAAATCATGCATGCCAATTCAGAAGAAGACCCAGTTGATATTAGAGTTCAGGGACAGTGTGCTATTAGTTATATAATTTTCTGAGTTGTATAAATGGTGCATGCAATCAATTGAGGGCCTATGTTTGGATTGTGCAGTTATGGAGTGAGGATTTCCCTTTAAATACAAGCTAATTCTCTTAGGAATTGTGCAAGGAAGTAGGGGCTTGGAAGGCTAGTAAATTGGCTAAGTGTTGGCCAGGGTTAGCCTAGGAAGTAGAGAGTTAGATCATACTTGTGCAGGAATTGTTCGAGTTGAACAAGCATTGTATTTTCTTCTCAGATTTTCTAGTTAATGCAATTTAGATAGTTGAGGTTTTTAGCAGTTGCTTTCCCCAGAAAAATATTTTGTTATGTGCAATTAATATTCTTCCTCTTCTGCTTATTGTTTTCATCGATCAAATTTTGTTTCAGTTGACGAGTAGAGTATATTATTGGTCTTATGTTTTAACATTTCATATAAGCTATTGAATCTACAAGTAAAAATATACATGGTATTAGAGCTAGATTTGTAGAAGTTTACTACGTGGTATCAAAGCTAGATTTGTAGAAAAATCTACTTGGTATCGGAGCTAAAGACAATATAGAAGAGGAGAATTCGTGTTTGTTGTGTAGGTGAAATCGAATCTGCAGTTCATACTTCAGAATAAAAAATATGGCTTTCTACGGTTTGGGACTTTGTTATGAAACCAGCTCAAGAAAAGATAGAAAAGATAGATCAACGCCTTAGAATTCAGCCTCTTCGAGGGGGCAACCTCCTTTACATTACATAAATTAACAATTCTTCGATGATACAAATGAAAAGACCTCTTTTCTATATATAGGAGTCTAAGGCGTCATAACATAATCAGAGCCGACATAACAATAATAATGTAAGGGCACAATAATAACAATAGTGGGCTTCTATGGGGCACAATAGTAACAATATGGGCACTACATGGGTACATCAACCTAATAAGTGGGTTGTACTAATAAAAATAAGGGGTTACACTAGTAGTATAGGGGCCTAACATGCCCCTCTCCTTCAAAAAGCGTTGTCCTCAATGCTTGAGTAGTTCTTGATGCTTCTGTATAAAATTCTTGTCCTCCCATGTGGAATCTTCAACAGGTAAGTTCTTCCACTTGATGAGATACTCTGAAATTGATTGATTTCGTAGCTGTCGGGTTCTTTTTTCTGTGACTGCTCCAGGTTCCAATATGATTTTTCCTTCCTCTTCAATTTCTGGCAATATTGTTTGAATTGGGATCTTTTGCAACTTTTGAATAAGTGGCCATACTTCTTCGTCCTTCTTCCATTCATCCCTTGCTTCGTTTATCCAATCTGGTTGGATAATAGAAATAGCACAAAGCAATGCTTCCACATCCTTATCCTTGAAGAGTCTTCCCATTCGGTAAGGTCGCCATTTTTTAAGTGCATGTAGTATTGCCAATATTTCTTTCTCATAAATAGCTTGCTTGAGATGTAGCAGTAAAAATACCGAATCACCTACATCAAAACATTTTTCACTGCGATGTTTATCTACCTGTTGTTTCATTTGATTTTGCACGGAAGTGGCCTTATCCTTTAAAAGTTGGAGAACTTGTTGTTGATGCTTGATGTGATCTTTCACTTCTTGAACCTTTTTCTTCTTGATATGTCCTTCTATCTCTAGATTTTGAGGAGTGGTAATTTCTTCCAATCCTTTACAAGATATGGTCGGATTCATTTCTTGATGCTCGATGTGATCTTTCACTTCTTGAACATTTTTCTTCTTGATATGTCCTTCTATCTTGATAGTTTGAGGAGTGGTAATTCTGACCAATGAATTACAAGATATGGTTGGATTCATTTCTTCTTTCTTGATGTGATCTTTCACTTCTTGCACCTTTTTTTTCTTGATATGTCCTTCTATCTTGAGAGTTTGTGGAGTGGTCATTCTTGCCAATAGTTTACAAGATATGGTCTGATTCATTTCTTCTTTCTCTGGGGTTGGGTCCTGGAATATATCCTCTTCTTTTGATGTTTCTTGATCCTTTTCTTCCTCCTCTTCATACTCTATGTAAAATAATTTATTCTTAGCACACTTATGACCTTTAGTGCATTTGCTATCACAATTGTAACAAAGCCCTTTTTCTCTTTTTTCTTCCAATTTTTGTGGTGTAACCCTTGTAGGTTGTGGAAGGCTAGGAGAAACAACACTTCCCTCTTTATAGTTGTGAGGGGTAGACTTCCTTGTTGCCATAATTTTACTTTCCAATATGTCACAAAGCCCTTTTACTCTTTCCAATTGTTGTGGTGTTGCTCTAAAGAAGGTGTTGCTCTTTGTATCCTCATAATGTGCTATCATTTCCTCCTTGAGAATTGACCACGTAACAAGTTTTTTATGAGAACAAAGCCCTTTATACCATAAAAATTGATCTGGTTCTAAATACGAAGATGCAATACATACCTTTTGTAACAATGGTACACCATGTAGATCAAAATATTGCTCCATCTGAAGTATCCAATTTACTGGATCTTTGCCATCAAACTTCCTCATCTCTCTTTTTCTTTATTTTAGGACCTCGATCTTGAAATGACTGTAACTCTATACTTTCGGATATTTAAGTCCTGAAATTACTACTTATAGTAGCCCTCTGTGTCCTCTTTCCAATGCCACTAGTCTGATCCAAATTGGATTCTCCAAGAAAGAGTTATGCACAATCTCCCAAGATGACCTGAATATAGACCTTTCCTGAAGAGCTAAATTGTATGAAGTTCTACGTGTCAAATTTTCGACCTTTGGCTCTGAAAAATATATAAAAGAAACTACAGTCCGTCCTCTTTTTGTACCTTCTTACGAAATTTCAATCCGATTCTCAGAGAGAAAGTTATGACAATTTTTCCCAGGTCACCTGTTTTGAATGTAATTCAGGAGTCTGCAAAAAGACCAACTTCCTTAGATCATATCTCCGCAAATATCGCGCAAAAAGCTTTGAAATTCAGACCCAAGGTTCAGCGCGATTTCTTCTCAAATGGGTTTTTTTTTTGCAACTTCTGAAACGTCACAGAAAAAAGTTATAGCGAAAATGCCACTATGACCTGTTTGGAGCAGCGAAACCCTAGAATCCAAAGCTCTGACACCAAATGTTATGAAACTAGCTCAAGAAAAGATAGAAAAGATAGATCAACGCCTTATAATTCAGCCTCTTCGAGGGGGAAACCTCCTTTACATTACATAAATGAACAATTCTTCGATGATACAAATGAAAAGACCTCCTTTCTATATATAGGAGTCTAAGGCGTCATAACATAATCAGAGCTGACATAACAATAATAATGTAAGGGCACAATAATAACAATAGTGGGCTTCTATGGGGCACAATAGTAACAATATGGGCACTACATGGGTACATCAACATAATAAGTGGGTTGTACTAATAACAATAAGGGGTTACACTAGTAGTATAGGGGCCTAATAGACTTGAGTATGCCTTGGATGGCATCTCAAATTACATAGCCTAGAAGGACAAGATGGAGGCAATTCTGGAAGACAATGGCCTCAAGGAATTCATAGATCATGACATTCCTAATCCTCTAGCATCAGATGCTAAAGATCTAGCTGAATGGAGAAAGTGTGTGACAAAAGCAAGTAGGATTATCCAGGAAGGAACTCGAGATCACATTTTCTCAAGTCTCCACGATAAGGATACTCCATATGTAATGTGTAAGGCATTGAATGAATTGTTTCAAAATAATAGTGACCATAGGAAGTTGGCACTGAAGGACACACTCAGAAAGATCAAGATGGAGAAGGGTGATTCAATTCCGAAATACTTGACCAAGTTCACTCATTGTCATGATGAGCTTGGAAGTGTCTGGATTATTGTTGTCGAAGACGATATGGTGAGCCTAGCACTTCTAGGACTTCCCAAGAGATGACATAGTTACTAGGAATCTGTTAATGGGAGGGAGAAGCTACTAGATTGGGAATGACTATGGTTGGATTTGGTATAGGAAGAGATTCAGAGGAACACCAGAGATGGGACCTCTTCCAAAGAAGTGGAAGAGGAATTTTCATTAGTGATAAAATTAAAGAAAGCCAAGGGAAAGAAGTCCCAAGGCAAGGCGGGTGGCAAGAAGAAGGAATTGTCGAAAGTCAAGTGTTTTTGTCACGAGAACGGGTACTATGTGACGAATTTCCCATAAAAGAAAGCAAGCAAGAAGGAGTGAGCAATAGCGACAGTAGGTGAAGCTCTAGCTTTACAATTCGAACTTGATTTCACTCTCATTGCATGCATTACCAACACTATAATGTGGAGCGTGTGGTATCTTGATAGTGGTGCCTTGTTCCATATGATGGGGAATAGAGATCTGTTCAATGACTTTGAGGAGAAAGACCTCAAGCATAACATAGAGTTTGGAGATGACGAGAGGTATAACACTACTGAGATTGGTACAATTACCTTTCAGAGGGAGTCTGGCTCCACTTTCAGAATCACAGATGTGATGTATGTTCGTGGACTAAAGAAGAATCTTGTTTCTGTCGCGGTATTGGAAGACTGTGGATATGATGTGATTTTTAGTAAGGGAAAGGTTTTCCTTAGACACATCACCACGAGACAGGTGAAACAAATTGATGTGCGAGTCAAGAACCAGTATGTACTTGAGGTACAAGATGCATGCAAATTCTTGAAGAGCAAGGAAAAGGTTAGATAATTAGTGGTTGAGAGGGAGCATGAATTACCTCTAAACATGCAGCCCCAAAATAAGCCTCAGAAGAAGTCTCAAAAAGGTTGTGGAGTAGCCACAATTAGAGAAGCAGAGAGGAGACCATGTGGAGAGATCCACTCAAGAAGAGAAGAAGCAACCTTAGAAGCAGACTCAGAAAGTTGTGGAGCAACCACAATTAGAGAAGTAGAGAGGAGACTGAGTGGAGACATCCACTCAAGTAGAGACCTCTAGTGGGGGGAAATTTCATGCCAAGTGGGCAGAAGGAGTACATGCAACCATAGCTCTAGGTGAGAGGTGGGGCGATGTGAAGTAATAGTCCCAAGAGTGTAGAAATTGGGCAGGGTCCATTGAGAGGTTTTGTCTCATGGATCATTACCTTGCTATGGGAGCCCACAGTACACAGTAGCATGATGGATCAGTGGCGGTTGATGCAGTCAGATATTAGAGTGATAGAGGTAGAGACTAGTAGCAGTCATATACTGGGGAGTGCAGAGCAGATTTGACATTAGTGCAAATGGCACAGAGGTAGAGTCTACAAAAACACATAGTTTTTAGTCGATAGAGGCAGAGCAAGTAGCACTCAGAGACTCTCATGACAGAAGCATCATATTGATTTAGTTTGGAAGCTTTTTCAGTTTCAGAAGTTGCGTTAGCAACAACAACAATGAAAAGAGTTGCATGCAAAACATTCCAAAGGTACCAAATCGGGATAGAGTTGAATTCCTTTCTTGTTGAGAGGGAATGTTTAAAATTGCAACAAGAAATGCTAAAAATAACATCTAGAAATTCTAATTTAATTTGTCCTAGAATTAAATTAGGAATTAATTGTAATTCTATTCTCATAGTAGCTTGTAGCAGTTAACTAAGTTAAGTTGACTTAATTGACATAGGAAATTCGAGTTGGAAGTCTATCTAGAGTCATGTAGAGTGATCCCTAAATTTTATGGGCCTAGGTTGAGTTATTATTGAGTTGTAATTATTTAATTCAGTTCAACTAAGTTAAATTAAGTTAAACTAGTTCTAACTGTTGGAGCAACTAGTGAGTAGTTAAGTGAATTAAATTAGATTTAATTCACATGTAGTGATCAATCAGAAAACTGACAAATCACTCAAAATAGCTCATGCATGTTAGTTCAGAGGAAGACCCATTTGAGATTAGAGTTCAGGGACAATGTACTATCAATTGTATAATTTCCCGAGTGTACAGATGGTGCATGAAATCAGTTGCAGGAATATGTTTGGATTGCGCAGTTATGGAGTGAAGATTTCCCTTTAAATACAGGCTAATTATCTCAGGAATTTTGCAAGGAAGTAGGGGCTTGGAAGGCTATTAAATTGGATAAGTGTTGGCCATAGTCAACCTAGGAAGCAGAGAGTCAGATCATGCTTGTGCAGGAATTGTTCGGGTTGAAAAAGCATTGTATTTTCTTCTCAGGCCTTTTTGTTAATGCAATATAGATAGTCGGGGGTTTTAGCAGTTGCTTTCCCTAGAGAAATATTTTGTTATGTGCAATTGATATTATTCCTTTTCTGCGTATTGTTTAATCGATCTATTAGTGTAAGCCTTTGCAGCCTTCCACCAGTGATCAAAATATTCTCTTACAAAGTGGTCTTAGGGTGTCAAAGTCAAATTTTGTCATTTCAGTGAGTCTTCAAGTAAAATTTGGTCACTAGGTATTAGGTCTAGGATTGTTTTCACTCCTTCCTAAGTTTTCCAAGTATTGGTCCATGACACCATTTGGCTGAGTGTACCATCATTCAAAGAGTTTTCATCAGTATTTCAAGTTCCAATGGGTTATTTTAAACCTTGTTTGTGCTTCAGTTGTGCTTAGGTAAGGATCATTTCCCTCTCCTAGGGTTTTGAAGATAATTTTTCTTGGATGGTAAAATCATCCACAAAACTTGTATCCTGATGCTCATACACCTTCCCCTATCCTCAATATACCTTATTAAACACTTCCCATCACTGATATCCCTCAAATTCATCATTTTCCCACAAACCCTAACCTATTGCTACAATTTGACACTTTTCTAGGTTAGGCCCGTGTTTTTCCCTTTTGGACCCCTTACCCTCACTCAATCATTGAAATTCCACTTTCCCCTACTTCCTAACATCTCTCCATACTTTCCAAAAGTTTCTCAAGAAATTAGAAACCCCTTATCCCCTTCATTTCCCTTCATTTCTACAAATCCCCTATTCCACACATCGGGATAGGTTTTATTAAAATGATGTTTCTAAGCAAGAAAAGATGAATTTGACAAAAATGAGAGAGGTTTTTGTCCATCATAGACCCCAACAGAAAAAAATCCTTCCGTTTTTACACAGGTATTATATTTTTGGAGAAATGTCCAAAACATCCTTTGCCTCAGGAGAGTTGATGCAGTTCTGGGGTGACCTTGGGAAAATCAAGCTTTCTCCTATCTGAAGTGACCAAATGACTTTCTTTATTAGTCAAATGATAACTAGATACCGATATATTTCCAATGAGATATCATGAGCTCAATTTGGAGTTGAGTAAGACCTCCAAAAGTTGACTGAAACAATACACTGCATTTTGGCAGCCTCATTCTGCACATTTTGACCAGTCTTGGGAGATTGCACTTTTGACAGGGACAATGAACGCCAAATTGAAAAATTCAAGATTTTATGGAAATTAAACTCGACAAGATTTCCAACGAGTTATCCCACACCTAATTTGGACACCGGGAAGGCAGTCAAAAGTTGTCTTTAAGTGGAGTCGCATGTTCAGGAGGTGGCGCTGTGCGTTGAGCAGAAGGGCTAGAAAGGCCTCAAACTTCATAAAAAATTCAATATTTCCCTCTCTTCCCTTCATAAAAGTAATTTTTCCTCCCATACTACATTGTTGGTGTGCATTCAAAATTTTAAACATCATTCCCCATGGCAAGTGTGAAACCCTAAAATTCTCCCTTGGATATGCCTAAACCCTAAACCCCAATTATCCTTCCTATCACCTATCACTTAAAACTATAAAATCTTTCCCTATTAGATTCCATAATATCCACATCCCTTTATCCCTCTTCCAAAAAAATAATATCTCAAACAAACCAAGCCCTCCCTCTCATTTTTATGGTTCCTACTCCCTCATTCATTTTCTAGCCCATAAGGTCATCTCCCATCCCCTCACTCCTAAATCACTCTCACTCATTCCCTTCATACAACCTAAAGCCTTGCAAACATGGAAAAAGAGGACTGAGACTATGAGGAGGAGGAAAACATAGGCAGTGACACCTCAGCAGATAGAGCTAGGCATCAGAGAAAACCACACAAGGGAGGTAGAATTATCAGAGAAGAGCCATCAAACCTTAGAGAATTGCATGCCTCTCAGTTGGCTGTCACTTGTTTCAGATATCTTGGCTGCTATGAGTTCTGTGAGTAGGTAGAGAGAGTTCAACACCCCCCCTGAGCTCACTAGGCTTTTTGTAGCTCATCTTCAGGACAACAGGGTGACTCTTGCTGGGGTAACATTCACAGTGTCACCTTCCATTATTTAGATGCAACCAAGATTCCAAATGTAGGGGAGAAGTGGTACAAGGCCCAGGACCTGGATGAACACTATTATGAGCCTTATATCAAATCCCGATACATAAATGAGGTGAAGAGACTTTTTCCTTTCAGATTTCTTGATGACAAGTATGTCCCCATGATGAAAATCATCATGAAATATTTCACTTGTGAGGGAAGATTTTCCAGGCTGTACACTTATCACATCAGGCTCCTCATGCATTTTACCAGGGTGAGGATGTTAAACCTCCCTTATTTCTTATTCAGGAATATTGAGAAGTTGGCCCATTTTCTGCAAAAGAAGCCATACCCTCAGCAGATGAGCAGTCTCTATCATTATTCCCTAATCAAGATGATTGTGCTTCATCATGTTAGTCTCCTCAAAATCTCTTGGGAGACATTTATCGCTCATGACATCTTTAGGGGTCCTCAAATTCCTCCACTAGTGCCTCATGAAGCAAGGGGTTCTAGCAGTACTCAGGTGAAAACAAATGAGGAGGCTAGAGAGACTAGAGCTATTGAGGTGCCCGTGACTTACATGACATATCAGAGGGGCACAAGGAGATTGTTTGCAACTGACAGGCAGGTGTTAGCTCCACAGGATGTGGAAGGGACCTTTCCTTCTTCATCAACCCATAGGTAAATGCTAGCTCCATAGGATGTGGAAGGGGCTTTGCCTTCTTCGTCAACACAGCCGGTATAGGTGTAGCAACTGCACAAAGGGAAGGAAAAGATGCCGGAAGAGAATTTTGATGATGAGGAGGAAAGGGACTTTGATTTGATAGAGCATGATGAGCCAAAGCAGTGTTATACTCATCATGGCGTGGAAATAATTGACTTAGAGGCTCAAGATGAAGAAACAATAAAGGACATCATCATATAAGAAAAGGAGGCTCAAGTCCAAGCATTGATGGACAATTTGGAGAGGGCCAAGTATGTCATCACATATTTGGAACAAGAGAACAAGCAGTTGAGTGACAAACAAGTCCTCATGGAGCTAGAACTGCTCAATGTAAAATGACAAAGTGACAAATAGATATAGGTCATTTTGACTCCTATTGAGAAGGAAATTGAAGATGATAGAGAGACTTGGCTTGAGAGAGTCAATTTTCACCTTAGAAGCTGTTGTAGAAGGCCAATAGAGACAATCAAATGATCAGGCACATGGCCTACCATTACAGGACCTGAAACAAAATTTGCAACATGAGGGTCAAAAATATGAAAGCTAGGTTAAGGCGGGCTCTAAAAGGAAAAAAGGAGGAGGATAGGCTTAGTTTGATTGCTGAAGGTTCCTTGGCTCATCAGGATACTTGATGATGGTGCTGCTCACCAATTTTGGTCAAGTTTGGAGGAGTTTTTGTTTTTGCAAATTTTGAAAATTTTTAACACAGAAACTCTGGCTCAACGCGCAGTGCCACTAGCGCTGCGCTTTTCATAGGGACACCCAATGCACAAATGGCTTGCATTTTTGGATTCAGAGCAATGGGTACATGCACCCTATGCATTTGATAAGCTTTTGGAGCAGAACTGGTCTATCAAAAAGTCAAAAAGCACCGCAAAAATGACCTTTCTGCCACTTTTTGGACACACAGAAGCAGTCTTGGGAGAATCAAATTTTGAGGGGTCAAATGAGATTCAAATGAATAAATTCTAGATGTTTTGGAAAGTATACTTGAAGGGATTTCCAATGAGCTATCATGAGCTCAATTTTTATGCCAAGAAGGCCTCCAAAAGGGACCTGAAAGTGGCGCTGCGCGTAGGACAAATTTTGCACAGGATTGCCATTTCATTGTGTTTTTCTGTGATCATGGATTTTCTCTCATGGAGGATGTTTTACTAATGTAAATTATGAATTGGATTTTAAATATCATTTACACTTTCCCCTGATTCCTAACATCCCTCCCTACTTCCCAAAATTTTCTCAAGAAATTAGAAGCCCCTCATCCCCTTCATTTCTACAAATCCCCTGTTCCACACATCGAGATAGGTTTTATTCAAATGATGTTTCTGAGAAATAAAAGATGAATTTAACAAATGTGATAGAGGTTTTTTTCCATGATAGATCCAAGAAGAACAAACTCCTTCAGGTTTTACACAGGTCTCATAGTTTTGGAAAAATGTCCAAAACATCCTTTGCCTCAAGAGAGTTGATGCGCTTCTGGAGTGACCTTGGGAAAATCAAGCTTTCTCCTAGCTGGAGTGACCAAATGACTTGCTTGATGTGTCAAATGATAACTAGACACCGAAATATTTCCAATGAGATATCATGAGCTCAAATTGGAGTTGAGGAAGACCTCCAAAAGTTGACTGGAACAACACTCTACATTTTGGCAGCCTCATTCTGCACATTTTTACCAATCTTGGGAGATTGAGCTTTCAACAGGGAAGCTGAGCTCCAAATTGAAAAATTCAAGATGTTCTGGAAATTATTCTCGACAATATTTCCAATGAGCTATTCCACACCTAATTTGGACATTGGGAAGGCAGTCAAAAGTTGTCTTGAAGTGGCGATGTGCATTCAGGAGGTGGTGATGTGCGTCTATGGGTTGGCGCTGTGCGTTGAGCAAAAGGGCTAGAAAGGCCTCAATCTTCATAAAAACTTCAATATTCCCCTCTCTTCCCTTCATACAAGTAATTTGTCCTCCCATACTACATTGTTGGTTTGCATTCAAACTTTTAAACATCATTCCCCATGGCAAGTGTGAAACCCTAAAATTCTCCCTTGGTTATGCCTAAACCCTAAACCCCAATTATCCCTCCTATCACCTATCACTAAAACTCTAAACTCTTTCCCTATTACATTCCATAATATCCACATCCCTTTATCCCTCTTCCCAAACAACAATATCTCAAACAAACCAAGCCCTCCCTCTCATTTTTATGGTTCCTACTCCCTCATTCATTTTCTAGCCCACAAGGTCATCTCCCATCCCCTCAATCCTAAATCACTCTCATTCATTCCCTTCATACAACCTCAAGCCTTGCAAACATGTAAAAAGAGGATCGAGACTATGAGGAGGAAGAAAACATAGGCATTGACACCTCAGCAGATAGAGCTAGGCATCAGAGAAAACCACACAAGGGAGGCAGAATTATCAGAGAAGAGCTGTCAAACCTTAGAGAATTGCAGGGCTCTCAGTTGGTTGTCACTTGTTTCAGATATATTGGCTACTATGATTCCTGTGAGCAGGTAGAGAGATTTCAACACCACCCTTAGATCACTAGGATTTTTGTAGCTCATCTTCAGGACAACAGGGTGACTCTTGCTGGGGTAACATTCATAGTCTCACCTTCCATTATTGCAGATGCAACCAGGATTCCAAATGTAGGGGAGAAGTGGTACAAGGCCTAGGACCTGGATGAACACTATTATGAGCCTTATATAAAACCCTGGTACAAAAATGAGGTGAAGAGACTTTTTCCTTTTAGATTTCTTGAAGACAAGTATGTCCCCATGATGAAAATCATCATGAAATATTTCACTTGTGAGGGCAGATTTTCCAGGCTGTACACTTATCACATCAGGCTCCTCATGCATTTTACCAGGGTGAGGATGTTAAACCTCCCTTATTTCTTATTCAGGAATATTGAGAAGATGGCCCATTTTGTGCAAAAGAAGCCATACCCTCAGCAGATGAGCAGTCTCTATAATTATTCCCTGATCAAGATGATTGTGCTTCATCATATTGGTCTCCTCAACATCTCTTGGGAGACATTTATCGCTCATGACATCTTTAGGGGTCCTCAAATTCCTCAACCAGTGCCTCAAGAAGCAGGGGGATCTTCTAGCAGTACTCAGGTGAAAATAGATGAGGAGGCCAGAGAGACTAGAGCTACTGAGGTGCCCAGGACTTACATGACATATCAGAGGGGCACAAGGAGATTGTTTGCAATTGATAGGAAAGTGTTTGCTCCACGGGATGTGGAAGAGACCTTGCCTTCTTCATCAACCCATAAGCAAATGCTAGCTCCATAGGATGTGGAAGGGGCTTTGGCTTCTTCGTCAACACAGTAGGTACAGGTGCAGCAGCTACACAAAGGGAAGGAAAAGATGCTGGAAGAGAATTTTGATGATGAGGAGGAAAGGGACTTTGATTTGACAGAGCATGATGAGCTAGAGCAGCATTATACTCATCATGGCATGGAAATAATTGACTTAGAGGCTCAGGACGAAGAAACGATAAAGGACATCATCATACAAGAAAAGGAGGCTCAAGTCCAAGCATTTATGGACAATTTGGAGAGGGCCAAGTATGTCATCACATATTTGGAACAAGAGAACAAGTAGTTGAGTGACAAACAATTCCTCATGGAGCTGGAACTGCTCAAGGTAAAACGACAAAGTGACAAAGAGACACAGGTCACTTTGACTCCTATTGAGAAGGAAATTGAAGATGATAGAGAGACTTGGCTTGAGAGAGTAAATTCGCACCTTGAGAAGGTGTTGCAGAAGGCCAATAGAGATAATCAAATGATCAGGCACATGGCCTACCATTATAGGACCAGAAACAAAATTTGCAACATGAGGGTCAAAAAGATGAAAGTTGGGCGAAGGCGGGCTTTAAAAGGAAAAAAGGAGGAGGATAGGCTTAGGTTGCTTGCTGAATCTTCCTTGGCTAATCAGGATACTTGATGATGGTACTGCTCATCAATTTTGGTCAAGTTTGGAGGGATTTTTGTTTTTTGCAGATTTTGAAAATGTTTAACACAGAAAATCTGGCTCAACATGCAGCGCCCCTGGCGCTGCTCTTTTCCTAGGGACACCCAATGCACAAATGGCTTCCATTTTTGGATTCATAGAAATGAGTACATGCACCTTATGCATTTTCTAAGCTTTTGGAGCAGAATTGGTCTACCAAAAAGTAAAAAAAACACCCCAAAATGACCTTTCTGCCACTTTTTGGACACACAAAAGCAGTCTTGGGAGAATCAACTTTTGAGGGGTCAAATGAGCTTCAAATGAAGAAATTCTAGATGTTTTGGAAATTAGACTTGAATATATTTCCAATGAGCTATCATGAGCTCAATTTGGATGCCGGGAAGGCCTCCAAAAGGGACCTGAAAGTGGCGTTGCGTGTAGGGCCAGTGGCACTGCGCGTAGGACAAATTTTGCACAGGATTGCCATTTCACTGTGTTTTGACTGTGATCATGGATTTTCTCTCATGGAGGATGTTTTACTAATGTAAATGATGAATTGGATTGTAAATATGATGGATAATTAGTAGTAGAGGGTAGATTCATTAGATTAAAAGTCATTTTGAGCACAAATGAATCAGTTTCCTCACTTTTAGAGGCAAGTTGTTAGGATGCCTAGATTCTAGTTTCTTGTTCAGTGTTGGTTAGATTATCTCCTCATCTTAGGGATTTGACCCCTGAGGATGGGAGGAGGTTGAAACAATGTCTATATCTTCTTCTTCTTTCTCATTGTAAAGGGTTGGACTCAGCTGGATGCTTAGGTTTTGAAAGGACATCATTTTGTATCAGTTTAGCAGGAGATTAATAAAAAATTGCAGCTATTTCTTTGGGATCCATGTGGTATGATGTTTAGTTCAGTTTCCTCTCTTGTGATCATATGTTAAAATGTTTTGTGCACTTCATTAATCATTTCATTGCTTCTAAGTGGATGTTTTTAAGTTGATGAGCAGAACCCATAACATTAATGCTCTGCTATGGGAAAATATTCACAGTTTATGTTTTCTACGATTTAGGAAGGATCCATGATGATCACATGCTCTTCCTAACTTCTCATAAATCTTGAATCACCTCACCCATCAAACCCTAGAGTGTTAAGCTTCATACCTACCTTGCCCCATCGAACACCTTGCAATTTTGACCTAATTTCCTTTCCCAAACTGTCTGGCTCCTCCTGATCCAGCAGAACCCCTTCAAATCAAATCAAACCTTGTGCTATTATACCTAGCCTAATATCATTTTCCTAATCTAGTCATCTTGGCTGAGATCCTCACAGGGAGAGCCCTCTCCTGGCCTAGTAGGGATAGCTACTTGGCTAAGTGTGGTTTGTGGTTAACCTGGCATTGCCTCCCTTCAGCCTGAGGTTCAATCCAGATGATAACACAATCAATTTTGGTTTCCACTAAAGAGTAGAGTAGATTCTTGTCTTATGTTTTAGCATATCACATAAGCTATTGAATCTACAAGTAAAAAGATACACATCATTAATGAGCAAGGAATGCATGTGGATCCCACTAAGATCCAAGCCATTCGGGATTGGCCAACCCGACAACTCTAACATAGCTTCACCATTTTTGAGGTCTTTCCAATTTTTATTGGAGGTTCGTATTGGGATTATCTCATATCACTTAGCCTGTGAGTCAAGTTACGAAGGGTAGAGAAAAAGCAAAGTTTTTTGGTCCAAGTCGTGATAGAAGGCGTTCATTGAATTGAAGCACTGCCTTTGCTCTGCACCAATACTCATATTTCCAGACCTGCAACAACCATTTGAAGTTGAGACAAACACCTCCAAATATGCTATTGGTGCAGTTATCACCCAACAAGGGAATAAGGTGACCTATCATATTTAGACACTTTATGATACAATTTGAAAATACCCCACCTACAATAAAGATATGTATTTCATCATGTAGGCTTGTCGATAATGAAAACATTACATTTTAGGGAATGAGACAGTCATCCACATAGAACATCGACATTTTTAGTCTATATATACACAAGGGAAGTTGCAGAACGATTTCCGTTAGAAGTGGTCCACCTATTTGCAACAATTCAATTTGAAGGGTAGCACCAACCATGTTGCGTCCTTAGTTGACACTTGATTGCAGCATTGACCATTGCTCTAAACTCTTGTGTCCATGAGACATATGGATGGCCACAAATATCCAAAAATGATCCAGAGTTTTCCACCACATACCAGATGTTAGTGGATGGAAAGAAATTTCCAAACTTCCACATCTAGGATGCATTATTATGCTACTTGGGCCACCTTTGTATTCCTCCAAGCGAGCATGCCGAGATGATTTGGGAGGCACACTACAGTTGGGTCACATGACACTTTGATGTGAAGAAAACTGTGGTTGTACTCCAAAAGTTTCTTTATTGGCCGAAACTCTAACATAATGCTGGAAAATATATCAAATCTTGCACGACCTGTGCCAACACCAGGGAAACAATAAAAAAGCAAGGCCTATACACCCATTTTCCTACTCCCATCTAGCCCTGGGAATCCATCTTCATGGACTATCTTTCTAGCCTCCCTTCTATCAAGCATGTTAATGACTATGTATTTGTGGTCATGGACAAATTTTGTAAGATGGTTATATTGGCAGTCTGCAAGAAGAGTATCTTAGCAAAGGAAACTGCCAAACTCTTATTTGAATGAGTATGCGTGCATTTTGGGATCCTACAGGCCATTATATCAGATCAGAATAGCAGGTTCTTGAGGACATTCTGGTCAAGGCTCTGGTCATTATTGGAAACCAAGCTCACCAAGTCCACTGCATTTTGTCCCCAGACTGATGGCTAGACAGGGGTCGTTAATAGGATGCTTGTGCACATATTGTGCGTGCACAACTCCACACATCCACGAACATGGGATGAGTGCCTTCCTTATGTGTAAAACAACTATAACATAGCTCTCCATAGCTTAACAAGCCGCAACCCCTTTCGAGTGGGCACATTTTGGGATCCCATAGACCATTATATCAGAACAAGATAGCAGGTTCTTGAGCACATTCTAGTCAAGCCTCTGGTCATTATTGGACACAAAGCTCACCAAGTTGTCGACATTTCATCCCTAGACTGATGACCAGGCAGGAGTTATCAACGGAATGATCGTGCACATAATGCGCATGTACAAGTCTAAGCATCCATAAGCATGGGATGAAAGCCTTCCTTATGTGCAACACAATTATAACATAACTCGATGGGCTGCAACCCATTTCAAGTGTGTCTAGGATTTCAACCATTGTATCCGATTGATGTTTCCATGCCTTGTGTGAATACACAGGTAAAATCTGCACATGTATAGTCCGAGGATGATAAAGAAACCAGGTTTATTGAAAACATCCAACAAATATGCCATAAGGTTCTTGAAATCTTGGAAAAATCCAATGTCACGTACAAACAACAACATGGTCAACATCGATTGCCACATAAGTTTCAAGTGGGTGACAAAGTCTGGTTGCATTTGTAGAAAGAATGCATTGCCAGAACCCATTGAAAGCTCTGAACACTCCGATATGGGCCTTATACCATCACCAAGGTTACGAGAAACAATGATTTCAAGCTCAAAATTCCCTCATTCATTTTCCTGCACTTGGTGTTCAATGGCGACTGCCTTCAACCATATTTTCCACCATTACTGGACACATCAAACATTGTCGAGTAGCTAACACCAACAAAACTCAACCTGGACTGCATGTAATAGGCCCCCACTAATCGGATCATGGAAACACATGTTAAGAACACTTACCAATAGAGGATCCAACTGTATTAGATTGTCAAAGCTGGCCAACTCCTGCACCAGGGCAAGTGGCTCACTAGGGACCAATTTCAACAAAAGTTTCCCCATCTTATGGAGGAACTCAACGTAATGGGGACCATTACTTCCTAAGGGGGGAGGACTGATCTAGGTGGATATTGGTGGTCACCTTCCTATTTCACTTGAACCCCAAAGACTGTTTCTTTAATTTTCCTTACTTGTAGCACAATTTACTTTTTTTGGTATTTTTTTTAGGTCCAGAACTTCTAGAGCCGTTTTGAGGCCCTTAACGACGTTTTTTTGGAAAACATGCAAACCCACAAATTATGGAAATGGTTTGTTGTCAATAGTTGTAGTCCTCAGGTAAATATTTCTAACAAGGTATCATACACATCAAACATATATCGTATGCAAAAGTTACGACCCCAGGAAGTTGATGTACCAATTAATGCCAATGGGCCCAAAAACTTTTGTCACATCATCTCTTAGGGTTAGGTTTTTCGATGTTTAGGGTTTTCCCTTGTTTCTCAATAATAAAAATGCCATGGAGCCTCATTGTAACATAGTTCAGAGGCATGCATTCATCACATCTCTTCTTAGAGATAAACTACCATCACCTGAGCTAGTTTATTTCCATTTTGCATGTAAACAATTTTCAATATTTGTTATTAATGAATTGAATTTCAATTTTCTTTGTAGCTCTGTGTTTCTGTTTGAATCTATATTTCATTTCATTCTTGCATAAATTTGGATCAGCAAGAGGGTTATATCAATTAGTGAGTCCTCATTAAAAATAACTTTACTATTGAGAGGTCACAAATTCAATTCTCTCGACACTCTCAAATCAAGATTCATGCAAAAAATTGCATTTTTATAGAGTTTAATCATAATTACATTCCTTAAATATTAGACTCATCAAATAAAAGCTAATCGTCATCCATTAGACTATCAAACAAAGTTAACCGTTGTCTAAGCCAAAGCCATATCTAATAAAATCAAATGATTATGACATGCCATTCACTCAATATATGCATGCTTTACTCAACAAAGATGCATTGTGTCATAAAGAAGCCATATCTAAGTAAATAAAACAATTATTGTTTACTAAAGTTGACACACCGTCATGGTGGCAAAATGCCATGTTTTTCTCAATAAATGCTTTGGTGCCATAGCGTTATTACAGTGCATGACATGCCATGCTTGCAACACATTGATATACATTTAAAAGTGTCCATTGTTTCCAATGCATGCTACAATTGGGTGACTAGGAACTTAGGATGTCTAGAGGTCCAAGATCTTCTAGTTAATACACTACTTCTACAATGGAACCTATCTTGTAGAATCACTTGAAACTTGTCTTGTAGAATCACTGTGGAAGTTAGTGCATTGATCCAGAAGAAGTAGGAAAATCCTGAATTAATCGAGTTTGCAACCAGATCCATTTAAGGCAAGTGAGTTAATGATTTTCTTTTACAGGTTAAAGGTGAGACAAAAATTCATTGTTGAAAAATTCAGATATTTTTAAATATATCATGCATATAGACTGGATAAGGACTCCCAAATTGGCAATCCATTTAGATATCTTCTATTATATTCTTTGATGGTGTCTAAAGGAAACATAGGGGTAGTAGGCGTGGGGGGATCATCCTAGATCATAAGTGAGAACTTAAACAAATTTTGTCTAAGGTTTATGGAAGTCCACAAATAATCAAGTTAACACTTATGTTGTTGTTTACAGTCTTTTATAATAATTAAATATAGAATAAACACTTTGATTTTCACAAGAAACTCAAGCATAATCATCAAATTGATCCTCTTAAGATCAACCTCGTTGAACAACAAGCTTACAATTGTTCTAACTTGCAGTCAGAAAGAGGTTTGCAATTTGCAAAAAATCTATTATGTTGCACCAGAGCACATAAAGCAATTTGATACTCTAGTCAATGAAGTCATCACTCTAAAAAATGGGTGTTTAGGAACAATAGGCGTTTATTCGATCAATCAATAATTTAATTCTCATAGGACATATAACACAATGTAAGATGTGACACAATACCATAACCATCTATCACCTATCTCTTGTGTGCTTGAATTAAATTCTGGTATGTCTCATCAACATCTTGGCAAGTTTTATTAAAGGCGAGGTGGGATAATCAAATTTGGTATGGGATAATTGAGCATCATCACTGGAGTAAGATACTTCCACTAGAAAATCACTCAAGTGGTAAGAGTTTCCTTCAAACTCTTGATGCTTTTTGGTATTTCAATTTGTTTGTCATAGTCTCAAGACATGCTCTATACGTAGGTTTTCCTTTGTTCTATCCATGGGATACCTTCTACATGTATGGTTTGTTATTTCATCCTTCGTCTACAGTTTCTATCTACTCTTTTGATCTCCTAGGGTATATATTCAATAAATTTTTATCTCTTGGTGTTTTGGTCACCCTCATTTAGGGGTTTGGCTCTTATGTTTTACTGAGCTTTGTTCATTCCAATTTTAGATATTTGTGGATGTTTGGTGCCCTAGTAGTGTTGTGTAGTTTGTGCTTTGTCAAGTTTTTCTTGTGTTTTTATTTTAGGGACTTTTTGAGTAGAAGTTAGGCCCCTTTAAGACTCTTCATACACCTTGGATAGAAAGAGCGCATTACTTATAAATTTAATTAAAGGGGCTCCATTCTTTAATGCTATTTCAATATATTTTTGGATTGGTCGTAAAATTATACATGAAAGTTTATTTTAGTAAGATGGAATCATGATGGAAACAAAAGGAAGCAACTACTTTTCAACAATTTCAAATTGAAGAGGTGAGGAATTCATAAATTCTACCTTCATTTCTTGGAAAATCCTAATTGTATTGTATCTAAAAAATGTGTGCATGAAAGTCATTTTAAATATACAAATATGTAAAATGGAAACAACCATTATAAATTATTTGTAGAAATTTTGAGTCATCAAAGAAAATTCTAAACTTTCGTAAGGGTTAGCATTTCTTCTTAGACAAAACATATATAATAAATGTTAAAGAGTGATTATTTTAAGCCAAACATACTAAATTTTACCGAGTGGTTTTCTCAACAATGTCTCAAATAAAGCATATTTACTACATTTTTTTGAAGAGTAATTATCTCAAAGCAAGATATATTTTATTAAATCTTTAACAATGATTTTGTCAATAATGAAAATAACAAAATATTTCTTTTAAGTTTGAAAAAGAAAAACAAAAGAAAAAAAAACACTTGGCCATATAAATTTAAGACATATCACACTATGCATCAAAGTATTAGTCAATGTCCAACTATCTATAATACATGTTTTAATTATGTTTATAGGTGTGTTTATTTTGGAATAAGACTTCCAAAATCTTAATTTAATTATCAATAATAATTAGGTGGATGGTAAGGATTTAACCTCCATTGAATATTTTTGAATATTCTTAGTAGTATTCACAAATCAAAGGTAGCGATTTATCTCCAAAGTAGTTATTCTCTTTTTCCACTTTTAATTAAATTGATTAATTAAAATAAAGGGCATATAGACAAGTGTTATATGAAATGAGATGGTTTTTTGGGCATGTGGAATTGATGAGTCATGATATTGTAACAAATCCTATTTACAAATTAAGAATCTCCATGGGAATGTGGGATGAATCTCCACATTTAAAAATCTTGTTACTTGTTTTTTTAAAAGTATATATGTTATCTCATATATTAATTATTTTTAGATTAATAAAGTTATAATTTAGTTAGTTTATTCTTTTTATAATTAATAATATAATAATAATAATAATCTAAAATGAAGTTATAATTTAGTTAATTTTTATGTTTTGATGTTTATCCTAGATTGATCGCGTCAAAAGGCACATTTTATAGCCCAGTATGATCCCGATGTGTAAGTATGTCACATCCTCAAAACACAATAAAAATAATTTTATCTAATGTTGGCTTAAACAATAAAATAAAAACAATGAAAATAATTTTGGCTAATGTAGAACTTGAGGAAAGGTTTGCACCTCGAAGGATTTGATCCCTCTCGAAGCATGATAGATCCAAAGTTAGATGGATATAGGCTAGTCTTTATCACACTTACTAACCACACATACTCACCATTTAATTTATATATAGCTGCATTAGTTAAAAAAACTATTATCCACTCAAGATTAAAAATATATAAGATATAATGTGTTTTTTTTTGTTGTAAATTTTTGCATAGGATTTCATTAATTAAAAGAATTTTACATGGAGTTTACAATACCCACCTAAAGGCGAGGTTTTCACATAGAGGCTGAAACCAAACTGTAAGGAGACATCAAGGTAAACATAGTAAAAGAAAAAAAAGTATCACCCAACTTGGGGTTGGTTTTCATATTTACTTTTTTTCCTTTTCTTTTTGGTTACTTCCACCCACCCATTCAGCGAAGGAGTAACCATTGCTTGCTAAAGAATTGTCTAATAGGATGCTATTGCGCCCTTTTATGACTTTGAGGCATCTGATTCGTAGGCTAGCTTTATCACTCCCAATGAAAGAGTAGTATTGTCTATTTCTGTGTGAAGTGCTAAACATTTTTTCTCCCTACTCTCCTCACGATCGTCATCCGAAGAGATAATTTCATCATTTGATTCACTGTCCTCCTGATATGGAGATGAGGATTCCTCTTCCTCCAAATGGGGGGGTTGAATGGTTTCCAAGCCTTAGTTTTAGTCTTCCATTTTATTGATTGTTGAACATAGGAGTTTTGTAGATGTCCTTTTTGATGGCAGAGGTGACAACGAAAAGTCATGTTCTCATAGTCCAGGAGCTAGATCTAGTGGAAATCACCTACTTTTAGGTTGATTTTGTCCGACAAGCTTTTACCGATGTCGAGTTATACACAAACCCTATCGAAATTATAAACTCCACTTTGGCCTCACGTAAGGTACGTGGCTAGGAAGTGACCTAGGGTGTTTCTGATGCTTGTAAACACTAAATCATGCCATAGATGAGTCGACAAGTTTGGAAGTTAGACCCAAATGGGGAGCTTTGTAATTATTATCGTAGAGGGATCAAAATCTAGGAACTAAGGGGTCATGAAAAGCCCCGCTTTTCCCCAGAACCATGGGCCCTTAGATAGAGCACTCTGGTAATCTTCCTGGCAAGAAAACACAACTATGAAGAAGCCCTTAGAACATAATAGAACCCTGCAGGATCTGGTCCAATTAGAGTGTATCCATTTGTAAAGATCTGTTGTTTGAGGCCACAACCCATTGAAATGACAAATTAGGCCATGCTCTGTCGTTAACTCATGACGAACTTCCAAATCTAAATGTGAAATGTCAACAGAGGGAATATCCTCCAATTTTTCCATAATAAATGGACTAGGTGCATCCTGGGAAGGAATTTATTTACCTAGAGTTTAAGGATTAGTTGAAGGAGGATGAACACCCTAGGGAGTCTGATTACAAACTACATCTTTATATGAGAAAGTCAAGGAGGAGGAGGGTTTCCCCAAAGCATACCCTTGTAAACAGAGAGTCAAAAGAATAGTGGAATCCTTACAAATATGATAATTAGAGATAGGAAGAGGATCTCCTAATTGCTTACCTTCATAAAGGATGCATTGAACTCCATGATGAAACCTTGATTTGAGCTCCAACAAATGTTTGAGGCCCCTGATGAGATCTATAGATCTCACCCAAAAAATCAAAGAGTGTCCAGACACCATTTTGACTGAGATATGGAAGGAAATATTACATATAAAACCATTTTGAAACAAAGCTTCCTCATCGACCAGGGTTTTTAGTAAGGGAACTTTCTCCGCAACTACCACCTCTTGTAACATAACCTCATCTTCTCCTTTACAGGGTTGTTGCTCCATAGCCATAGATTTTCTTCCTTTCATGAGCAAACCCTCGACGGGGAAAGCTCCAATAGTTACACCGATAACTTCTATGGATTCATACGAAATAGTTTAATTACTTTAATTAAAAGATGTGTGATGACCACAAGACATCATGAGTTATGATTATATAACTATTGATAAGTCAAAGTCAACAACATATTCCTACACTATAATATGTAAACTAAGATTAAACATGATTACTTTTCACAACATCATGCCAACAAAATGAGTGAGTAAATTAATATTGTTCTTGGTAAAATAAACATGTTCTTCCTAGCAGGCAAACACAACTATGAAGAATCCCTTAGAAAAAAAGAGAACTCTGTAGGATCTAGTCCAATTAGAGTGTATCCATTTGTAAAGATCTGTTGTTCAAGGCCACAACCCATTGAAATGACAAATCAAGCCATGCTCTGCCATTAGCTCATGAAGATCTTCCAGATATAGACAGCAAATGTCAATAGAGGGAATATCCTTCGATTTTTCTACAATAAAAGAACTAGGTGCATCCTTGGAAGGAATTGATTTTATTGGAGTTTGAGCGTTAGTTGAAGCAGGATGAACACAATAGGGAGTCTAATTGCAAATTGCATCTCTATATGAGAAAGTCTGGGAGGAGGAGGGTTTCCCCAAAGCACCCCCTCGCAAATGGAGAGTCAAAAGCACAATGGAATCCTTACAAATATGATAATCAGATATAGGAAGAGGATCTTCTAATTTATTACCTTCATAAAGGAGGCATTGAACCCCATGAGGAAACCCTGATTTGAGCTCCAACAAAAGTTTGAGGTCCTTTATGAGATCCGTAGATCTCACCCAAAAATCAAAGAGTGTCCAGACACCATTTTGATTGAGATCTAGAAGGGACTATTACATATACAATCCTTTTGAAAAAGGGCTTCCTCACCAACCAAGGTTTTTAACAAGGGTGCTTTCTCCGCAACCACCACCTCTTGCACCATAACCTCATTTTCTCCTTTACAGGGTTGTTTCTCCATAGCCACAACTTTTCTTCCTTTTGATGAGAAAACCCTCGATGGGGAAAGATCTAGTAGTTACACCGAAAACTTCTATGGATTCATATGAAACAATTTAATTACTTTAATTAAAATGTTTGATGGCCACAACATGTCATGAGTTATGATTATATAACTATTGATAATTCAAAGTCAATAATGTATTCCTACACTATAATGTGTAAACTAAGATTAAACGTGATTACTTTCCACAACATCATGCAAACAAAATAAGTGAGTAAATTAATATTGTTCTTGGTAAAATAAATATGTGTTTAAACAAGGCTGCATAGCTAGTGTTCCCTACAACTTAGTTTAATTATTGAAATTTGAAAGGTATGAACTAGCTCCCACCATAGAAAATTTTAGGGGCGAATATTAGCCCATGGGCGAAATTTAAGGGGTTTTATATTTTGGAGGGGAATTTTTTTTTATATTACGCCCATTTTCTATAGTTAGCCTAAACATTATTTAAAAAATAAATATTTATTATATTTTAGCCAATGAGAAAAAGGTGCACATAAACCTTCAAGCCTAGATTCGCCTAGTTTGCAGGGAGGATTTACTTCAATTGCCCAAATTTCATGTCAGATCTACTTCTAATCGCCCAATTTCTAGGAATGAAACTGATTAGGGGCTATTTCGCCCTCTACCATTCTTGGAAATCAAGGGTAGGGTTGAATTCAAGGGTTTTCTGTTTGATTCACTTGTATAAATTTCATACTACAATCCTCCTCATTGTTGAGCTATGTGTAGGGGTCCCTGTCTCACTAATTTTTTGTCCTAGAGCTGCTCTACATGTGTGATATTCTTGTTTTGTATATTCTTTACGATTTGAACCCAAGTTAGCTGCTCTGCATGTGTGATATTATTTTTTCTATATATTATCTTCGATTCGAACCCAAGTGAACAACTTGAAGGAGGAAAATTCGAACTGGTGCTTCTTTTGGTGTCTTTCATGTCTGCCTTTGCTAGAGAATTATTTGTAACACATCAAGTTCTGGATGTGGAGGCAGCCTTGAGGGCCAGGACTGGTTCATCCATGGCTAGTAGTGCCCAAGAATGGAGTGAGACAGTGCAGGGAGAAAAGAGTAACAACATTGTGCTCAAGATAGTTCATAGAGACTCACTGAGAAGCAACAACAACAACACAAGCTCTGTGAAGGGGGTTTTGCAGGAGAGGCTGAAGTGAGATGATGTAAGAGTCGATTCCTTTAATGCCCATGTTTTCTTTGACTGGTTTTCAGTTAGCCTTAGCATGGCTCACGTGACCATGGTTCAAGTAAACGAGCTATTCATTTTTTGTTTCATGTTGAGTTAGTTTATTTAGGAAATAGTGTGCAACCACTTAGCATCAAACCATTACTTTATATCCACCCCAATGAGAGCCAAGCCATGTGAATCAGGTAGGAAATAGAGCCCCCATCCATGTTATGGGTCTGCATTATTGGGACTCTACCTTTACTTCTGAGACAATTTGTAAATACAGACGCGATAGGGGATCAACATATTTGTATGCTGAAAAATTCAAGGCGTGGGCAGTTAGGGTTCCACTGTATCATTCTGTATGTAGCTTATCCACCAAAGATCATAGACCCTCTGGTGTATAATGGAAAAGATCTGATTTTTTATAACAAGTCCATTCCACCTCAGTACATTTATGATTGGATGTACCACGAAGCTCAAGCAAATCCAAACTCAAAGTAGGGAAATTTCAACATAAAGCGATATCCCCACTAGAGTATAGATGCCCACAGATGCTTGCAACAACATGATTTCTTGGCTTTATATTTTACAACAACATCTCTTTGCATCTTTGTCGATTTGATGACCTTGGACAATTATGCCTTTCGAGAGGAATTGGAATGTGAATTTCTCATAAACAACTTAGTCAATGGACAAATATGTGATCATGTATTCAATTCAATTATTCAAGTAGAAAGAAAATGGGATGTGTATTTATGATTGTCATGAAGGCCCCAAAAATCATTTCTAGCATAATAGTTATGTTAACTTGTTTCATTTGTGTTTTGAAACTCACAATTATGAGTTGTTCGTAATAAAAGAGCTCAAATATTTATCCAAAATATGGCATGAATGGCAAAAGAAACATGATTACATGGAAACACATCTGAGAACCAATATTTAAATACTTTCACATGGGGAAGCACTGGTCTCTTCATAATGGATTATTTGTTTCTGTTCTTCATGACATGTCATACTTAATGCATAATACAAGAAATGACGATTGTCCCTTATCTATCCTCATCATAAATCTTGATCACAAAAATGTAGTACACCAACCTCAGATGAAAATTGGTAGAGTTGAAATTATTGTTATCTTGGCTAGGAAATCTAGACCAAAATCCATGGTTTCAGAAATTAGTGCAATCAATGATCTGTCTAGGCATTTATCACAATGGATTAGTTGTTTTTGTTCTTCGTGACATGTCATACTTAATGCAGAACACAAGAAATGATGATTGTCTCTTGTCTGTCCTCATCATAAATATTGATCACAAAAATGTAGTACACCAACCTCAGATGAAAACTGATAGAGTTGAAATTGTTGTTATCTTGGCTAGGCAATATAGACCAAAAGCCATGGTTTTAAAAATTAATGCAATCAATGATCTGTCTAGGCATTTATCACAATGGATTGTTTTTTCCTATTCTTCATGACATGTCATACTGCATAACACATGAAATGACGATTCTCTATTGTTTGTCCTCATTATAAATCTTGATCACAAAAATGTAGTACACCAACCTCAGATGAACATTGATAGAGTTGAAATCGTTTTTATCTTGGCTAGGCAATCTAGACCAAAAGCCATGGTTACAAAAATTAGTGCAATCAATGATCCATATAGGCATTTATCACAATGGATTGTTTATTTCTATTCTTCGTGACATGTCATACTGAATGTAAAACATAGGAAATGATGAATGTCTCTTGTCTGTCCTCATCATAAATCTTGATCACAAAAATGTAGTACACCAACCTCAGATGAAAATTGATAGAGTTGAAATTGTTATTATATTGTCTAGGGAATCTAGACCAAAAGCCATGGTTTCAGAAATTAGTGCAATCAATGATATGTCTAGGCATTTATCACAATGGATTGTTTGTTTCTATTCTTCGTGACATGTCATACTTAATGAAAAACACATGAAATGACGTTTGTCTCTTGTCTTTCCTCATCATAAATCTTGATCACAAAAATGTAGTACAACAACCTTAGATGAAAACTGATAGAGTTGAAATTGTTGTTATCTTGGCTAGGCAATCTAGACCAAAAGCCATGGTTTCAAAAATTAGTGCAATCAATAATCTATCTAGGCATTTAAGGAAAATTATTTAGGCCACAATGGAGGTTGTGGGTCCACTGGAGGCTGGCTAGAACATGTCTCTCCAAAATTCCTTAAGGCATGCTAGGCCATTGGCCTTGATAAGGGAACATCTTACTCATGGGTAACAATGTGGTAGCATGACAAAATTGAAATTATTTTTAATGATGATAAGGGAAACAAAACCACTCCTTCCATGTTTTCTTTCACCCCATTAGAAAGATTGGTTGGAGTTTCCACCAAAAATTAGGTGTCAACTAATCCCCAAAACTTTGTCTTCATTGCCAAGAGACTCATCTAAGGGTGATACAATGATCCTTGTGTACAAAGTGACACAATACACTGCCCCTTCATTGTTTCTGTAGGAAATAATGGTCAACCCATCATCCAAGTGGAGTACAAAGGTGAGACAAAATAGTTTGCAGCTGAGGAGATATCTTCTATGATTTTAATGAAAATGAAAAATATAGTTGAAGGTTTCTTGGGTTGTGATGTGAAAAATGTGGGGCTCACTGTGCCTACCTATTTTAACATTTTCCAGAGGAGGGCTACCAAAGATGCGACAAAAGTTGTTGGTCTTAGTGTAATGAAAATTATTAACAAACCCACGACTACAAGTATAGCCTATGGATTTCACACAGATGTTTATTCTTCCAATAAAAATAAGACAATCCTAGTTTTTAACTTAGGTGGAGGCACCTTTGACATCTCCATTCTTAAATGTTCATGGTGGTAAATTTGAGGTGAAGGAAAACAGGTTGTTCAATCATTGTGTTCAACACTTCAAAAGAAAAATCAAGAAGCAGTTGAGCACGAGTGTCATAACTCTTTAGAGACTTCATTTAGAATGTGATAAGGAAAAGAGAATTCTATATTTTGCAATGGAGACTGATAGATATTGATTGTCTCTACAAAGGATTAAATTTTAACATGAAGATCATAAGACCCAAGGAAATTGTTGTACCTGATTTCAAACATAAGACAAGGTTTTTGTGTGTGATTTGAAGATATTGATGTGCATCTCAAATTGTAAAACTAACTGTACCTATACAATACTTAAGCCAAAACACCCTCTGTCAACTCCAAATATAGTTTTCCCAAATTCCCCAATAGATGATAGATATTTTTGTAAAGTTTCATTATTAATGGTATTATGTAAAGCATACCCTGCTTCAGCACTAGAAACTATTGTAACTGATTGTTTCTTATTATTCCATAACACAACACCACTAATGAACATAAACGGTTTATGGTGGTATATTTTCCTGCGCCAAGGTCTCTACAAAATGTCAAACACACTCATCTCAGTAGAGACTCAGACAGGCTTGCAGGGACTCATGGGTATCCCATGAGTCAAACAACAACACTGGCCTAAAATGACATTTTCATGCAAATGAAAATTTTACAGTAGGTTTTTGTATGGTCAAATTTCTTTTTGAGACTATCAAAAATATTCTTTATGAGTGCAATGGGAAGTTGCAAATTCATGGATCAATAAATAAATTAATAATTGACCTTGTGCGTTAGAAAAAATCCTGAAGATCACGCCCTCAGAGTGTATCTCTATTCAACATACATAGTTGATCCTAACTCAACACCATTATCCATTGTTTCCTTGCTCTGCTATGGAAAGTAGGTATTCCCTATCCTATATATATCTTCAAGACTAGGTATCTATCTTGAAATCCTACTTTCAAATGGATAGGTGCCAGTTTAATGTAAATATTTTTGGTCACTGATATCTTGGACCTTTTCTTCTTTTATTTTCCTTGTTGCAAACCAAGGGGCAGTCAAAGATGCTTCCTTTTATAGACAACATTGATGATTTGGCTAGATTTTTAGTCAACAATGTGGTTCTTGTTGCTATTTCAGAGGATCTAGTGGTAGATGTAGAAGGATTTTTATTGTCCACATAATGGTACACATCATCAATATTAACACCAATAACATCACAAGAATTGAAAAAAAAAGTATCCTTCATTTTGTCCCTGTTTGATCTTCAGCTAAATTTCCTGTCTCTACTTTGTAAAGGAATTGCACATGGTAATGATTCATGATTTTCCACATCCACAATCCCGCCATTCTAAGGTGGGATGGTAAAAAAATTCCTTTTATGGTACTAGAAATAATTGGATTATCCCTCAGACATTTTCTCTTAGGTCCAACATATTCTATCAATGCTTCATTTTGTTTGTTGGACAACTCAATCTCTTGTTTCTTGACAAAGACTGAGCAATTTTCATTGATATTTCCATCACCATCATTTATAGAATGGGCAATTCCATCCACATACAATACATGCAAAGATGGTTGAAAAATTGAATTGACACCTTCCTGGCACTATTTGAACTTCTCATGTCCTCTGCTACCAAAGAATCTTCTATGGGCTTACATAGTTCTTTCTCGATTGATGAGTCCCACTGGAGATTGAACTCCCTTGCCATTTCTTTCATTAAGTTCGACTTTGAATCACATGTTGGAGATCTCACTAATAATTTTTAATAATTTGTTTGTTTGCACAAGAACCAAGAAGTAGTTCCACTGAGGTAGATGCAAATTCAAGTCCATATCTCTCCAAAAAAAAAGAATCATGTAAGCGTTGTAACTCTGGTGTTGTAGGGAAAAGTATCCGATTCGGATGACCCTATCCCACTCTAAGGGTGATAGTACCTCGGCAACAACTGTAAACAAAACTACTTAAGGTTTACTTCTTTATGAAAGCAAGAGAGAATGAAGAAATGCACTAACCGTTGCCTTGCACTTAATGTCGAATCCAAACTCTTCTCTTTGCTACTTGCTTCCAGCTCCTTGCTCTTTTGCTGGCCCAGCTACAATGAGATCCTGCAAAGTAACAAAGAAGGAAACTACAAGAAGCATGCAATCATAACTGATTCAAGGATTAGCATAAATCAAATATACAATTATCACAATACATCATTGAAATAAGTGCATATAGAAGAACCTCAATAGCTTTTATTAATGGAAGAAGTAAAGTTCTGAGAGTGTTACAACCATTGAAGGCCCCAATCCAGCAACACCTCCCAGCAGAAAGAATTTCTCCTCTTCACCTCCTTCAAGCAATCACCCAATAGTTCTATAGTGAAACCAACAACATATCATTACTTTGCACAAAATTCCAGCCTCCTGAGCTCATAGGAGAGAGCTCAATATATAGATGAATTGAGAAAGGATGAGTCAGCTTGCAACTGATGTGTAGCTGCCTTGTGTCCTCTCTCTCTTCAGTTGATCTTCAGTTCTTGAGTCCACTTGGAGAACCTTGCTTCCACTTGGAGAAACAGAGCCTCTAACTCATCACAAGGCGAAATCTCTGATCCAAGTGTCATTTTTGGAAGATTCCAGAGCAATGACTCAGTGTGCCACTTGTCCCATCTTGCTCAGCACAGGTGGCCTTTGTTCTACCTGCTTTGCAACGCAGGTACACCATGGAGGAGTTGAGTTTCAGCGCAGAAGCCTAGTGGAGCACCTGCTTTGATTTCAGGATTGCTTGTTTTTGAGTGTCTTTCAGGTGGAGAACTAATCTGAGAGCTGTTGGTTTGCTGACCTTGTTCCTCTAGGGGTAGGAACATCATGTTTAGGGACTTTGGATCCCTTGGATTATTGACAATTCATGCCTGATGCTGCAAGGCACAAAATTGTCTATAACAGATGCCCCCTAAAGTATGAGGTCGTTTATCGGGTGAAATGCTTTATTAGGAGGATCCGAAGTTCATTCAATCTGCTGAGAAGTGTTCTGTAATAAGATACAATACAATACATTATTTTTCATACTTTTTCATGATCTAGCTGAGGCGGGCATTCCCGTGCTCAGCTTTATAAATTCATTTTGGTACATAGAACAGACGATCGTCTGATGGTAGACTGATAATTCTCTGCTGAAATTATCATCCTTTGAGAAGGATGATCATCTGCTGCAATGATGTACACTTCAAATGTCTTTATATTCTGAATATATATCGCAGCCCGGATGGATGAAACTAGATCCGGGGTCTTCAATCTCTTCCGATCTTCACTCGATGTACAAGTCGATCCATGTGAGAATTTCTTGAAGTCGAACATGGAAAGACATCGCTTGATTACCGGTCAATGATGTAAACCGTTAACAAGCGCGAGAGGAATCACCGATAAGGATGATGACCCTCAAGGTACAACAGTACAATTCACATGGTGGGAATAAAGGACTTGGCGTCGACCACCATGCAAAATCCTCTGGTCGAAGGTCATTGATGTATACCTATCGCCGGAAGTGAGAAACTTGCCATTGAGGCATGCAAGCTTCAAAGTACTGAAGGGGTTGTTCCTAGATCAACTCCTTGGATAATGAGCTGATGTCGACAAGGAGCGATCCGTCAAAGGAGGGCCTTAATGAATCCCACATCATTGACACGGAACGGAGCTAGTGATTGTGATGAGGTGAAAACAAACTGTGATGTATGATTCAGGGTGGCGATCATGAAATGGATGAAGGACAATGTATGGCAGTGGATGGGACACGGTTGACTCTTTGCAGAACAACATCTCTTGAACATATAACGACACTGATGTGATGGATCGGTAGCATTACCCCAAATGTGGATGGTGTGGCGAGGACCATGGTGATGAGACCGGTGAATGAAACAACCCAACCGGATGTGATACGGAGGACAAAGTGTCATGTTCAAGAGCGACTTGCTACCATTAAAGCTGTGAGGTTCTCCCAATTTTTCCCCAGTCATTGCTGACCAGTACCTCTTTATTTTTGTCAAGCTTGAAGAGGATAACATATGCTTGTTCTATAACCTGCCCTTCGAGCAAGCCCATCGCTATGTTTTAACGAGCCTAGCGATAGGGAAACTCGTTCTCGTCTAAAGACAAGTTTGTCGCTATTTAATGAATTTAACGAGTCTAACGACAAGGATAACTCGGTCCTTTTCATTTTTAGAGAGTCTGAAAAGGTACATAAAGTCAACTCCAGAATTCCTTTTTCGTCATCTAATCCCTTAAGTCCGAAAAAGTATAAAACAATACAGAAGGGATGAGTTTTCGGTACTTTTAACGAGCCGAACAAAATAAGCGCTCGATCTTTTTGTGCAATAATCCCTCAGGTCCAAAAAGATTAAAATCTAGAGGAGGGATAGCTCTTCCGGTCGTTTAACGAGCTGGAAGGCCAAAACTCAGCAAACTTTTCATATTTTACGAGTCAGGAGAAAAGAGCTCAAAGGAGACTCGTCTTTTGAGGAACGAGTGATAAACAGGGATAGCAGCAGATTCCAGGTACAGGTTGGAATTTTCCAATCACGGCAGTGTCACAAGGATGGCTAAGTGAAATCACTCTTCGCAGCTGTTCCTCAAAATGGGTAAACAAACATATGGAGATGAACGATTGGCCAAATGAACGGATGGAGGTGAGACTGCAAGAACACGACCAAGGGCTTTAATATGGCTGTCAAAGGTTACATTTACCAAGGTTATTTACCGGTTCATTTTTTCTGGGTGAGCTCGAACTCTAGGGGAAGATTGCTCACAACTTATGTTTATTTTTTAACGAGCATGAACTATGTGCTAAAACTGCTCGAATCTTGCGTTTATTTTTTAACGAGCATGAACATTGCTAAAACTGCTCGATTATACCAGTCATAATACAAGAAACGCCTCAGGTGAGATAGCTATTTTTTAAGGAGCTTTATCTCACGAAGCTATGCTCCTATTTGGCAAGTTTTAACTTTTGCCCCTCATCCTTTCTTTATGCAAGCTGGAAACGGCTAATCCTACGAGTTTAAAGGGTTAGACCTACAGGTTTAAAGGGAGGACCTAAAAATTTAAAAAAATAAATAGTCGTCCCGTGCTTGCACTCCAAAAGGTTCGCATGCCCCCAGGTATAAAGTATAATTTCGAGGCGCTGCCTCTTTCTTATTATTCGAAAAATGGTTCTATTCGCTGCCGCAAACTGAACTCTTTTTCCCGACGATGTCTATCATTAGGTTACTAAAGACGGTGACCACTTGTTGCAGCAATTTCATCTCTTTCTTTGGAGGCTGCCCCTACTTATCCTTCAAAACATATGTTTTAATGAGTGAGGCTTGTCTTCAAAGATGGTGGCTACTTGCTACCGCAAATGGCCCCCTTCCTTGGTATCCTACTGACCTAGACAAGGGGAGTGAGAAGTAGATTATCTCACTCACATAACTTTGACAAAAGAACTTTATCCTAGAACAACCCTCTCTTCCTTGCCGGACGGGGTACGGACTAGTCATATTCTTCTGCGGAAATTAACTTTATACCCAAGGCAGGCCAGGGTGCATGCCCCCTGGGTCCCAGTTCTTTCTTCCGAATCACTCGCATTCATCGGGAAGTAGAACCGTGGGTGGAGGCATTCCTTGAGCGAATAAACCGTTAAGGGATGGTATTTGACTATTTGCGATGCGTGATCCTGGAAATGAAAGCTGGTCTACGAGCTTGACCATTCTTCCTTCGTGCGGAAAACACATAACTCTGAAGAGTGAGGACACTATCGCCTCCATGCAATATATATAGTCTCGTCCAAGGAGTAAGTTATAAACCAAGGGTCCCTGGATGACCATGACGTTCATATGAACTGTCTTCCCCCTCAATGTAATGGGAACATTGGGGAGAATCCCTAACGGGCGACTGGTTCCTTTATCAAAACCTGATAGATTTCTCATCTCAGGTAAAAGCGCCGGGGAACCCAGTGCTTTCCAAGCAATAGAGGAAAGGATACTCACAGATGCCCCTTCATCAATGATAGTTCCAGCCATTACCATTCTATAGATTTGGACAATGATTCTGAATGGTATATTGGCTGGTAACCGGGGTCTGCCTAGTTGGTTCCAATCAAAGGATACAACCAGGTTGCTTGGTGGTGGGACCGAATACACGGCCGGGTACGACCCTGACAATGTTCCTTCCTGCGATAAAGGAATGGGCGCATTGCCCTGATGCTCATCAGAGTCTGTGTTGATGAAAAGAATCTGGATGGTGTCATCCTTATTCTCTTCAGTGAGGGTGTCATTTGAAGATGAATATTCAACGACGGTGTCATTTGAGGATGAAACCTCTGAAGGAAGAACCGGGTCAACTGCCGTATCGACCTTTAGACTTTCGTCTGGTCTGGATTCAGTTGGTTCATTCTCAATGACTGACACTTTAGCTGACCACTTGAGCGGGCTCGCTGGATTTTCAACTATCGAGGGACTTGGCGCGAGTTTTTGGTATCCAGGAGGAAGTCGTAACGGTGAAACCGGACGATCTTCCAAAACTCTCTTTGCCTCATCTAAGAATGGACAATGGTGGATGGCGTGATCGCCTTCACATAGTCTGCAGGGTGATCTTGGTCTCCCTCTTTGTCCTTCACTCTCGCTGGTTGACGGACTGCAATCAACATGACTACTAGAGGTTGATGCTACCGTATTGTGCAACCTGGGGGACCAGTCCCTTAGTATCCGGGGAATACAAGGACAATCACAGTGGAAGTGGGTCCCTTTGCAAATGACACATGGCGATTTAGGCCCGGTCGGTGCAGTGTGTGGGATTTTGTCAGATGTCTTTTGCTTGCCCCCAGTCGCCTTCGCCATAGGCCCCTTCTGCTTCTTTTCTCTATCTTCTTTTCCTTCTTCTCCATGGGAGGCTGACTTCTGCCGGCTCTACCTTGTGAAGATGAAGGATCAGAGGAAGAATTGTAAGAAGTGGAAGGCTGGTGGGCAGCTCTAGACTGGTCTGACTGTTGATTCGACTGCTCAGGATTTGTGGTGGTCTGAACTACATTAGTTGAAAAGAGCCATACAGGTAGGCTAATTGTCAATCCTGGAAGTGACAATGTGGCCATATGGGGCGCACCAACATCTCCCCAAGAGGAGAAGGGACTGGGACTTCCACCAAGGTGACTTCCTTGGTTGGTGGGCTCCATACTTTTCAACTGAAAGATCAACGTGGGAATAACAGGTGATTATGTTCCGTTTAAAATAAATTTTATTAACGACGCTTTAGACACAACTTTGCTTTTTCATGTTTTAAGAGTCGAGAAAAAGCTAAAGATGACTCTAGTCTCCTTCGATGTATTAACGAGCCCGAAGTGACAAATGCTCGGTTGGACTTTTTCAGTTATAGAGTTTGAAAAAGGCCAAAAGAAACTGCTCTAGAGATCTAGGCAGAGGGTGTGCCAAAATTTTCGCGAAACCACAGAATACGTTTTATGGTACGGGTGGTCGATCTTCGTGAATGCTGTGTTCACTGCATCGCGATCAGTAGGGCGGCCGACACGGCTTCCTATGGATAAAGGCTTTGTTCCTATAGGGGTCTCCCAATATATACGCGACGGTACGTGGGAGCACAAGTCCGTATTAGTGCCACCGACTCTCAGGAGGAATCACCCACCTTCGTAGAGATCGACAGTCACTACGTTTAACGACGCCGGAACACGTCTCTACCTAGACCTCTATGTGTTTGCGTTATGTTACAAAGCGTTGTTATGTAAATTGGATTTATTTTAATGTTGATCTTGCTTAGTAGTTTGCCTTTAAGGATCACCACGAGATGTATGTAACAAATTCCTGAATGCAGTCTAAGATGAGAAGCAAACTTTTCAATCTTTCAACTTTGAAAATCCTAACTACTGAGGAGAAGAAAGGAAAATCTTTTCACACAGATCATAGAGCACACACTAATGCAAAATTTCCTAAATCAGCATGCAAACAGTCAAATGCAAAATGCACAATGCATGTATTTTCTTTTCCCTTTCTTAATGTTGATGTATTACAAAAAGAAAGTTGTTATATAACTTTGATTTCGATTTCAAGCGAAAGTAAACAAGCTTGTCCAAAATCAAAAGACACCTTAAGATTTACTTGTTTAATCACTGGAAATACATGAAATCAAACCATAAAGACGAAAGTAAAAAGACCAATCAGCTATGGACAACAAACAAGCTAACTCTTTAGACCAGCAAAATGCCTAACACAGGTTCAGATCTAAGAGGCCAAAGCAAGACTAGTTCACTTTCGTTATGGGAAATTGTAAATGATGTAAGAAATACAAAAGAACAAGTACAATTTCGTTATATAACAGAGGCGGAATGATGGCAAGTAAGGTTGGTTTCAGATAGGTACTAAGACTGACAACTGACTGCAAAACTATAGTGAAAACAGGCAGGAAAAAGGGAGGAAACCCCAACTGCACAAGGCAAAATTGGGCCAACGCAGGTGCTGCACAGCCAGTCTGGCTCTCAGCGCAGGTAGCCCCTTCGGGACCTGCGTTGCAAAGCAGGTAGCCTGTGTACTACCTGCTTTGGAAAACAAAAGTTGCGTTTTCTCAGTTTCCAGGTCACAATTTTCTCAAAAATTCACAGTTTTTGCTCAAATCAGAAGCTATCAGTCAAGCACACACTAAGGGATGACAAGGAGGATGAAAAGTTATCACTAAGAGCTTACAAGGATCCTTGTAGATCAGCTCTTCAAATCATGAACATGCTCAGAAATGAGCTAGAGTAGCTGCCCTCTACTTCGCTTTTGATATAGTCAAAAGCTTTTCGATTTGGTACTCTTTTGTTCAGGAAATGAATAGCAAAATACTACAAACAATCAAACAGATACGATCCCCAGTGGAGTCGCCAGTTTGTTGTAGGGAAAAGTATCCGATTCGGATGACCCTATCCCACTCTAAGGGTGATAGTACCTCAGCAACAACTGTAAACAAAACTACTTAAGGTTTACTTCTTTATGAAAGCAAGAGAGAATGAAGAAATGCACTAACCGTTGCCTTGCGCTTAATGTCGAATCCAAACTCTTCTCTTTGCTACTTGCTTCCAGCTCCTTGCTCTTTTGCTGGCCCAGCTACAATGAGATCCTGCAAAGTAACAAAGAAGGAAACTACAAGAAGCATGCAATCATAACTGATTCAAGGATTAGCATAAATCAAATATACAATTATCACAATACATCATTGAAACAAGTGCATATAGAAGAACCTCAATAGCTTTTATTAATGGAAGAAGTAAAGTTCTGAGAGTGTTACAACCATTGAAGGCCCCAATCCAGCAACACCTCCCAGCAGAAATAATTTCTCCTCTTCACCTCCTTCAAGCAATCACCCAATAGTTCTATAGTGAAACCAACAGCATATCATTACTTTGCACAAAATTCCAGCCTCCTGAGCTCATAGGAGAGAACTCAATATATAGATGAATTGAGAAAGGATGAGTCAGCTTGCAACTGATGTGTAGCTGCCTTGTGTCCTCTCTCTCTTCAGTTGATCTTCAGTTCTTGAGTCCACTTGGAGAACCTTGCTTCCACTTGGAGAAACAGAGCCTCTGACTCATCACAAGGCGAAATCTCTGATCCAAGTGTCATTTTTGGAAGATTCCAGAGCAATGACTCAGTGTGCCACTTGTCCCATCTCGCTCAGCGCAGGTGGCCTTTGTTCTACCTGCTTTGCAACGCAGGTACACCATGGAGGAGTTGAGTTTCAGCGCAGAAGCCTAGTGGAGCACCTGCTTTGATTTCAGAATTGCTTGTTTTTGAGTGTTTTTCAGGTGGAGAACTGATCTGAGAGCTGTTGGTTTGCTGACCTTGTTCCTCTAGGGGTAGGAACATCATGTTTAGGGACTTTGGATCCCTTGGATTATTGACAATTCATGCCTGATGCTGCAAGGCACAAAATTGTCTATAACATCTGGTAAATCAACACACCTTGCAACAGCAAAGATAAGGCTTGATATTTCTTTAGTACTATCTAGAAGACATTCCTTGTGTCTTTAGATGTAATAAATTCACTTTAGAATGTATTCTACCATCTACCTATTAAGGCCTGAACTCTTTTCTTTCTTAAATGATCAAATAACATATTTTAACTCTTCCTTTGTCACCTAAGACTCCAACTTCCCATTTTGTTGTTCGTCTATCATATTAGGGAAGTAAGAGGAAAACTTGAGAATCTCAGCTAGACCACTATGTTACAATTTGTAGTCTCCTAAAATAAGGATATGAAGTGATTTATTCCTCCTCCTACAATTTCCCATAATGTAGTTACCTTAGAACCATCATTCCTTCTTATCTCCCATATGGTGTTGATTTCTTTTTGTGCCTAACAGAATTTTATTCTCATCTCCCTCAACTTGCCATGTAACCCTCCTCCAAGTCTTTAAACTCTATGTTGCTTATTCATTCTCCAACAACTCCATTTTTATTTCTTCCAACTTTTTCAGATTAGTTTTCTCAACTTCTGAGAAGATGCCTTCTTTAGTTACGTCATGCATTAGTTTAAATTTTTCGTTAGTCCTACCTAAATCATTTTGAGTTGCTTGGGCTTTACTTTTCTCCCATTCTGTGACTACTCTTGAATCTCTTCAAATTTTCTTCCAATTGAATCATCATGTTTCTCATGTATTCGTGTCAAATTCGTTCCAATTCAGGGTTACTAGGTTTCAATACTCCTCTTCTTCTAAACAAACATGATTAAATTTGTAGTGACCTAGATTTATTTGAAGTATAGATAATATGGTCAGAGCCACCTCCATCTCCAACCCATGACTCCAACCTATCTGAATCTTCTAGAACTCTTTCTGAAATCAGGAATTTGGCCAATCATTTTGACACTCCATCTATTCCACTTCTGAAATTTCTCCAAGTTGGAACTATCTCATTAGTTTCAGTATCTCAAAGAATGAGGTCTTAAAACAATTGGAAAACATAACCAGTGAGGGGATATTGATTTTTGCCTATATTCTTCTCCTCAAGTTCCCCCAACTTTCATTTTCAAGTTAAATTCAACTCTCAATATTATATTGTGCTCTCTGATCTTGTCAATTTTTTCAAATGTTTTCCTATCATCATATGGCCCGTACAAAGTAAAGATAAATAACTCCCCACCTTCTTTAGATTTTATATATGTTCTGACACCTGCAAGTAAAAAATATGCATTAATGAGACCAACTGTATCTTTCCAGCAAGTAATATTGCAGTCTGATCTTTCCTCACATTCTATTGAATTAAAAGACCAATATTTTAGAATTGTTGATAGTAAAGCCTCCATGTTCTTCCCCTTAACACATAGTTTCATGAAGCAAAATGACATCTGGATTGTATTTGGAAAAACAAATTTTGAGGGCTAATTTTTTGTGGGTACCTCTCACCCCTCTCAGACTAAATGACAAAATTATCATGGTTTCAACTTCTATGAGGCTTTCCCTACTCTAAGGGTCCTTTCATCATCATCTGCTTTCCTTCCTTAACCTCCTTAATGGCTTTATTCTTTGCTAGGGTAAGGTATCATCATTTAGAACTGTTGATAGTAAATCCTCTGTGTTCTTTCCTTCCCAACATTTTCATGAAAGAAAAATGACATCTGGATTGTATTTGGAAAAACACCTTTTTCAGGGCTAATGTAATGATAGAATTATCATGCTTCAACCTTCTATGAGATTTCCCCTACTCTGGGGACCCCTTTATTGTCATCTTCTTTTCTTCTTTAATGACTTTCTTCTTTGCTAGGATAAGATAGGATTTCCAACCCACTAATGATCCCTAATCATTTTCCTTTGCCAGACCTCCTTCTACCCCTTCTTTCTCCCTTTGGGAACCATCTCTTCTAGGTATTAGGTTATATCTAGGTCTAGATCTTCCATGATCTTTAGAGGTATAATCCCCAGACTCATAGGACAGAGAGGTTTTACGGGATCCCTTTACAGGTAATTTACTAGTATCTTCTACCCACATTGTGGATTGTATGCTCACTTATACCAAATTAATATTCTACCTTAAGTTGGTTCTGATTAGTATAGGAATGGGAATTCCAATGGTGAACTGGATCAAGGGGTGCTTATCCTTGGCTTCCTTTTCTATTCTAATAAATCGATCAACTTCTAGATTCTTCGCTTGGTTGCAGGACTAAGTAAAATGATAACAACTAGCAAGAGAGAAGGTTCCATCAAAGGGATAAAAAAGGGACACTCCATATCTTTTCCACACATGTTATTTGTATATGACATTATTCTGTTCGGATTAGGGACTCAGAGAGAAGCTGGAAAGTACAAGGAAATCCTAGATGTGTGCAACAAAATTACAGGAATTTAGTGAATATTTTAATTGTTCTAGAGTGGAAGAAGGATTACAATGTGAGTACTTCCCTCTACCCATGTTCCTTTTGACAATGGAATTAAATATTTAGGTTTTCATTCAAAACCTAATGATTTTAATCATAGAAATTGGTTTTGGCTCTATGAAAAAATAGATTACATATGGTGCTACATGTGGTTGTCTAGTGAAAGGAGGCTCATCGGAAAGTAAAACCAATTAAAGGGCATATTGATATATTGGTTATGCATAGATCTTTAAAGGAATCCGAGAGAAGACACATAAATTTCCTTTGGACATGAAAAAGAGAAAAAGAACATTCACTTGTTCAGAATGGCACTAACAGCATAGAGCCTATGGACAATGCTGCACAATGAAGATCTATGGGGAAAAATAATGATCACCAATAGCCCCAACATTAGTAGAAGATTGTATTAAAATAGATGTAGAGATATTTAGAGGAATTTTAATTGTTTCGAAGGCAATGGTGAAATCATTTCCTTTAATTTTTTAGTAACCTACCATAAATTGGGAAACTAGAGCGGAAGAAAAACTTTGGGGAAACGCGTAGGACCAGGGTTTGAAGCAAGGTATCAATGTTGGGCACCATGGAGGGGCGAGAGGGGGGGAGTTCCACTCCCTCCTACAGTCATGCAGTCTCAAACTGCTTCAAGAAGCCAATGGAAGTAGAAACCGGGAGTATAGACAGAGAAAAACAGGAAAACAGTAGGTCACAGGGGCAGGCAGAAAATCAGGGGGAAGACAGAAGAGAGAAGAGAATAGGAGGAGGCAGTCAGAAAACTGACCATAGGAATCTGACAGGACCATGTAAACCTAGGTCAACCATCACACCTCGAGTGGTGTTAAGTGATCCAGTGCTACAAGCGCATAGGGATCACATGGCGACTTATGCCGTAATATGCAAATTTATGGGGTTATGGCCAATGGAGAAGGCTTTGTATGCATGGATAAAGAACCATTGGAAACCTAAGGGAGAAATAAATCTGCACCTTGGATCCAAGGGTTTCTTCACAATAGTGTTCTCAAACTTAGAAGATAAAGACAGAGTGTTCAAAGGAGGACCATACTTCTATGCTGCTGCAAGCCTCTATATGTGGCCATGGGTGATGAATTTTGTCCCGGAACAAGAGACGTTCACATCTGTGCCGGTATGGATAAGACTCTACTCCCTACCTTTAGATTATTGGCTGCCAAAATCCCTAAAAGCCATAGGCAATAAACTAGGGCATTTCTTAAAAATATCAGATGCCACACTGTGCGGAAAATACACCTCCTTTGCCCAAATATGCATAGAAATGGACCTTTCTGGAGCTCTGCCAGATGAAATCATTCTAGAAGTATATGATGAAGAATGGGTGCAAGCGATGGATTACGAGCATGTCCCTTTCAGATGTCGCAAATGCCATGAACATGGGCACCTCTTCAGAGACTACCCTTTAAACAAAATGGAGAGCAGTATTAAAGCCACCTCAGGGAAAGATACTGAAGGTTTTACCAAAGTGGGAGGCAGAGGGAAAGGAGGGAGAAAGAACCAGAAGAAAAGAAATGAGGAAAAGTAGCCTAGTCATAATAGATTCAAGATATTAGAAGAAGAAGATGGGAACAATGGAGCAAACCAGGTACTAGAGGACAGTCCTACAGAGAAGGAAAAGGATGACAACATGGAGGATAGACCTGAAAACAACCAACAAAAGGAGGATCTTCCAAGCACTATGGAACTTGACAGGGACCATGAGATGACCCCAAGCGAAGTGGGAATGGAGGATCATGAGCTGCAGGAAATTCTTGAAAGGGAGCATCTCAATCTAGAAAAGTTCCTGGAGCAAGGAACTGCCAAAGGGGTGGATTCACTACCTCAAGAGGAGTTTAACAGAGTACAACAACTCTTCCTCTGGAGATCTCAGGCAAAGGGTTCTAGGGTCAAAAGAAACCATGATAGTTAGGACAATGAAGGGGTAAAAACGATGGAGGCAACATTGGGACAAGCTCCCAAGAACCCAGGTAGGAAAAGAGGAAGAAAAAGACAGAATGAGCTGCTGATAGAGTGTGGAAAACTCATGATTAACTCAAGTAAGATGAAAGACCTTACTAGTTACTCATTTACAAATCTTTCTTAATGAAGCTTACAACATGGAATATTAGGGGTCTAGGAAGTAAAAGGAAACAAATAAATCTTAGCAATAGAATGAAAGAGGAAAAACCAGATATGGTGTTTATCCAGGAAACAAAATGTTCAATAGATAAAATACGAGAGATACATAGAAAATGGCTTATCAAGTATGAATATCTAGAAGTTAAAGCAGACAACATAGTAGGAGGAATTCTCACACTTTGGAACCCCCAAAAACTTGGAATCCTAGATGTTGAAGCATCCAGGAACTACCTATCAGTGGTTATCCAACCTTTGGGTGATAAGGAAATTTATTTGATCACAAATGTCTATGGTCCACAAAAACTTGAAGACAAACTCAGGCTTCTGACCTCACTGGAGAAGCTAAGAGAAAGATATTTGGTTATCCACTGGATTCTTAATATGATCAGATCTCTCTCAGAAAAAAAAGGTGGGACCAGATCACTAGGCAGAGATTCCATAGCATTTCAGGACTTCATAAACAACATGAGGCTAGTGGATACAGAGACTAGAAATGGTACCTTCACCTGGAATAATAAGAGGGGAGGGGCTTCTCAAGTTGCCTCTAAACTAGATAGATTCATTATCTCTGAGGACCTCATCCTCACAGGCCTTGACTTGTCGGCTATAATCCTCCCTTTTGGAGGCTTGGATCACTGGCCTATTCAACTTGAAGCTTCCTTTATAGGCACTTTGAGAAACAAACCTTTCAAGTTTGAAAACATTTGGCTTACTCATCCTGACTTCATTAGCAATATTGAAAAATGGTGGACAAAAGATATGCATGTTCAGGGAACTAAAATGTTCCTTCTGCATCAGAGATTGAAACACATCAAACTCAGGCTTAAAGATTGGAATAAGAATGAGTTTGGAAATATCTTCGAAGCCAAAAAAGTAGTTGATCAGAAACTATAGGGAATTAACCAGGTCCTCATCTCAGATGGCTTCACCGAGGAAAGTAAAATACAAGCTGACTCCCTTCAACAGGAATGGGAAGGCTTATGCAAGCAAGAGGAGATCTTCTGGAGACAAAAATCAAGGGTACAATGGTTAAAAGAAGGAGAAAAAATACAAGGTTTTTTCATAAGTCTACCATGGATCATAGGTCTCATAACAGGATTTCAAAACTCAAAGATACTCAAGGAAAACAGCTCAATACCCACAAAGAAATAGAAACTACTCTGGTTCAACATTTCCAAAGAATAGCAGAGGAGCCTCTCATAGATAGACCACAATTCATCAAAAACTTCACAAAGCACATACATAAGCTTGTGACAAGAGAAGACAATTATAATCTTAACAGACTAGTGACTAAAGAGGAGGTCAGCGAAGTCATCAAAGAGATGCAAAATGGGAAAGCTCCAAGTCTGGATGGTTTTGATGTTGACTTTTTCAAAGCATGTTGGAAAATAGTCAAGCAAGATATCCTCGAGGTGGTGGAGGACTCGAGGAAAAACAAAATTGTTTTGAAGGCGCTCAATACCTCTTTCATATCTTTGATTCCAAAGCAGGAAAATGCTATGACACCAAATAGATTTAGACCCATAGCATTATGCAATGTGGTGTACAAAATTATCTCCAAAATAATTGCAAACAGGCTCAAGCCCCTTCTTCCAACTCTTGTGTCTGAGGAGCAAATTGGATATGTGGAAGGCAGACAAATTCTAAATAACATCATTCAAGCTCACGAGGTGGTTCACTCACTCAAGAGCAATAAGCAGGCAGGTATGATCATACAACTTGACCTAGAGAAGGCTTATGATAAGCTAAGCTGGGCATACATCAGGGAAGTACTAATAGCATATGGCTTTGACCATAACTGGATAAGATGGGTAATGGCCCTTGTTACCACCTCAAGTTTTTCAATCCTCCTAAATGGCTCACCATCCAAAACCTTTAAGCCTTCGAGAGGACTCAGACAAGGAGATCCGCTCTCACCCTTCCTCTTTATTCTCATGATGGAAGGTTTAGGCAATGCGATCAAATCTGCCAAAGCAGAAGGCAAAATCCAGGGTCTTAAACTCACCCTGAATGGGGATGCCTTGACTCATCAACAATTTGTGGACGACACCATGCTGCAGGGTACACCCATGGTCAAGGAAGCTCTTGCCTTCAAGCAAATCCTGAACGACTTTGCTATGGCTGCGGGTACAGAGGTAAGCCTTACCAAATCAAATATTTTCTTTTTTAATACTGACATTGCTATTTAGAGAAACCTCACCAGAATTCTAGGTTTTCAAAGAGATCAGCTACCCTCCAAATATTTGGGAATACCTCTAACAGATAAACCTCTAAGCAAGGCAGTTTGGGAGCCAGTTATTAATAAACTCTAGGACAAAATCTGGAAATGGAAAAACAGGTCTTTGAATTTAGCAGGACGACTAGTGCTTACAAAAGTTTTCCTACAAACTGTCCCCATCTTCATGTTTTCATCCCTTCCAGCTCCTAAAGGAGTTGTGCAACACATCAGGAATATCCAAAGAGATTTTCTCTGGGGCAAAGGGGAAGAGAAAAAGAAATGGGCTTTGGTAGCTTGGGAAAAGATCTGCAAACCTAAGACACATGGAGGTTTGGGACTTGATGACCCTGAAACCCTAAGAAAAGTTTTGGGGGCAAAACTATGGTGGAGATGGCTAAAGGAATCGGTTACCCCTTGGGCCAAGGTATGGAAATAGAAATATGCAAATAATTGGCAAGAAAGGGAGCACATTCGAATGTCTGGGCTCATCAAAGGCTCCCACATTTGGAACAAATCTTGGGAGAATAGAGCCATTGTTCAGAAACACAGTTTCTGGGAAATTAGAGATGGAAACCTAGCTCGGTTTTGGGAGGACAATTGGCAATAGGAACCTAACCTGGTAAGAGAAGAATTTGCCAATCTCAAGAATGATACTAACAACAAAGGTTTACTTAGGGTAAAGGACTTCTGGGATCAGGATAGAAGTGATGGAAAATGGAGAATATGGAAGAACCTAGTATATAGTGATGACTCCCCTTTGAAGGCCCAGGCAAAAGCTCTTGTAGTTATCTTGGAACAGAGAAAGATTCTGACATCAACATCTTCAGACCAACTGAGATGGGGAAAAAACAATGAAGGAAACTTTAACCTCAGAGAAGCCAAGAGAATAGCCCTAGGGCTTGACTTTCCAAACCTGGATAAGGTATGGAAGGTCCTATGGTAGAACCAAAACTAGATGAAAATAAAACTGTTCATGTGGTTGGTACAACATAAAAAAATTCTAACTTGGGAAAACCTTCGGAAAAGAGGTACAACCGATCCATCTAGATGCCAGATATGTGAATTACAAGAAGAAACAATGGAACACCTACTCAACCTCTTCCCATTCACCTCCACCTTGTGGAATTGGGTGGCTTCAATCTTCAGACAAACAGACAGGGACATTTGTAGCATCACCAACACTTTGAGGAATTGGAGGAGGAACTTCTCTAAAAATGAAATAATCAACAAGGCTTGGGCTATGGTTCTAGGCTTTCTAATATGGAATGTTTGGAAAGAATGCAACAACAGGATCTTCAAGAATAGAATTGGTTCATCCCAGAGCATCATGGCTCAGATCACAAGACAACTCAAAGAGACTGTAGGAACCCTTCTAAAGAAACCCCCTGAGAACCAACCTCAACACCAGGATGTGCAAATACTTCTTCATTTGGGCCTACAGGGGCTTTTCCCCCAGGGCATAAACAAGACTGTAAGTCATATAACAGCTGAAAAGGACTTCTGGCAACCTCCCCCTCTTGGTTTTATGAAATGCAATATAGATGGAGCCTCTAAAGGCAACCCTGGTATGGCTAGATATGGCAGAGTAATCAGAGATGAAAAGGGTTTCATAAAAACCATCTTTCATAGTCATTTAGGGAAGGCCACTAATAATATGGCAGAGCTCATGGCCCTTGAGCAATGCCTAGAAATCTTGATGGACTCAAATTTACATAATACCATCATTGAAGCTGATTCTGAATTGATAATTAATTCGGTCAAGAAAATATGCAATGGCTTTGCTCCAGAGAAAGTGTTGAAACACTGGAGGTTACTACAGGTCTATCATCGTATTCAATCCCACCTGCGAACCATGAGAACCCTTAGTTTTGTTCATGTGCGCCGAACAACCAACAGGTTAGCAGATATTTTGGCAAACAAAGGAGTACTCTGTTCCAAAAGCAATAAAAGATATGACTGGATGGGGACTCCCCAAGGACGATTGCAGGAAGATTGTCACAGATAGGTGACCTTAGACAGGGAGTACTTTCAGAGCATGAGAAATAAGCAGAGTGAAGACTGATGGAAACAGAAGAGTTTCAGTCAACTCGGGGAAGTAGCATATGGTAAAGTGCGAGCAGGATGACAGGCACCCGACTAAAGTTTGCCTTTGGTTTTCGGGTGGGAAACTGCACCCTGAACTCTATAATCCTAGGGTTTTCGGGAGGGAAACGACATACAGGTTAAGTCTAGGTATGGACCCGAATTACTTTGAATGTGGCCTATTAATTCTTTGGGCCGTTTGCTTAGTTAATGTGTGGGCATGTTGTCGGGATCGCAGTCATCCCATGGATTTCAGGCGATAATTAGCAAGACTGTTAATTTTCCAAACGGACCCGAAATTCTTTTAGGCGGAGACTTATTTTTGCTTTGGGTCCGTAAGGGCAGTTAAGTTACGGGCTAGTTCCTCAGACCTTTTGGGATCTCTTACATCTGGTGGATTTCGGGCGGTTAAGCTGCTCGTGGGTTATCTCTTCATCCGGACCCGAAATAGATTAGAGAGATGGCACATTTTTCTTTTCGGGTCCATTTGAATGGATAAAGGGTAAGCATGATGGCAACCTGATATCGCCTCTTGACCGTTGGATCTTTGAAGGCTGATCGCATGGTCTTCGGGATTTCATGTCTACGGAGGTTAAGAGTGGTCACTTGGCATTGTTTTGTGGGCCTTCGGCACAGTGGGCCCCGTCAACAAAGGTTTTTTGTTTTGTGGCTCGACAGTGTGGATAGAAGGTTTCTATTTCACCGGTTGTTCCAAATGTCGCCTTAAGGGCAGGTTGTCCCTTAGTTTCTCTACTCGCTTGGTTAAGCGGTAGTGTGGGCCACAACTCCTTTGTAGCTTGTGCTGCCTTTTGTATATTATGTACTTTTTTTATAGATTAATAGAAGGACCTACTCTTACTTGATCAAAAAAAGAAATAATTTCCTTCAATAAAGACTTCTTTGGGAGACTTTGGGATATCGAGCTTGGGGCGGAGGGGGGGGGTTCTCTTGAGTGAAGGAGAAACTGCACCGAAAATGCCATTGATCTCTGTCATACTTCTCTCAACCTGCTCTTCCTTCACCTTGATTTTGCCCTGAAACCTTTGTTTACCTCATTGAAAAAACACTAAACTCTGCCCCAAAACACCCACATGATGATGATCTCCCCCATGCTTCACTAGACTGTTATCATTCCACTGAAGCATTGGTGGTTGATTCTCATCACAATTAGAATGAAGTTGAGATGTCTGTATAGAGCTCCTTGAAGGTGAAAGACCATGGTTGACACTGCTCAATCCCAGATTCTCCTAAACTTGTTGCTTTAACGACCTTTATTTTAGACCCAAGGCTTGTTGTACATCAAATCATATTGGGGTTGTGGCTACTCTGGAAAATACTGCAAACCTGTGCAGTGAAGACATGCTGGTATGGTGTTGCCATGCTACTACCTTTTACACCAGCAACTAGAAAAGAGATATGCTCAGAACATGTGATGAATGGTCAGCCTGAGTTTGAATATTTCAGTGAACCTATCAGCATCCTGATAAAGAATCATCTCCAATGATCCTGGCAGGGCATGCTTCATTTTTTTGAATTATTCTGAGGTCCTAACTCTTGAGTCCTGACCGGGCATGTTTCTTCTTTTTGAATCTTAAGGAGCCAAGAGTAAACAATCTCATTGATGCCAAGTTATAAAGCAATGATCCAAGTTCCTTGACAAACAAATTCGTGCATATGCATGTGAGATGGTAACAACCACCATTTTTCCCTTTTAAAGGATTTGTCTTTATGTTTCATATCACTGTAGCAGTGACAAGGACGTTGCCTTGTTTGGAACAAACATAATTTCTCACTGATGATACATTGACAAATTTTTTACCTCAAAGATGTCCTCTTGTAGGCATGGCTATCATCTTAGTCCTTTTGTTTGAAAAACAAAATGACTGTTGTAAGAAGAATCCCACCCACACCAGAGCCTACAGTGGTATTGCCTCTTAAGAAAGTGTAAGTATGAGAAAGGCAAACTCAAGTCTTGGAAAATTAGAAACCTTGGATGCTTAAGCTAATTCATAACCATATTCTGGAGAAACAAATGACTGAAATTATGCTATGATTGGATGGGTTTGTGGAGCAATGTAAATTGAAGCAAAATTCTCTTACTCCTACCCATACAAATTCATGGTATGCAACATAGTCCTCAACATATCTTCAATTTGATATGTTCAAAGCCATGTATGATGTAACTGTCCCATCCCATTGCACCTTTGCATTTCCTATTACATATAGACTTTGACTTCTAAATTCAAAGCTTATATGTACAATTCAACATGTTAAGGTTAATCAAAAACTTTTATTTGTTTTCTAGTTCCACAACATAGACATTTTCTTAACAACCTATTTGTATACATGCCTAAAGCATTAATACCAAAAGTCATTATTCTCAGAACACCATAACATTCAAACTCTGTCAAGTCATTCATATTGCATTTAAATTGTGATTAAGAAGCAAGGCCAATAGAACAATCGAGCATCCGACTCTTAACCATATTGATATGATGAATTTGTATTCCACTTAATCCCCAAGTATACACCAGGCCATATTACATTATATAACTATGTATGTGATATTTAGATTCTTCATCATATATATTTAAAGAGTTACTTCCATAAATGGCATGACCATATGGAATTCCTATCCATAATAGAACTACATTCTTCATACTTTTCTTTATCCAACATTTCACAATAAACACATATAAAACTCTAAAATACCACAAATTTCCACCTAAAATATGTATTGTCTTATGTTTCCCATTATTATGCATCATATGTATTTTCTTGTGTTTTAACAAGAACACGAACAATATCAGGCTCAATCCCAAGATCAATAGATTGTCCAATCCAAACTTCCAAGGTGAGCCTGGATGGAATGATGGCAATTCTGCAACATTCAAGATGAAAATTGTGATTGGAGATAATGGCATAGGAGGGAAGCAAGATTGGAATTTCAAAACATAGTCACCCATCAAATTTGACAATTTTCACACCTCCCTGGCCCATTTTCATAGTTTCAAAGAAACATCTTGACAATATGGAAAATTTAACAATAATGGCTTAACAACCACTATAGTTGATGTGAATTACTACCATCTCTATAATGATTCCACTTCCAACATGTCTGTTTAGAAAATTATTAACTATGTCTATAAATACAAAGCCCAAATTTTGGAAAGCCTCACAAGCCCCACCGGTCCCCTCATGTATGTTGGTAAGATCTCAAATTCTCACATTCAAACATTTATCCAATTAAATGTATGCAATTTTCATCTTCAAAAGGGAGGGCTATGTGGTTTACCTCACTGTTGTTGTACAAATAACAACAAAATTCAAAGTTTGGTGGATGGAGTTGTTTAACTTTCCCTAATTTCTGATAAATCAAATTGATTGGATATTTTATTTTTTAATCTCTATGAGAAAAAGGAGAGTGGACAAATGAATGGGAATATCAAGGTGTATCAATGTCAGATTACTAGAGGTTCAGTAAGGTGCAACTACAAGTGTATGGATTTGCTACATTTGGATGGGGTTACTAGACATTGAAAAATGTAATGTTCTAAACGATTGGTGTTTTGAGTGGATGGTGCAGAACAACTATCTGCAACCATAATGCTGCAGGAATGAATTATAGATTTGAAGCGCACTCATAATATATTACTTTTCTTAGTATTATCTATTGAATGAATGTGGCCCTAAAACCCAAGGAGTTGAATAAGGTCAACTTATATTAATTTTATTAGTATTATCTATTAAATGAACGTGGCCCTAAAAGGTAGGCATTGAATAAGGTCAAATTAATATTAGATGCATGTTGCCATTGAGCGAGTGTTAAGTGTGACATTTTATGGACAAATTACATGGTATTTTTATAAAATCATACTCATATACTAAAAATTCAAAGATTATAATAATGTGATTGCTAGAGTGTTTTATATTTCAAATTGAGTTTCAACTTTGCATTTCTTTATTTTCCAATTGCTTAGTCGGTCATATGAAAGAAATCAGTATGATATAATTAATTAAAACAAATCTGGATTGATTTTTTGTTGTTGTAAAGGCCACGAAGTATTATAATCCTCTATGCTCAATAACCTTTCTACTCTTAGTGGAGAAGGTTTAAAGCTACTTGTAGGTTGTGTGCCAGCGAGTAAGAATGATATACAACCAACATAGATCCATCTTAAATATAGATCTAATATGAGCCGAGAGGGATCCAATTTCTTCACGTGCAATTTTTTTTATGAGCTGACATTATTTAGATGTTTTGTATAATTTTTTAATTTTTTTAATTTTTAGATTTTAATTTTTTTTTTATTTGGGCCAACATGAGAAAAATTTCAACTTTGATGATGGGTTGACAGAGTTACACATCATACTGGGCTGTAGAATGAGCCTCTCGGCTTAATTAGAGAGGTTGTAGGGGACCATATTTTTATGTGAGGTACGAATTATGGTTGAATGATTGTAGAGGTGCACAATTAACCAAGCTATAGGATATTATAAGGATGTTGTGCTTGAATGGTGAATGGTTGAAGGTGGATGTTTGGGATTCTCTTACCAACAAAGTTAAGAAGACCATTGATCATTGTGAGCCTTTTTAAAGTTAATATAATAATAAGAATAATAATCTATTTTAAGGTCACAACCAAGCTAGAACAAAGGTAATGCTTATTGGTACTTGCGATAAAAAATATTATTGTAAAATGAATTTTTGGAAGAGAGTTGTGTTTTCGAATTTAGTTTGTCCCATGACATTTGTTCCTTATCATAATCCTTGAATCATTTGAGAAGCTCTTGAATAAAAAAAAAAAACATAATAACAATTTCAATAGGGAAGATGGTTATAGGCAAAGCCAGTCATGGAACTCTGTTATCCATCACCTATCCCAACAATTCATCTCTTTAGTTTGTTTCCATTTTGTTTGGCCCCTTTGTTTGGCCCTACTTAAATTTCTCTTTAATATCAATTATTAATTATTCTTCAATTTCCTTTTAACTTTTATATTTATTATCTCTCTATTTTTGTTCACATTTTTACATTATTTCCCCCCTCTCTCTAGATATATCATATGCTCTAAATTTAATTGTCAATCATATATTATACGTTCTTGAAAACAATAAGTTATAAGTGTGGAAGCCTAGGGCTATACTAATGCTATAAATGTAATGCTAATGTTAAAATATTAAAGTAAAATTGTGAAAATGAAAGATAATTAAAATTTTAACATTACCATTAATAGAATCACAATGTTTGAGAGTGGTTTTGACCTCATTGAATTTCATATGGAGAAATTAGAATTTTAAATCTCACTTAAATTCCAACATACTTGACAGTTTTCAGGATTTTGGGATTAGGGGGATTGCAATAATTCCAATGGCTTCTATCATGTATGAGGGTATGGAACTAACATTTAATGAAAAACACCAAGCCCTCTATGTACATCGATATTGTCATAATTGATTATTGAATTGCTTTGTGATGACGCTATTAAAATTGTACCTATCAATTAAACAAAATCTCAACATGATATGTTAAGCTTTTTCTATCATTTTTGTTCAAAGCTCGAAATATCATTAATCAAAAGAGGTATTACAAAGGAGTGCTTTCTGCCCTACTGGTCTGCCGATGGGGAAATTAGACTAGTAGGATACGTAAATAAGATTGAGGTTATATAAGCCTCACTTAACCATATTTCCAAGGGACTTTTCCAATTTGTAAGTTAGAAAACAACAAGCACTTCACTTACATTGAGAACTTTCATTTTAACTTGGTAAGGGCACTTCCTAGTCGAGGTTCAATTCTCTGACAATTACCAGGGAACCTTCCAATTTGTAAGTTGAAAAACAAAAAACACTTCACTTTCAATGGGATCCTACATTGGGATATTTCATTTTTAAGCCATGCTTCATTGCATTTGTAAAGAATTATATGTCATTTCCATTGGCAAGAACTTCAATATAATGAACTGATTGGCATTTTCTTGTGTTGCAGGTTATGGTACGTGTGTATACCAGGAAACATAGTGTATAATTCACCTTCATATTTTTTCAAAGCTCATTGAAGAAGCATATTAGCATCATCATTGGCTAATATTTAGGATAGAATTTATTTAATTTAACTGTGTTATATAGTACTTGTAATCGAGAACAACTATAAAGCTGCAAAATTCAGATTATAGTGGACCATCATTAGGGTTTTCTGTGAGCGGTTTCTAATTTATTTATATACCATTTGCCTTCACATTTTCTAGTGATGTGGGTGTTATTGATGAATATTAAAGATATTCTTTATGGATGTAACATCGTACTGCGAATCAAAATTTTCCGTGTTTTATAATATTTGCCAACTCTAGCGTACTTTTAATGGTATCTATCAGCAGGTGTGCAACGTGTAAGCACGTTTTAGAAGAGTCAAATATTCACAGTAAACAAATACTTGTGCAACGTGTAAGCATGTTTCAAAAGAGTCAAATATTCACAGTAAAAAAATACTTGTTTAATTTTATTTTAGAAAATGTTGCGGAGAATTACCCAAAACACAAATATTCTAGGTATGATGATGGGTGAGGTCAAATTTCAAAAATATCTTGTGATTGAGACCCATGTTCAACTCTATTACAGTTACAGTTGAGACCCATGTTCGAATCCCAAGCCTATACAAACACATTTGATAACATGTTTACTATAATTAACTCAAAAGAAACAACTGGCCCACCTTAGGAAGAAAAAATTATGTTTTTTTTTCCAAACATGTAAGTTAGTATATTACAATTTAATGAATATGTTTTCCTATTATCATATATGGTTTTATACTTTATCAAAAAAATTGCCAAGACTTCACAATGTTTTATAACTTAGTGAAAGATTCACAAAAACTTTATTCAGTGAAAGATTCGCCAAGATCTTACAAGATTTTATAATTCAGTGAAAGGTTCGCCATGATTTTACAAGATAATATAATTCGGGGAGAGATTCCCCAAAAGAAATATATATATACATATTATGTTATTGATAAAATCACCTTCCATTTTTCCATTTTCCCTATATATCATGAGGATTCACCCATTTATTATTCATATAAATTTATGGGGTTTTTTAAAATTTTCCGTGGCTCCCACATTTGAACAAATGCTACAGAGTAGCTACTGTCACTTAGTTTACACATAGTTAAATTAGAGGAAAAAAGAATATAGACATAAAACTTTATATTAATAAAAATTACAATTAAAATAACAAGATAAGTCATGATTGCATTATCCATAGTTAAATTAGAGTAAAAAAGAATAAAGACATACAACTTTATATTAATAAAAATTACAATTAAAATAGCAAGATAAGTCATGATTGCATTATCTTGGCTAGGGAGAGATGATGAGAACTCTATTTGTTGATGCTTGTATTTATAAACTTTAATATCATATTTGTTCATTTTAATATATTATTTGTATATAGTTGTGTGTGTGTATATATTTCTTTTTTCTTTTTTCTTTCAAAAGGTACAACTTCTTTCTAGAAATGCTTTTATGGGAAAAAACATGTGGTGTTAGATTAAAATATAGTTAAATTAACTTAGTTTAAATAATTAAAATATATCTCATAATATTTTATTTTTATTATTAATTTGTACTATATACCTCATTAAAGTAAAATAAAATAAAAGAAAGAACTCTAAGGTTTCCATCACCAACCCCATAGATGCATGTGAATGGAAGATTATGAATAGATGGAGAGGAACTTTTAGAACAATCACACTAGGCTATAAATAATTTAATTTTATGTTTTCACCATCATTCAATTTTAGTTAACTTTCTCATTATTCTCTCGTTGCATTTAATAGAACTACTTCAACCCCCCACCCCCCCAAAAAACCTAAACTTTGGAGGTTTATTAGTTGTGAAAACAAATAGTATCAAAGTCATAAGGTTATAATGGGAATTTTTTTCCAAAAAGATCTATTATCCTGAGCATAAAAACAAATGGTATCAATGTCCAAGGTTATAATGGAAATTTTATTCCAACTTTAAACTTGACATTATATCTTCATAATTTAAAATCCATAATATTTGATAAGACTGAAACTTTGCCCTATCTCACCTATAAATAATGATTAATTACATTAAATGTTAACTCTTTCCATAAACTAAAATACAAAAATTAAAATAAGAAAGTGTTATTATTAGCTGAGATACTCCGCATTAATAATTAGATTCTACCAACGAAATAGACAAATGCATTTTTTTGGAAATGAAATATGAACCTCTTCAAATTGACATTAAAAAATAATTATCTAATATCGCAACATGTTACAATGTTGCAAGATACTTTTTAACTTAATTAAAATTATTTTTATTCAATTTAAAAAATACGAGAAAAGATTTTTTTTCCATATAAAATATTTATTTAATTTATAAAATATGAGAAATATAAATGTTTTTTAATATAAAAATATTACAATAAAAAAAATTAAAATTGGTAAAAGTTACTTTTAATTTAATATTTATTTATTATAATTTATATTCATTTTTATTTACAATAAATAATTTAATTATTAATCATTTTGCTTGAGAGTAAGGTAAATTATAACTTGATATAATATTTTAACTAATGTGTGATGTTAAAATATTTTGGATATTATTTATGTTTAATTAATAGAAATTATACAGAAAAATAGACTAACAATAATTATTTATAAATTATTTTTTCTTATGGTATTTTGAAAATAAATTTAAAATATTATAAAAATTAATTTATTAGCTAGTTACAATATGCTTTTCTAAATTTCAATTCAAAATAAATTATTCATCAAATTTTTAAACTGAGATATTTAACATTTTTTTTAAATAATATATTTTAATTGTTTTTAGTGTGATTTTTTGGACTTTCAAGTGTCATAATTTTGGGAAAAAATTGAGATAAAACTTTAATTTGTGTTATTTAAAGTGGGTTTTTGAATATATATAAATCACTTAGCAGGGGTTAATATCAAACTTATAATTTCAATAAATTCCTGTCAAATTTTAAAAAAATTAGAAAAAATATCCACAATTTCTTTTTTTCCAAAAAAACACAATAAAATGAACTCATTTTTAAATATAAAAATAATAAATTTTAAATAAAATCTCCGAAAATATTATTAAATATTATCATTCTCACACTAAATGGAGAATCGACGTTATTAAAAATTTCACATATTAAAATTTATATTGTAAGTGTAATTTCTGCCTTTTTATCACGTGAGGTTGCGTTACGTAAAAATGTCTGGTTTGATAATGGGATATTATGTTTGCACTCTTGTATGGAATTTATTGGGACGGATTACAATCATGGGCCCGCAATATTCATAAAATTTATCACTGAGTTGAAAGCATGTCAAGCAGAAAATACAAGATTCTCGAATAGTGTACCATTCCATCACAAAATGTATGACTTACAAGTTGAATATGTTATTATTCCCTGTAGGGTAATAAAGTATTCACAACAAATTGAGGTTGATATTAATTTTAAATTTACAAAAAATTTAAATGATTTTATTTGATATTTATTTTTGAAAATTTTTAATTAATTAATTTTTATTTTTTTAAATATGTTTATTTTAATTTTGATTGATTTATTTTTTATTTTACAATGATTACCCTGTACTACAAAATCTGTAATTTGTTGTACCATAAATTTTTTATTGTACTAATATAATTAATAAAAAATAATAATTACAGTATAACTCACAATAAAACACTGGTGTCACTTCATTCTATGCCAATTCTACAATTAATTCTTATATTTACAATTAACAATCAACCAGAAATAAAACGTTTTCATCGTTTCACTTTTATGTTAACATTTTAATTTCTTTAATATTTCTTCAAATTTCTAATTTCACTGCCACAATACTTTGGTTTCTACCCCCAACTCCCTGGAGTGCCATTATTATCAAATTTGATGATTTGACATTGTAGTAGCCTCTGAATAAATGCGGAAAACGTGGGTCCTTGTCTAACGCTGTAAAAATTCTGAAGCTTTGCCCGTTTAATTCGGATATAGTGACTGTTACTCAGTCTTACATTGGAGGTTTAGGTCTTAATCAGTGTTACATGAGAGGCTTCAACCATTTAAAATGGCAGGGGGATAGACGTTGGAGGTTTAGGTCTCAATCAGTTTTACATTAGAGGTTTCAACCATTTAAAATGGCACGAGCATAGAACTTCGTTTCTGGTCAATGTTAGTGGAGCTTTGTGAGGAAAATTTATTAATATTCCTTCGATAATTTGTTTATAACATTTGGGAACAAACTCACGAGATAATTTCCATATTTTGTGAAGTCATAACTATATTTAGTGCCCCGAGACACCATGTAGTGTGATTAAATAGTGCCACAAAACATAAAAATATTGTGCTGAAAATGATGCGGTACCTGTGGCAGTAATGGAGCATAATTACATGCCGTATACCACACCAATCAATATTTTAGCTCCATTCTATATACTACATCAATTAATATTTTAGGAGTGTTTTATTTTTCACACTAATTAATGCAGGGGCAGTGTGTCACTGTCATATTTACTAAAATTCAAAAGTGATATATACTATTTTGCATTAATACATTTATATAATTGCAATTATATAACTCAGAAATATTGATCATATATTAAAAAAATATTGATGTTGACATTAATTTTAAATTTTCAAAAGATCAAATGATTTTATTTAATGTTTATTTTTGGAAAAAAAAGAAAAGTATATATATATATATATATATATATATTTTAAATATATTTATTTCAATTTTAATTGGTTCACTTCTTATTTTACAATGATAACATTGTACCACAAAATCTGTAATTTGTTGTACTATAAAATCTTTTTTTTTTTTTTTTTCCTGAAGAAAAATTTAATAAGAAAAATAAAAAGTTACATTACATATGCTGTAAGCATTTCTGATACTTCTGATGATTGGTATCAATTTTCAGCCTTTTTGACTACAAACATAAGAGAAAAAAACTTTCCAGATAAACTATGACCAGCTAACCTAAGTCTTTCGACCCTTCTTTTTTTCCACTTTTCGCCAACCATCTGTGTTGTGCATGGAATCAGTAATAGCTAGCTGGTTTTCCTCTGGATTCATTTGTTGTTCTTTATCTGAATCTGATCCTTCAGGACTGTGACTACGCTTATTCCCGCTTATTTCCTGTTGAAGATCTTCTTCCTTTTCTTCAATAATCTCTTTTTCCTTGCTGTCCTGGTCTTTCTCCTGAGCTATATTGTGTTCTTTCTTTTCAGTATCTCTCTTCTTTACGACATCATCTATATTCTGCCATCCTTTGGGCTTCCTTTGTTGTGTCTTGCTCTTTTTGAGATTTTTGCATGCATTGTACAGATGACCCATTTGTTGACATCCCCTGCATCTGAAAGTTGTATTCTCATAGTCCAATATTTGTTTCCACTGTGAATTATTAAAGTTCAGAATTATACTTTCAGGTAATCCTTGGCTGAGATCTACCTCGACGCATATTCTGGCAAAAGTAAAAATTCCCTTTATATGTCTCTCTGCATCAATCTTTAACATTTTCCTGAGGGTATTTCCAATAGCTATTAAAGCCTTGGAATGCCAGAAATGTAACGGGAGGTTATGCAGCCTAACCCATACTGGCATCCTTGATACCACCAAAGTATTGGCATCAAAATCTGGGAACCATGGAGTAACAAAAAGTCCAGCACTGCCCCAGAACCATGGCCCTTGGTTGAGAATTTTTTCCTTTTCTTCTTCTGAATGGAAAATTACTATGAAGAAACCCTTAGAACATAGGTGGATTTGGCAGTCTTTTGTCCAAGCCGTGTGGATCCATTGGTATAGTGCATCGGTTCTAGGCCAAAAACCGTTGAATCTACAAATAACAGCACATTTTTGTAAATCTGAGTAAATGTAATTTACCTCTGGTATGTCCAAGGAAATAGATGGGCTCTCTGGCATTTGATCCACGATATACTGCCCTGGGGGTTCATTAACAGCTGTAGGTTCTTTCCCCTTTAGAGGTTCTTTCCCTTTGGCTGCATCACGGTAAGTACCTGTAGATTTTGAGGGAGCTCCCTTGGATCCACCTCGCAATCTGAGATTAAGAGTGATGGTTGAGTCCTTTGCAACCCTGTAGTGCTGGAGTGTGTGTTGATCCTGCAAACAGAGCCCTGAAAATAATAGATTTTGTAATGCAGCTGGAATTCCCAGTTTGTCCTGGATCTCTTTTTTTAGATCCAATACACTCATCCATTTCCAGATCAGCACACAAACATGTCTGCCTTCTGTTGTTCGAATAAAAATTTGCTTCAGATCCACTAATTCTGCCTTATCCAGTTCCAGTTTTATGGATTTGGTTTCTGGATCTGGCGGGTTCCCACCTATCTTCTGCCTGGATCTGGACAGATCAGATAGATCCGTCCCGGATCTGCAATATTTGGCCCGATCTATTATGGGAGGGGGTAGATCTGCTACATGCAGGCCCCTTTCTTTGATTGCCGTTTCCAGGTCGGTGTAATCCTTCCCAGATCTACCAGATTTGGCCCGATCTGTTGTGTGAGGGGGCAGATCTTCTGCATTCGGGCCCCCTTCCTTGGTTGCATTTTCCGGATCTGTGTGAAAAACTTCAGATCCCTTCTTATCGTTCACATGGCGGAGCCTTCTCCCTCTCTTGTCGTCGCAGGCATCAGCGTTTCTGGTCTTCCTCTGACTAGCCTTAGTGGCGTCGCTCCTCGGAATATGGCCGAAACCCCCTTTACCCCTTCTCAAGCGCAGAAAGAGATGGATCTGTGGGTACCAGTCGACGCGTCCATCAGCCAGAGGGGTGTCTTCGCCGATCTGGCAATTGTCCGATACGATCCTCAAAAGCTGCGAGGGGGTTTTGATCTGATCCAAAAACCTGTCCTTCTGATCCGAAGCCGCGCGGAGAGATGCAGAAACCTGCATGCATTTGGTTCTGCCATCCAAACCCTTAACGAAGAAAGGATGCATGTTTCTCGGAAGTCTCACGATCGAAACCTGGGAAACTCGTTTCGTTCCGCCGCGCTCAGAATCTAAGTAGTTCTTTCGTACCATAAAATCTTTTGTTGTACCAATATAATTAATAAAAAACAATAATTAGAGTATAGCTCAAAATAAAGCACTGGTGTCACTTCATTCTATATACCAACTCTACAATTAATTTCTATGTTTGCAATTAACAATCAATGAGAAAAAAGAAAAGAAATATATTAATAATTGTGTGGTAAGAACACTATAAAATAATATTTGTAGGTGCTCATTAAGGCGAAAGTAATGAATGATGACATAATAAATTAAAACATGTGATAGAGAGAATATGGCATCTCATTTCATTTCGTAGAATGAAGATAACAACAACCATAAGATGACATAATAAATTAAAACATGTGATAGAGAGAATAGGGCATCTCATTTCATTTCGTAGAATAAAGATAACAACAACCATAAGCATGCCCTTAAATGTCTCACACGCTTGTTTCAGTTTTTCTTTAAAAAATAAATTTGTTATGTGAACGACAAGAACATGTGGTTACAAATCTTACATGCTTATCGCTTCTCTTTTTTAATGGAATTTTAATTGTAATTTGATTATTTAAATAGAGATGAGTAACTATTATATTAATTTTTAATAAATTTATTATTAAATAAATATATTTTAAAAATAATTAAAATTATTATTATTCCCTGCCACAACATCGTATTCAAAAAATATTGATGTTGACACTGATTTTAAATATACCAAAAATTAGATGATCTTAATTTAATGTTTAACTTTGAATTTTTTTTAAATATATATATATATATATATATATATATATTTCAATTTTGATTGGTTCACTTCTAATTTTACAATGATTACATTGTACAATCAAATCTGTAATTTGTTGTATCATAGAACCTTTTATTATACCAATATAATTAATAAAAGACAATAATTACAGTACAACCCACAATAAAAGTACTGGTGTCATTTCATTCTATATACCAACTCTACAATTAATTTAATAAAAATGTAAGTCATTCTATATACCACCTAATCAACGCAAACTCAAGCAATAATGAAAATTGACAAATCAACTCATAACGAGTTACTTGAAAATTGACAAATCAACTCATAAGGAGAATATCCATTAATATAATAAAAATGTCAAGTCATTCTATATACCGGCTAATCAACACAAACTCAAGCAATAATGAAAATTGATTAATCAACTCATAAGGAGTTTCTTGAAAATTTAGGAATCAACTCATAAGGAGAATATCAGGAAGTGCCTGATCTATTTATTGATATTAATTGGAGCATCTGCTGTATATTTGGCAAAAGTAAAAAAATAATAATGTATTTGTAAAGCAACTATTCATCTCTATCTTGATATTAATTGGAGCATCTGCGGTATATTTGGCAAAAGTAAAAAAAAAATAATGTATTTGTAAAGCAACTATTCATCTCTATCATTTCCTGATCTGTTTATTGATATTAATTGGAGCACTTGTTGTATATTTTGCAAAAGTAAAAAATAAATAAATGCATTTGTAAAGCAACTATTCCTCTCCATCATTTCGCATAAAGTCAAAGATAATTTTTGAGCGTTTGAAATTATTTTCAAGCCCAAACTTTGAAAGTAACCGGGACCACAAAGAAAGTAACCGCAACCACAAAGAATACCGACTGTGCAAATGTGAAGAGAGGCATCTGAATGGATGATGAAGATTGCAACCATGTAGGAGAGCATTAAGTTTAAAAGCTTTGAAATTTATTTAACAAATAAAAAAGGGGCAAGATGAATTCTATTTTAGCAGACAACCCTATTCAGGACAGCCACAAATTTGTGAATTTGTTTTCAAAATACTAAAAAGGTATTTACAAATTTGTTTGAATGATTTGCATTGACCAATTTATTAAAAAAAATTAACATTTTAAAATAATATGTTCTAAAATTTAGAAGTATTTGTTAATACATTTATTTTTGTACTTATGATAAAGTATATAAAATGTTTATTTGAGAAATTATTTATGTAAATAAATTTATGTTACCTAACAGTACAATATCATATGGTGCTTTTTTAAGTTTGGTATCTTGGTTTCATAAAGATAGATATTTCATATCTTTATAACATAAATCAACGTAAATTTAAATATGACATTTCTAATTAATTTCCAAGGTGAATTTGTAATTAATATGTAAATGAAAGAGTCTTTGAATTTTTATATAGTATAAAGATTATTAAAATAATTTATTTATAATGTTGCCTAATTTAATATATTTATTATAATTTTTAATTTAAAATAATTAAATTAAAGTATTAAGTGTATTTTATTTTTCAATCCACATTATTATTGATTTGATTTTCAAGTGAGAGCAATTAGAAGTATTTAAATAACTCACAAAAGTTATTTTGATTTTTTCTTATGTTTTAAATTTGAATTCCATCTATTATTATTTTTTTAAGTTATCCACGATATTAATTTGTGTCATTATGATTATTTAAACAATTTTAATAACAAAATTATTAATATTAAAATTTATTTTATTTTTATTTAAACTAAGCAATAGTGCTCATTACCAATGATACAAATTTAATATCGTATATAAAGCTTAAAAAAATAATAATAGATGGAAATAAAGTTTAAAAATAATAATGGATGAAAATTTAAAACATCAAAAAATAACTAAAAATAATTTTGGTGAATTATTTAAATAATTTTAATTACTCTTACTTTTAAATTGCATTGCAAAGCCAATTTTCCAAATAATATAGATTGGTGTCTTCAACTTTCTGACTCATTTATGAAAGTCTATCCAAACAATTTACAATGCACTAAGAATCCCAAAGTGAAACGTTATATGCCAATTTAAGATTTCAATATCAAACCTAAGAAATAGCCAATATAAGTTTGACAGCAAATGAAACTAGCACATGAATAGATTTTTACCTCTATCAACCAATCAATTAAGATTGTCCTCATTTTCTCATTGATTTCAACCCGCCTTTTCATATAATCTGGAGGTATGCAGCTAATGGTTTGGACATATGGACACACCTCAATCTTTTAGTAGAAGTTATATATATCTTCAACATATTCAACAACTTCTAATTGATTTTCAGGGTCTCCATCATCCATGATAGGAAGAGCATTGTGGCAGTGGTTGCATGCATCCTGAAATTAGGGTTATCAAGATTATTGAACTTTTTTTTATCTTACTTACATCATAAATATACACAAAGATATCTGAAGTCTATAACACCTTCTAGTAATTTGGTGTGGACGTGGGTACTTAAAATAAACAAGAATATAACACCTGCTAGTAATTTGGTGTGGATGTGGGTACTTAAAATAAGCAAGAATATTTACAAAGCAGCTCTTGTTCAAATACGATAGTTAGTTCATACATTTCAAAATTCAATAATTGAACTAAGTGGCATAGTTAGTTCATACATTTCAAAATTCAATAATTGAACTAAGTGGCAGGAAACGCTAACTATGCGGCCTTTTTTAAGTTACGTGTCATTTTATCACAAGATATATGACTTACAAATTGAATATGTTGAAATTTAAATAATGCCATTCCATCCCAATATGTGTAACTTAAAAATTAAATATATTAAAATTTAAATAGTTTTAATTTACTTAATAATTTTTATTTTTTATTTTTTCCTTCTTCCATGTTTTATTTCACTTCTTTCACTTTTCTTGGTTCAACGTTGAAACTTAAAATTATTTAATAGCGTTCCCTTATTTATGCTCATTTTAAGAAATCAAAACCGAAAATCATTAAGTCGTACAGGTAACATAAGCACCAAAACAAAAGAGTATTTACACCTCACTTAACGTTAGGGAAATCGTGTGAAGTTAGAAAGATACCGTACTGCAAGATAGAATTAAATAGTTTAATTTAACTAATAAAATTAACTTAATTTAATTTAACCAATAATTTGAAGAGTCAAATGGTTAAGGTGAAAATTACTTTATCTTAATTTTAAAATTAACATTGTTTTTAAAAGTGTAAATGTACAATGATGAAATATAAAATTTAAGAAAGTGAGGAAAGTTGGGAAGATAAAATGGATCAATTTTGGCACACTCACTTTCACTAGTTTGGTGGTGAATATAATTCAGGGGACAATTTTAAAGAGATAGACAAAAAAATGAATTTACAAAGTCTTCTTACTCGGCACCAAAACTATGCCATAACTACTGGGTTTAACATCTGCACTCAATCTTTTGAAGTGAATTTGTGATTTCTGATTATTTGAAATGAGTTTTTAAACTTTGTGAACACCTAAATTGTGTGAGTTGTATAAGTTGTATAAGGCAAACTTTTAATTTTAACATATATCTACTAATTAAACTACAATTTTCTTCAGGCCTGATTTTACTCACAAAATTAGGAAAAGTTAGTTTTGAAATGAAAAAATATCCATAAAAATTAATTATAATAATTGTTGTGCAAAATCTTGATCTAAATAAAATGTCAATATTCTTTTACCCTAAAAAGAAAGTAAATAGTTTTTTTTTAATCTCTAGAAGCCTACTCTACTTAGGACACAAATCATAAACCATAATACAAAATTACCTTGAGGAAAGGAATAAATTTTTAGTACGAAAAGAAAATTCCATAGTTAACAAAAAAAAATATAGATATTTAAGAAAAATAATATCAACTAATTATAATACACAGGCTTGGCAATATCATATGTCACCCAGGATGGGGACGGAAGCTTCTGGCAGTTCATCCATTGGTCCCGTATAGATAAAATCTACCGGCTATGGATTCATTCCCTGTGCCATACAAAACTCTCGAGATTTCCGTAGGAAATCTGTTTTATGATAGAGTTTGGATCTGCTTATAAATTGTTACCGCTTAGTTTTTCCTTCAGCTCGTGAGACAATTCGTGGTCGTCCTTTTATCAATCTTTATTGGATTAGTATCTCAATCACCTTCTTCCAATTTTCACCATTTCCCTATATAAATATATAATCTTTATCATAATCGTTGTTTATTTATTTCATAAATTTAAAGTGTTGATATAATTTATATGTCAATTTATAATTTATTTCATAACTTTAAAGTGTTGATATAATTTATATGGTAATTACAAGATTGGAATAGTGATGAAGAGTTGATTTTGTTTTCAATTATTTTATAAATTTGAAGAATATGGTTAAAGTCAAAATAGTGATTTCATTCACATCATATTGTTCATCTTTAAGTCGATTGCAGATTCACCGAATATTTAGGAATCTGACGGACATGGATGCTGTCAATTTTTTAACCAGGCCCATATCCCTCCGATTCCCTCCGATTCCCGAATATTCGGACAAGCCGCATCATATCCATCTAATTTTTGAAAAAATTCCAAAATATTTCACAATCTATAACAATGTTGAAATCTTGATACAACATTTATGATAATCCGCAAGATGGGAATTCTAAACTATAAAAATACACCACATAATTTAGCCAATCCACCAACTTATCCCTACAAAATCTATTTTTCTTGAATTATCATGTTTTTCATGGTTTGTTGCACCAAGTTTCTTCTAATTTCGCTGTATTCCATCATGTTTTAGAAAAACTGCGACTATACATAGTGAATTCCATCCTGTGAGAAAAATGAAACTGTACACAGCGACGGAAAGGTATGAAATAGTAGTGGTGGAAGTATTAACGTTAGAGCACTACAATTCCGACAGAAATGACTTCTTCTGGAAGTGTTTTGCAGATGGACAACTTTGCTTTCACAACATTGATATCTCCTTGCAATGGTTGCAAGATCCAGAGAAAGAAATGTTCAAACAGATGTGTGCTCACACCGTTCTTTCCACACGACGATCCCCAAAATTTCTTGTTAGTCAAGAGAGTTTTGAAAAATGCCCATGTCATTAAACTATTGCTGGTTTATTACAGTTCAATTGCTTTTACTGCCTAGTTGAAGTTTAAAAATCTTATGGGACAAACTTGGAATAAACTTCGAACTAACTAAATCTGAGAAGTATAGCATGTATTAATCCAGTGAAAAATTTAATGTTAGTTAATGAAGAAATAGAAAAGTTGGTCTCATGATGGAGCCTTCAATAGGTATGGGTGGAAGTGTAACGAAGATCCTTCTGGATTTGATTTAGTATTTACATAGATTAAAGATATCAAGAAATTTTCAAAAAAATTTAGAGTTGTTTTTTATTCTAGTTTATTAATATTAATTATTACCTTTCCCAAATACATGGGATAGTCTGATGTTGTGATGATCTGTTATAGGATCTTCCGGCCGAGCAGAGACATGATGTAGTAAGAAGCATGGTGTACGAAGTAAACCAGAGACTTCGAGATCCTGTGCATGGTTCTTTAGGAGTAATCAATGACTTACGGGAAAAATTAGCAGAGCTGCAATCCCAATTGGCTTCTTAAGAAGAAAAGTTGTCTAACATTAGTCTGGAATATGATAATATTCTAACGCTCGAGGCCATGAAGATTGTCATCCTCTATTTTACGATGCATCACTGCACGAGAGTGAAGACATGGATGTTGATGGGGTCAACATGGAGTGTGCCAACCACTGTGGACATAAACAACAAAAATTCAATATTGGTTACTGTATCTTCATCGAAAGCACCAGATACTGCATCGCTTGAACTATTGAAATCGAATGCATTGGAACTATGGACGCAATCGTTATAATTCGCAGAGCAGTCATATGTAAAATTTCACAGTGCCATTTTCATTAGATATGACGCCATAGGCTGTGCAACACCCTTAACGAATCCCTGACAGATGATGGTTTGATAAGAACGTGGGCATATCTGAGATGGATCCCGTTGATATTTCGGTTGGAACAAATTTCTTGGCCACGGGCATTCGGCTAAACGTTGGCGGACTAGATGGCCCTCCAGGGCAATGAAGAATTCTTGTGGGCAAGTAATTACACAGTGTAATGATAGTGGAATTGAATGGAGAACTTGAGACATTCCAGAGGTGATTACACCACCTAGAAAAGAAACTATAGGATCTCAGAAAAAAAAAGCAATAACTGCTGCCGATGAGACGCATGTGCTTCCTGCAGATGGCAAAATGGTTGTGTTTGTAGAGATCCCGGTCCTTCCGAAAGAAAAATGCCACAAGCCTGATCAGACTGAAGAAGAGAGATGGAATTCGCGAGAAAGAAACTCCACGTCGCTCTACCATATGATTAAAAAAAGGGTTGGATGGAGGAAAGAAAAAAGCCGCAAGCCTGATCAGACTGAAGAAGAGACCGGTGGAATTCGCGGGAAAGAAACTCCACATCGCTCTACCATATGATTCAAAAGGGTTGGATGGAGGAGGACAAAAAATAGCCATTTTGGTTGGATATGGTCAACCAACCCCATAATAGAAACACATTTTTGTGTAATTAAATAAATTAATTCAATTTTATTTTAATTAAACTCATTCGAAGTAAATTATATAAAAATTTAAAATGTTATTATTAAATAAAGTGAACCAAAAAATTGTAAACTTTATACTGGTCTATTTCATCTAATTATCGCGTATTGGATTTAGAAGCATTTGTAAACTTTTTTCTCATTACGAGGAAACAAGGCTCCGCTACATTCTAAGGAGGAGGAGTTGGTGGAAATCATCGAGAAAACGAAGAAATCCCCTAACAAAGCTTTTAAGCTTTTAGAGACCAATACAAAAAAGTCAATGAGCTCTCGATGCCTCAAAAGCTCTTCATGTTTTCTCTTAGCAGAAACCAAAATGGATAAATAAACATAATAAGTAGAAAATGAATAATATCAATCAAACATAACACAATATTTTTTTTTGGGGAAAGCAACTACGAAAAACTCCGACTATTTACATTGCATTAACCAAAAGATCTCAGAAGAAAATATAACGCTTGTTCAACAACGAACAATTCCTGCACTAGGTTGACTCTAACCAACACTTATCCTACTTACTAAAGTTCCAAGCTCCTACTTCCTTGTGTAATTCCTAAGAGAATTAACCCATATTTAATTGGGAAATCCACTCTCTATAACTGTGCAATTCAAACATATGTTTTCAATTGATTGCATGCAACATCTATAAAATTCAGAAAATTATACAATTCATAGTACATTGTCCGTGAACTCTAATCTCAACTAGGTCTTCTTCTGAACTGACGCGCATGAGTTATTTATGAGTGAATTTTCAGTTAACTGGTGTGGTACTAGTGATGCACTGATGCACTGACGCACTACTCCACTACTAGACCTCCTATAGTTCCTCTAACAGTTAGAACTAGTTTAATTGACTATAGCTCAGTTAGACTGAGTTATCTAATTACAACCCAGAAGAACTCACCTTGGACCCCTATAATTTAGGGATCACTCTACATGCCTTTAGATAGACTTCTAACTCGAATTTACTAAGCTAACTAAGTCAACTTAACTTAGTTAACTATTACAAGTTGCTATGAGAATAAAATTTCGATTTAATCCCTAATTTAATTCAAGGAAAAATTAAATTAGAATTTCTAGATGTTATTTTTAACATTTCTTGTTGCTATTTTCAACACTCCCTCTCAACAAGAAAGTAATTCAACTCTATCCCGATACGGTACCTTTGGAATGTTCTGCATGAAACAATTGTCACTGTTGTTGTTGCTAATACAACATTTGCAACCAAAAAGCATTCAAACTGAATCAATATGATGGTCACCAAAGTTTCTGACTACTATTAGCTCTACCTTTGTCAACTAAAAACTCTGCGCTTTTGCTGACTCTGCCTTTGTGCCATTTGCACTGCTGTCAACTCTTCTATGCACTCTCAAGTATCTTTGACTGCTACTAGACTCTTCCTCTGCCACTTTGATATATGACTGTATCCACCATCACTGATCCATCATACTACTGTGTATTGTGGGCTCCCAATGGACGCTGCCGAAATTTATGCACACTTGGGACTATTACTTCACATCACTCCAACTCTCACCTAGAGTTATGGCTGTATGTGCTCCCTCTGGCCACTTGGCTTGAAATCCCCCCTACTAGAGGTCTATGCTTGAGTGGATGCCTCCACTCAGTCCCCTCTCTATTTTTCCAATTGTCCCTACTCCACAACTTTCTGAGGTTGTTTCTTCTCTACTTGAGTGGATCTCTCCACTCGGTCTCCTCGTTGCTTCTCTAATTGTGGTTGTGCCACAAATTTATGAGGCTTCTTCTGGGGCTACATGTTGAAAGGTAATTCACTCTCCCTCTCAACCACCAAGTCTCTAACCTTTTCCTTGCTCCTCAAGGCTTTGCATGCATCTTTGACCTCGAGAGCATACAAGTTCTTGACTCGCACACCAATCTGTTTTACTTGTCCCGCAACGATGTGTCTAAGGAAAACATTTCCCTTACTAAAATTAACATCATAGCCAATTCTTCCAATACCGCGATGGAAACACGATTCTTCTTTAGTCCAAGAACATACATCACATCGTTGAGTCTGAGAGGGGATCCATACTCCCTCTGAAAGGTAAATGTACTGATCCTGGTAGCACTATAGCTCCCATAATCTCCAAACTCTATGTTCTGTTTGAGGTATTTCTTCTCAAAGTCACTGAAGAGATCTCTATTTTCCATCATATGGAGTGAGGCACTGCTGTCGAGATACCATAGGCTTCCCATTATAGTGCTAGCCATGCATGCATTGAGAGTGAAATCAAGTTCGAATTGTGAAGTTAGAGCTTCACCTGCTACTGACATTCAACGATTCCTTCTTCTTACTACCCACCTCAGCTTGGGACTTCTTTCCCTTGGCTTTCTTTTATTTTCTCACTAATGCAAAGTCCTCTTCCACTTCTTTAGAAGAGGTCCCATCTCTAGTGTTCTGCGGAAATTCTTCTTGTACCAAGTCAGACCACAACCGTTCCCAATTTGGCAGCTTGTCCCTCCCATTAACAGAGTCATGGTAACTGTGTCAGCTCTTGGGAAGTCCTAAAAGTGCTAAGCTCACCATATCATCTTCGACAACAGTAATCCCAACACTTCCAAGCTCATCTCGACAATGGGTGAACTTGGTCAAGTAATTCGGAATTGAGTCGCCCTTTTCCATCTTGATCTTTTTGATTTTGTCCTTTAGTGCCAACATCTTATGGTCACTGCTATTCTAAAACAGGTCCGTCAATGCTTTCTATATTGCATATGGAGTATCCTTACCATGGAGACTCGAGACAATGTGATCTTGAACTCCTTCTAGGATAATCCTTTTCGCTTTTGCCAAGCACTTTCTCCATTCAAGGAGATCTTTAGCATCCGATGCTGGAGGCTTACGAATGTCATGATCTATGAATTCCTTGAGGCCATTGTCTTCCAGCACTGCCTCCATCCCGTCCTTCCAAGTTATGTAATTTGAGTTGCCTTCTAAGGCATACTCAAGTCTCAAATTGTAGAGAGCCATATCGTTGATTCTGAAGTATGAACTTGCAAATTCCATTTCACCTACACACCAAAATCGAATTCGCCTCTTCTATACCATTTTCAGCTCTGATTGTTGAAAAGTGTGCAACAAGAAATGCTAAATTTAGAATGTGCTAAAAATAGACCTGCTAAAAATAGCATGTCTAAAAATAGCAGTTTGGCCAATGAGGTCATTGGCCACATTGGGTGAGAGGTGAAACTGCTAAAAATAGAAAATTCTAAAAACAACGTTTCTGGGTTTCTTCCTATTTTTAGTAGTCCCTGGTCTAACTATAGGAAGTAAAAACGAATTTGGTCTTAACAGTAGTTTAAAATATTAATTAATTAATCTCCATGAGTTAATTAGTTAAGGAAAAACAAACTTGAAGTCTATGTGAGGACATGCAACAGTTTATCTATTAATTGATGAATTTATCCATCAGTTAAAGAGATAAGGTTGAGTTGTAATTAGTTGGCTCAGTTAACTAAGTCAAGTCTAGTTAGATTAATTTTTCAAGTTGTTAAAGTTAAAAATAATGGAGAAATGGTTATATGGTTGTAACGTATCTCCTTAGTTTAGGATTAGTTCCTAGAGTTTAGGAGGTTGTTTACAACTACCTATTTTTCAGTGATGTATTTAATATTGTAATATTCATTTGATGTAATGTAGAGTGAACGAGAGTGAGAGTCTCCTCTTTGTTTGAGTGCAGTCTCCCAGGTGCCGTACACACCTGTGAGCTGCAACTCCATTTAATTCAAAGTGTGATTTTTATCTTGGTATCAAAGCTTAGGGTAGAGATAGCCTCATTTTTTTTTAGGGATGTATCATTAGTTACATTTCTGTAGTGGTAGGAGTGCATGTAAATTTGTCTGTGTGATCAAGTGGAACTGCAGCAACACCTAGAGCGAGGGGTCTCAGATGACTGATCATCTATGAGCCGAAGAAAGGGTTGAGCAATTGGCGCGGTTTTTTTGAAGACAGTCACGCCAATCCAGAACAAAACAGAAAGGCGCGATTTTTTAAAGAACAGAAGCACCCATTGGCGCGGGTTTGGGGCTGATAAGCACGCCAACAAAGTTATAACTAAATTGGCGTGGATCCGTGGCTGTTAAGCGCGCCAATTTCCGTGGACATCGTGAATTTTTATTTTCAGCAATTGGCGCGGATTTGTAGCTGTTCAGAGCACCACAGAGCCAACCTCTTTCTCTCTAGAAATCTGCAATTTTTCGTTGCAGATCGGAGTTTCCCAGTGGTGGCACGTGGAGATTTCTGCTCGGTGGTAGCAGATTTGATTTTCCCAGTGGTGGCGAATTGAGGTTCCTTGATCCGCTCGGATCGGACCTGCCCGGTGGTGGCGAATTGGGGTTCCGTGATCCACTCGGAGGTAGCAGATCGGACCTGCCCGGTGGTGGCGCAGTGCAGCTCCTTGATCTGTTCGATGGAAGCAGATCGCCTTTGCCCGATGGTGGCGTGTTGGAGATTGCTTGTTGATCTGTTCAGTGGTAGCAGATCGGTTTTGCCCGGTGGTGGCACAGTGAAGTCCCTAATCTGTTCGATGGCAGCAGATCGGACTTGCCCGGTGGTGGCACAGTGAAGTTCCTGATCTGATCGGTGGAAGAAGATCGGACTTGCCTGATGGTGGCTGATTGGAGTGTTCAGTTGGGCGAAAATGAACAAAAGTATAGAATCATACCTCCACGAGTCTGGCAAACTCGATGGAACGAATTTCTCCAACTGGAAATTCAAAAGGCAAACTTTGCTGGAGAGCGTAAATGCATGGGTGATCGTTGAGGGAAATGAGCCGAAATCTGGAACAGCGACCCAAGAACAAGACTGGGATAAAAGAGAAATGAAAGCAAAAGTTATACTGAAGATGTCCATTAAGGACAATATTATCCCACATATCAGAGATTCAAAGTCAGCCGCTGATATATGGTCAATGATCAAGAGCCTGTATGAGACTCAGAATACAAATCGTGTTCTAGCACTTAAGGGAAAGTTGTTTGCATTGAAGATGGACGAGAATGAGTCCGTTGGTGGATTCATGGCTAGAGTCCAGGATCTGAGAGACAAACTGGGAGCTATTGGAGAAAAGGTGTCCGGCTCAGATCTAGTTACACTCACATTGAACAGAATGACTGATGAATACTAGACATTCATCACAGGATTGTCAGCAAGGGAGAAAGCCCCTTCATTTGATGAGCTGACAACGATTCTGCTCCAGGAGGAGAAGCGAAGACAGAATCTGAAAACTCAAAGAAATGACCTAGCTCTGATGGTGAAGAGGCGACAATATAGAGGAAAGCAGCACCAACACCAACATCAGCACCAGCAACCGCAGCAGAAGGGGGCCAACTCTTTTCAAAAGAGACCATTCAGAGGTATGACTGATAATTATGTTAAGAGATGTTTTTATTGTGGGAAACCTGGTCATCAGATTAAAGAATGCTATAAGAGGCAGACGGATGAAAGAAAAGGAAAACAGAGGAAACATCAGGGCTGTTTTGCTAGAGAAAAGGAGGACCACAGCCATGATCTTCGACTATTCACAGTCAATTGTGCTCTTTCAGCATCAAAGGGAGATGAGGACGACATATGGTATGTCGACTCTGGCGCATCCTCACACATGACCAGTAAGAAGGACTGTTTTGAATTTCTTGAAGAATCTGCATGTGGATCAAAAATTTATCTAGGAGATGACAGTGGGTATGAGATCAAAGGAAGTGGATATATTCCTGTGAAGCTACCTAGTGGTGACATTAAACATCTTAAAAATGTATTATATGTTCCAGGAATTAAGAAAAACTTGACCTCTGTCTCAATGATTACAGACTAGGACATGCAGGTGCAATTCTTTAAGAATGGATGTGTCATTAAGGATAGCCAGATGGAAACAGTTGCAACAGGAGTGCACGTGGGGAATTTGTACAGATTGGATGCAAAGAGTATGCCACGACAAGCAATGGTTGCAGCTAGATCATCAGTCGAAAATCTCTGGCATCAGAGATTTGGACATCTCAATCTGCAAGACCTCATCTTACTTCAGAAGAAAGGTATGGTCGATGGACTCCCTGTTTTTCATAATGTCAAGCTGGAATGTGATGGATGTGCATTAGGGAAAATGCATAGAGAAGAATTCCCTTTGCATGTCAACAGAAAGGAAAGTGACATCCTAGAACTAGTGCATACAGATATTTGTGGACCTATGCAAACTAGGTCCCTAGGAGGTGCATATTATTTTCTGTTGTTTACAGATGACTGCACTAGGTTTTCATGGGTGTATTTTTTAAGTAAAAAGAGTCAAGCCTTTCAGTACTTTAAAGAGTTCAAATCTATGATAGAAAACCAAACAGGAAAGAGGATAAAGATTCTCCGCTCGGACCATGGGGGAGAATACAGGTTAGGAGAGTTCATGAACTTCTGAAAGCAGCATGGGATTATGCAGCAATTCACAGTGCCACACACTCCACAACAGAATGGAGTAGCAGAATGCAAGAACAGAACTCTTGTGGAGTGCGCCAGAAGTATGCTTCAAGGTAAAGGTATATCAAATGGTCTTTGGGCAGAAGCCATTAATACTGTTGTTTATTTAAAGAATAGGAGTCCTATTAAATGTCTAGGCTTCAAAACCACCTTTGAAGCATTGTTTGGACTCAAACCAGCAGTTAGTCATTTAATAATATTTGGATCTAAAGCTTATGCTCATATACCAAAAGCAGATAGAAAGAAGTTAGACCCCAAAGCCTTGAAATGTATATTTGTAGGATATGGCACAGGGTATAAGGCATACAAGTTATATAATCCTGTGACTCATAAAGTTTTTGCAAGCAGAGATGTTGTTTTTCATGAACAGACTGAAGATGGAAAGGAATACTCTAGCAATGACAGCCACATTCCATTGCTAATAGAGATGAACAGTGACGAAGATGAAGAGAAGGAGCAGGAGCAGAAACAGGAAGAAGTAGCAACAGATAGTGTAATAAGTGATTATGCAGGCCCAGAAAGCGCTGAAACAGATAGAGTTGAGGTAAGTCCTCTTCCTAGAAGATCAGGTAGGAAGACTAGACTACCTGAAAGATTGAAAGGCTATGCTTTAATGTCTAAAATTTTAAACATTGTACAACCTTCAAATTATGAAGAAGCAAGTAAATCAGATGAATGGAGGGCTGCAATGCATGAGGAAATTGAATCAATATATAGAAATCATACTTGGGATTTAGTTGAGTTGCCTGAAGGAAAAACCCCTATAGGTTGTAAGTGGCTGTATAAACCTAAGGTAAATGCAGATGGGAGTGTAGAAAAATTCAAAGCTAGACTGGTAGCAAAGGGTTATTCACAGCAAGAAGGCATAGATTTCGATGACACCTTTGCCCCTGTAGCTAAACTAAATACAATTAGAATGCTAATCTCTTTAGCAACAAAACATAAATGGAAGCTACACCAGCTAGATGTTAAGTCTGCATTTCTGAATGGAGAATTAAAGGAAGAAATTTATTTAGTACAACCTCCTGGTTTTGTGAAAAAGGGGCAGGAGCATTTAGTGTGTAAATTGCATAAGGCACTTTATGGTTTGAAACAAGCACCCAGGTCATGGTATGAGAAAATTGATTCATTTTTTATACAGCATGGTTTTCATAGGAGCCTCAACGACCCAAACCTGTATACCAAGATAAATAAACAGAGGCAAATCATTTTGATTTCTTTGTATGTGGATGACATGATTATAACAGGAAATGCAAATAATTTGATCAAAGAAATCAAGCAGCAAATGTCACAGGTATTTGAAATGAAAGACCTTGGAGATCTTCATTATTGCCTAGGTTTGGAGGTGTGGAAAGATTTTGGTCAGACTTTTCTAACTCAAGGAAAGTATGCCAGAACCCTGTTGGAAAGATTCAGAATGGAACAGTGTAAAACAGCAGCAACACCATTGCAGCAGAATCTCAAGTTAAGTAGTGATGATGGCACAAAACAGGTGGATGCCACTTTGTATAGACAGCTAGTGGGAAGTTTGATATATCTCACGACAACTAGACTTGATCTAGCATATTCTGTTAGTGTGCTGAGCCAGTTTATGTCTAGACCACTTGAAAGTCATTGGATTGCAACAAAATGTGTGTTGAGGTACCTTAGTGGTACTTGTAATTATGGTATTTTATACACTGACATTTCTGATGTTACTTTAGCAGGTTATTCAGATTCTGATTGGGCAGGTGACCTGGATGATAATAGATCCATCACAGGTTATGCATTTAGTATTAGATCCGGGGTTATCTCGTGGAGTAGCAAAAATCAAAGTACTGTAGCATTATCATCATGTGATGTTGAGTACCAGGCGTTGTGTGCAGCAACATGCGAAGCCATCTGGTTGAGGAGATTTCTTAGCGATGCAGGCGAAAGTCAGAAAGAAGCAACCAGCATCAAAACTGACAACCAGAGCACAATAAAGCTTGCATACAATCCAGTTTTCCATAAAAATACTAAACATATTGACACTCAATTTCATTTTGTTCGAGAAAAGATACAGTCAAAAGAAATATGTGTGGAGTATTGTAATACTTGTGATAATTTAGCTGATATTTTTACTAAGCCTCTAGGGCGAGTAAAGTTTGAATTATTTAGAGGGATGTTAGGAGTGCAGAATAACCCTTTCTCCATTAAGGGGGGGAGTTAAAAATAATGGAGAAATGGTTATATGGTTGTAAGGTATCTCCTTAGTTTAGGATTAGTTCCTAGAGTTTAGGAGGTTGTTTACAACTACCTATTTTTCAGTGATTTATTTAATATTGTAATATTCATTTGATGTAACGTAGAGTGAACGAGAGTGAGAGTCTCCTATTTGTTTGAGTGCAGTCTCCCAGGTGCCGTACACACCTGTGAGCTGCAGCTCCTTCATATAATTCAAAGTGTGATTTTTATCTGTTAAATTAATGAGATTTAGTTTGTTAATGCTTGCGTGCATGTAACAACTGGTATTTTCAGAGAACTGAATATTATAGCTTAAATAACTAATGCATGTCAGTTCAGATAGAGACCCAGTTGAGATCAGAGAAGAGACAGTGTATTATCAATTGGATGAATATTTTTCCGCTAAAGGAAGCTCATCCATGATGAGGATTTATCTCCTTCAGGTTTGTGCAGTTAGATCAGATGTTACTGAGTGTGTGAAGAGGCCAATTCACACATGTGACATCATTGTACCCAAAGGAAACTGCACAAGGAAATAAGAGGCTTGGAGGGTAGAGGAGAAGGTTTGTGAGAAGCCTTTGACTGTCTATGAGCAATAGAGGGATTGTACTGAGAGCTGGATAGCTTCCGAGCTAACGCTTTGTGTAATCCAGACTATATTTCCACTTGTATGATAATACAAAGATGGGGTTTTAGGCAGGTGCTTTTCCTGGGTAAATTCTTCTGTGTTATGTGTGATTGATTCCTTCTTATCAGCTATATGTGTTCTTATTGATGTTGCTCATGGTTGATTAAGCTTCTGCTAAATTGTTTGTAGAAGTAGATCAAGTGTTTTGCTTTAGTACATTGCATTACTAGGTTGATCTACAGGTGGGAAATTTCTACATGGTATTAGAGCTAGCTGATTTGTAGAAAAAGTTATACATGGTATCAGAGCTAGTTGATTTGTAGGAAAAATTCTACAAAATTCTACACTGATACCATATAGATTTTTAGTTGTAGATTCAACAACTTATGTGATATGCTAAAATACAAGACAAGAATATACTCTACTGTTCAGCGAAAACAAAATTGATCTATGAAAACAATAAGCAGAAAAGGAAGAATATCAATCGCACATAACACAATATTTTTGTGGGGAAAGCAACTGCTAAAAACCCCGACTATCTATATTGCATTATCTAGAAGATCTAAGAAGAAAATACAATGTGTGTTCAATCCCGAACAATTCCTGCACTAGTACAGTCTATCTCTCTGCTTTCTAGGTTGACTCTGGCCAACACTTAGCCAATTTACTAGCCTTCCAAGCCTCTACTCCCTTGCGCAATTCCTAAGAGAATTAACCCGTATTTAATTGGGAAATCCACTCTCCATAACAGCGCAATCCAAACATAGGTCCTCAACTGATTGCATGCACCATCTGTAAAATTCAGAAAATTATACAATTAATAGTACACTGTCCCTGAACTCTAATCTCAACCAAGTCTTCCTCTGAATTGACATGCATGAGTTATTTATGAGTGAATCTTTAGTTAAATGGTATGGTACTAGTGATGCACTAGTGTACTAATCCACTACTAGACCTCCTACTAGTTCCTCCGACAATTAGAGCTAGTTTAACTAAGTATAACTCAGTTAGACTGAGTTATCTAATTACAACTCAGAAGAACTCAACCTAGGCCCCTATATTTAGAGATCACTCTACATGACTCTAGATAGACTTCCAACCCAACTTTACTATGCCAACTAAGTCAACTTAGCTTAGTTAACTATTACAAGTTGCTATGAGAATAAAATTTTGATTTAATTCAAGGACATTTTAAATTAGAATTTCTAGATGCTATTTTTAACCTTTCTTGTTGCTATTTTCAACACAAACACCTTCAAACTCTCACAAAGCATTCACGACAAAACATCTTTGTGGTAGCATCAAAATTACTTGATGCTTGGAAGAACATTGTTGCCTCACAAATTGCATGTTCATTGGGAACAAATCTACAAAGTCAGAAGAAAGCCAAGCCAATATACTATAGTTAAAATAAGTGTTGATAAGAAAAAAAAGAAACCTATGCCAGAATTATCATGTACTAAAGATGTGGGAAGTGGGAGACCAGGTTCTGTCAAGATGCCAGTGAACCGATAACTATGTATATGACATGTATAAACTGTAACTACCATTGGAAGTTCTGTTAATATTTAAAACCAAACTTAAATGATGATAGTTGTTATTGTGTGTCACACACTATGCACAATTTCTATGTTATAGATATTTCTTTATGGTTGGATATTAACATGCAAGTAATAGGCGAACAAGGAAATGCATTTATGGTGTTCAAACACACCACATAATTGCAAACAATATGACGATATGACAAGCAATATGACGGTAGACCATACATGCAGTATGAAAGTACATGCTCCAATTGCATACAAGCAGTATGATGATATATTGACTTGAAACAATGTTAGAAATCACAGTAACACCAAAGCCCTCTTAACAAATCACAATTCAAAAAAATAAAAAATAAAAATAAATTGAATTATTTTTATAATGTTAACATTATAAATTGTCGTTTACTTTTTAGTCAAAAGAAAAATTAATATAAGGTCAACACATGATAATGTGTTATACCTTGCTAACGCAGATCAATATCGGCATAGAATATATATATATATATATATATATATAATCTTTAATTACTTTTATTCAAATTATTTTTTTTGATACAAAGTTCGATTGCTATATATTAATCTGAAAAAAGGAGGCAGTTTGCCATACATAAGATGCTTCCTGAGCATTCTGAATCCAAGGAATTACAAAAAAGTTACTTTCCTTGATTCTTACTTTTGTTTTCCTGCCCCTAAGACTGCTTATACTACTGTAGATTCTTACAAACTGCAAGCCCCAAAATTTACATCTACAAACCATGACTACTCTATATCGATATGACTTATCTTCCTTGCAGTAGACCCTTCTGGGTCCATGTCTGGTGCGTTCTGCTTTGCACTGGATGAGGATGATGCGTCTTTGAATTTTTTATCCATCATAAACTTGAGGATGGATATCTTTTCTTCAGCATGGCTGCATCTATTATTCAAACTGCTAAACTGTTCATGCAGGGAATGAACTCTATGCAAGAAGAGATTCATCTCAGCCCTGTATTTCTCATGGAGAATTCTACATTGTTCTTCAAGCCTAGTTTCCAGACTGCGCACTTGATCCTCCAGGGCTTGCTGTTGTGCACGCACCTCTTCGAATTCTGCTTGTAAGTCCCTGCAATGAAAGCACTGTTCTGGACGCTCCATTGGGTCTGGAAAATAATTGTAGGCGCTAATCAGCTTCTTATCTCGGTGCCTCTGAGGACTTTTCTTACTACTGGTGAGAGCCTCCGTTCGCGCAGTGGCAGCACCGCTCTTGAAAATGCAGATACCACTTGAGGGTATAACCTCGAGCTTGAAGAGACTATCGCGAACAGCTTGGAGAGGTGCAGCAGCTATTCCGCTCTTGAAACTGTGAATACAAATTTCTCCTGTGGGAAGATGAGTCTGGACACCAGGGGCATATAAAGACTTTTTCGGTATGCTGTGATGGGAGGAAGGTCTGCGCTTCCCAATGTTCCACCGCACCTTCCAACGCATATCTTGGCCAGGATCTAGGATCTGATGGTTAGGACGATTTCCTTCTGCGTGATGCCTGATTCCCATGCTCTGAGTAGATTTCCTAATCTGGATTCTGATACAAGTCCTTTCGACCATACCTGTGCTGTCCCCTGCTCTGTTGATTTGCCTGCAGTTATGGATTCTGTTGATTACGATTCCCCTAACGTTGACTAGCTGCGTAGTTCTCATGGTAACGGTTGGAAGGATGAGATGTTATTACAGCTAAGATTGCCTTTGGAACGGTCACAAGCCTTGTTGGCGTACTTGTCAGCATCTTTATTTAGTCCACGTAATATATGGTAATATCGGACCTCCTCCAGCAAGTCGTGAAGGATCTGGTTCCTACAGTTGATTTGCTGCAGTAGGGTGTTTGGCGTGCTCTGCCTTTGCACCATGAGTCTGATGATGATTGTTGAATCGCCGAAGACTATCACCTTCTTAATTCCTATCTTGATCAGTTGGGTGAGTCCTTGGTACAAAGCCAATCCCTCTGCCCTGTTATTGGATAGTTCTCCCAGCCCCCATTCGAAATGAAGAATAGTCTCGCCATTGGCATTGCAGATAAGACCCCCTGCACCTGCTAGGCCAGGATTTGATTTTGAGGCGCCGTCAAAGAACATGTAGAACCTATTGCAATTGCTCAGCCAGAGTGCGAATTCCTCTTCCTTGAGCCTCAGTTTCCAAACGCTGCTTGTCTCCTTCGATTGTAGATTTCCTTGCCTTGGTGCCTGGATGCTGATGTTGTTTCCTTGAACATAGTTGATCAAATTTCTTTCTTCAACACTGTAGTTGGTGGCCTCGATCTTGCCTTGAGTGTGGACTATAATTGTTTCCACCGCTAAATTCTTAGCTTTGTGACACATGACTCTAGTATTGCATCCTTTGTCTTGAAATACCTTTCTGTTTCTTGCCAGCCAGATGCGCCAAACAAGGGTTAAAGGTATAGTATTCCATATCCTTTGCGTTATTTTGCTCTTCTTTTCTTTACATGGACAATTTTTCCTCCAATTGTAGACAGTTTTTGCAATGGTTGCCTTTGGTTCCCATGTGACTTCCCCGATTGAGGCCATCTGTCTCCAGCAATCATTTGCTACCTGGCAATCTATGAATAGGTGTTGTATTGTTTCTTCTGCTTGACAGCAGTTTGGGCACCTGGACGGTCCCATAATGCCCCTTTTTTTTAAGTTTTCTGCTGTTAGGATCTTCCCTTTCAGGAGAAGCCAGAAGAAGAATTTGACTTTAGGGGGAGCTTCAGCTCTCCAAACCAATTTCCATTGATTCCATATGGCCTGTGGAAAAGCGTTGTCGCAAAGATGTTGATACCCTACCTTGGCTGTGTATTGAGTTCCCGTGGGGTCCCAGCGATAGCCATCTTGCTTTCCTCTTTGGGTCGGAGCTTTACTGTGCAGAAGGTTCTTTAAAGCTACTACGCTTGTTTCTAGCTCTCTAGGGTAATCCGGTAGTTTCCAACCTGCCCAAGCTTGAGAATGATTTCCCCAATGCGTTATTTGAGCTAAGCACCAAATACCTCTGACATTAAGCCAACTAATGGCAGGAGTTGCCTCTATGTTTGATCCCATAGGGTGCTGTCCTAAGATTCTGTCAGTGGAAAAATTAATGCTGCTCCCCCCTCCTGGGACCTTTGATATGTTTTGGGACATAAAGGGTATGACTTTCTTACAGAGTTTCCAAATTTTTGTGCTATCTCTATTGGGAATATTGGTGTCCAAGAGTTGATGCCTTGTGCTGTTTAGATACTTGGCCTCTAGGACCGTCTTCCACCATGCTGTAGCCCCTGAAATCAGTCTCCAAATTATTTTAGCTCCGAGGGCTAAGTTCAGCAGTTTTGGTGATCTTATTCCAAGCCCTCCTTTCTCATGAGGCTGAATGACATTCTTCCAGCTAACCAGATTGAACTTTTTTTTTTTTCTGTTTTTCCTCCTTGCCAGAGAAAGTGTCTAAGAGCTCTTTCCATTTTTTGATGGAAGGCCATTGGAGCTTGGTACAAAGAGAAGCGATAAATGGGCAGAGAGGCCAGACCAGATTTTAGAAGTACAAGGCGTCCTGCTGGGTTCAGCCACATAGATCCCCATTGTTGGATTTTTCTCTTTATTTTGTCAAGGATTTCATTCCATGTATCGGCCTTCAGAGGTCCCATACTCACCGGCATCCCGAGATATGTGAAGTGGCTCCAATTTAGCTTGTATGAGACTTCTAGAGTGTTTGCAATGCTGTGGATGGTGTGATTTGTTGCGTTCCATCCATAGATGCAACTTTTTACCTGATTGACTTTCCCTCCTGAATAATCCATGAATTGATCTAGAATCTTTTTGAAGCGCCTTGCAATAGTGATGGACGCTCCTCCCATCAAGAGGGTATCATCTGCAAATTGGGAGTGATTGATGTTCTTTGTACCTTGCTCAAATTTGATGCCAGTGATTAGACCAATTCTTCGGTTGTAGTCCAAGGCTTTGCTAAGGGACTCAGCCATGAGGATAAATAAGTAAGGGGAGAGGGGGCAGCCTTGTCTAAGGTCTACCATTGATCAGAGGGGAGATCCAAGGATTCGAAATGCAGGCTTTGATCATATTAATGAAAGAGGAATTAAATCCCATTTTATGAAGCACTGCAAACAGAAAGGAGTGTCTAACCCTATCAAAGGCATTGGCACGATCTAGCTTTAGAACAAATCCTTTCTCCTTTCGGCTTATGCTTGAATGTATGGCCTCTTGCACGAGAAGGATGGAATCAGAGATGTGTCTATTGGGCAGAAAGCCTCCTTGGTTTTCTAAGATCAAAGAGGAGAGATGAGGCTTGAGCCTTGTTGACAGAATTTTTGTAATTATTTTGTATGCTGAATTGCATAAGGATATGGGTCGAAATCTTGAGAAGGTAGAGGGCCTGTTTTCTTTTGGAATTAAGGCTAGATGGGTTGAATTGGTGTATCCCCCCAGTTTGCCTTTCCGGAGAGCCCAGCGTATCATCTTTAGGAGATCTTTTTTGATCAGATGCCAGTACTCTCTGTAAAAACTAATTGGAAACCCATCAGGTCCTGGAGATTTGTCCGGGTGAAGACTCCAGATTGCTTTTTGAACTTCTTCTTCTTCTACTTCTTGCGTGAGCCTGCTGTTCGTTTCTTGGGTGACTTCTTTAGTCATGTATTGAAGTAAGCTTGAGTAGTCCTCCTCACTTTTGTCCTCTATCAGGAGATTTTTGAAGTGAATGGTGGCTGCTTCTTTTATGGAGTCCTGGGTGTCGTAGCTGTTCCCTTCACTATCTCTAATTGCACTCACAGTGTTTCTGGTCTTTCTAACCGTAGCCTGCTTATGGAAATAAGATGTATTTTTGTCTCCCTCGTGCAGCCATAACTGTCTTGACTTTAACCTCCATTTGGTCTCTTCGTCCCTTATTGTTTGTCTCAGCTGGGAATATAGTCTTATCTCATCTTCTTTGGCTTGCTGGGTGAGTCCAACATCTTCAATATTATGCTGCACTTCCTCAAGATTTTTCTTGATGTCCTTTTTAATCAACTCGGGCTCCTGGTAATTAGTCTTTGCCCAGGTTTTAAGAGCCTGTCTAGTTTGCTTCAATTTTGTTTCCCAGATATATGTCGGGGAGCCTTCCACATGCTGGGTCCAAGCCTGCCACACCGCGTCTCTAGCTGCAGGGATTCGATTCCAGAGGGAACTATATTTGAAAGGAAGAGGTCCTAGCTGGCAATGACTGTGCAAAGTGAGCGTTATTGGGTAATGATCCGAGGCGGAGATGTTGAGGATGTTTGACTGGCCGGTAGAGAAGGAGGACAGATAAGCGATATTGATGAGGAACCGGTCAAGCCTCTCCATGATATTGCCTGCTCCTAGCCGCCTATTGCTCCAGGTGTACCTGCGGTTCTTGGGTTTTATATCTACCAAATCTTGCTCCTGCATAATATGCTCAAGTCGGTTTCTGAATGGGTCTGGGCTGAAGTTTCCCCCTCTTTTCTCATTGGCATGCAAAACTAGATTTAAATCCCCAGCAAGAATGAGATTGTTGTCTTGGTCTTCTTCTATATTTGTTTCCAAAGTGTTCCAGCACACTTCTTTTTCCCTGTATTGATTCGGTGAATAGATATTGTATATTTTTACAGTTGTTCCATTTTCCTTGCTTTCTAGATTAACACTGATCCAGTTCTGATGAACTTTGGCAAAGTTGCAGCTCCATTTGCTGTTGTCCCACATTGTTAGGATGCCACCCGAGGCTCCTCTTGCTTCACTGGCACAACCGTTGTAATGCTTTTGCTGTTTGATGATGCTGTTGATTTCGGATTGATCTTGCTTTGTCTCTTGAATAAGGATGATTTCAGGTTTTTCACTTTGGATTAATTCCTTAAGGGCTGCTATCTTGGAGGGGTGCCCTAGTCCCCTACTGTTCCAGGATAGCATTTTCATCATGATTTACCGGTAGCATGGAGAGGTGCCCGCCTCTCTTTGCCTTTGTTATTGTTTTCTTTATCCGAATGTCCAAGAATGAAAGATTCTATAGTAGTCTGAGATCCCATGGCAATATCTTTCTATGCACTTTCTTCTCTCTGCTGTTTAGCCGATTTTCTGCCAGGCCCGTGTTTTTTGGGTATATCGCTGGGCGCTCCATGATCCTTTGATGAACTTCTGGTGATCCTAGCGGAGGGGGTGTCAGGGGAGGGCTGAGAGATATGAGGGGGAGAGGGATGAAGATGAGGGTCAGATAGGGGAGGATCCTGCTCGGTTTCTTCCTCAGAGAGGGCCGACTTTTATTCAAATTATTACAATGCAACTAAATTATAATTTATAGCTATATAATTATTGATAAGACACGGTCACCATTGTATTATTACATACTCAACTATGAGGGTTAGCTCAATTGTTGAGTTTTAGTGGTTAAGAACACCTTTGCTATTGAGAGGTCATGTGTTTAATTCTCTCTACACTCTAGGGGACTTAGTAGTTGAGGCGACACGAAGTGATCCTTTCAGATGGATATGCTTGGTATAAATATTTCATAGACATAATAGTTAATCTCGGGTAATGAACCATATAGAAAAAAATGTATTATTACACATTACAATATGTAAATTTCATAACAAAAAAAACTATTGCAACATGAAGAATGTCTTACCAGTGCACACATTTAGCTGATTAACCATGTATAAAAAGATTATGGATCAGCTTTAACTTGAGAAAAAAAAAAAGAATTACACATCTTATTGTAAAATGGACCATTTTGCTAAATAAAATTTGCTTATTTATTAATTTCCTCATCTAATTAGAATATGAACTTATTAGAATTAAAATAATCTCAAATCTCTAGGAAATTGATAGGCTAGTGGCACAAATATAATTTTTTTTTTTTTTGTAAAGTCAATGCAACATAACAAACTCTATAACACACTACAACAATTTAAAAACATTAAGACTAAGCATATGCTGAGCATATTCCCTTGAGAACCAATCTAGCAGTCAATTAAAAAATTAAAAAAATGTAACAGATCCTCATCCACCTTAACTTGAAATAAAAAAAACTTTTGGAAATTATAAAAGAAACAAAAAAAATTATCACATAAATGCCCTACATACATATATACATAATATGTTAAAATAAAATATCAATTTCATACTAACAAAATGCATAATTAAATTAAGAATATTCTTGGAAAAATAAACATGTATTTAAATAAACCCTATGTGAAAAGATATATTTTTAAAAATAAATCAATATTGACATAAAATATATAGCTTTCATTAATCCGGCCTAATCATAAAATTATGAAAAAACAAAAAATTATCACATAAATACCATAAACACATAATGTGTTAAAGTAAAACATTATCATCTTAACTACAAGTTAATGGCGCAAAACTCAAAAACATCAAAAACATCTCACAGATTATTAAAATGAAATAGTTTCTCACATAACAACCAGTAATAACTATTTTGACAACTAATTCACTACTAGTTTGACAGATAACTCATAATAATTTTTCTCACAAATTTTCCCACTCGAACAAAACTCACCGATCATAAATGCATAACATATTAAAGTAATGCATTATTATCTGATTATTTAAAAGACCAATCAACTAACATAAGATTCCACTGAGACAAAAATGTTTCACGATAAATATTAGTTTAACGAATGTTTTTTTAAGCAGAGATATTTGTAAATTTAAGTAAAAATGATTAAATTTATAATTTTAACTTTTAAGATCCTAATCATTTCCACCGTCAAAAATATAATTTAAACATTATATTTATAAAAAAAAAAATTGAAATATTTTTAAGCAGATTTCACGCATTCACTTTGAGCAATTCCTCGACCTCAGTAGACTTCTCGTCCAAAAAACAAAAAGCTGAGAGCTGAGTTACCGTTATCCCTTAGACCATCTAACAAATCTAACAGTTGTCCAGACCAAGTAAAGCAAACAACTCTCGTTCACTGAAGTTGACACGCCGTCATGGCGGCCACATGCCACGTTTTTCTCAACAGATGCCATGGTGCCACAACGTTAATGAGTGCATTGCATGCCTGCAGCGCAACGATATACATTTAAAAGTGTCTATTGTTTCCAACGCGTCCTGCAGTAGGGTGACGAGGAAGTTGGGAGGTCCAGGAGGTCCAAGATCTTCCGGTTGATACACTACTTCTACACTGAAACCTGTCCTCTAGAATCATTGTAGAAGTTAGTGCATCGATCCGGAAGAAGTTGGACAATTCTGAATTAATCGAGTTTGCAACCTGATCCAATTAATGGTTTACTCTCAGAGGTTAATGGTGAAACAAAAATTTATTGGGGGTTTACTCTCAGAGGTTAATGGTGAAACAAAAATTTATTGTTGAATTTTCGGGTGTCTTTCAATATCTTAGGTATTCAGACTGGATAAATGCTCCTATTTGTTTACATATTCTCAAGAAAACCTGGTGGAGAGTTTCCAAACTCAACCTGATGTTGCAGCCGTAAGAAATTAAAATCACATGCTCCCTCAATATATGAATCTTGATGAATTTTAGACAACATAATGTTATTATAGATTATAGATATAGGAATATAAATAGATTTTATATTTGTTCAACGAGATTCTTTATTTTATCATCTGCTTATTGTTTTTACAGATTATAGATATAGGAATATAAATAATGGTTATGTTTGTACAACGGAATTCTTTATTTGATCATTTGCTCATCTACGGGTGGTAATTCATGCCGAGGAAACAGCAGCAGATGAAGATTCAACCAGATCAGACCATCTATTAAATCTAGAATAAATTTTCAGCCATGCAAATATGAAAACTGAGTTGTAAAATTACCTTTGGAATTACTGATGTTTGTTTTAAATTGTCGCCCATGAATCAACCTAGCCTTTGAATCTGACTTTGAGGACTGGTTTCATCACTATATTCTTTAGTCATCGCCAAATATATTCATAACCAAACTATTCACATCGCATTCCCCACCTGAGTTTAATTGTTCGCTAAAAGCTTTATTTTCTCCGACTGAGTACTGGTCACAGGATTCATATGGTATTCTCCCCTTGGTTGAATTGCTAGCTAAATGCCTTATGTTCCTCGACTGAGTAATCACAGCATTCATATGGGCTGTGCTAATTAAGCTCGACAGGTCGACTTGAGCTATTCTCTGAACTACGCTCATGAGCGTCTTTACAGGCCTATAATTCCACGTGCGATCCATGCATACAAATTTGACAGATTTTGAAGCATGGTTCCCTTTCCACAGACTTCAGACTCAACTGTACGGTTTTTCTTACGATGATCCCAGTACACGTGGGTTCAAGTGATTCTTTCATACCAAAGGTTTTCTCCGATTTTCAAGCAAATTTTAAAAGGTATAAAAGAAACCTTGCAGAAAATCTTCTTTGCATGTGAATGTCATTATTAAAAACTTTCTTTTTAACGTCATTATGAAACACTTTCTTTCCTTTTCTAAATAAAGATTTGGCTCTCTTGTTTTTTTCACATGGATTAGGATAACGTTTATCTTCAATAATGTAACGTTCATCTTCAATAATGTTGCATGGAAGAATGATTATGGGATATTAGATTGAATAACGATTTATAATAATGTTGGATGTTGAATAGAAGAATGATTATTAGATGGAAAATAAATAGAATATTATTATTAAAATTATGTGAAATTAAGTTAACTTTAAATACTTCTTAAATATTAGATTTGAGATTTTTCTGATCTATAATGTAGAGAACAGTTTTTCAGATTAATCATATTGTAAGGATTGGGTAGACTTTTCGAACCAACTAATGTGGTTCATCCTCAAGATAAGATGATAAACCATTCTATAGAATAAATAACACGGAAACTTCATTGTTCAAGATAAGCCGTTCAAAATTACCTTAAACCTCTTAAATAATTTAATTCTCCAATAACTCCTATCCTCAACCCCTCATATGAAATATGAAATATAATAATTTGATATCCGTCCCATGAAATATGAAATATCATATCCCTCCCATGAAATTTGATAGTATTAAACAGTTTGATTCTGCGGACAGCCGGCCTGTGGGTTGCAGAACCGAAAAAGGCGATGAGTGCCGCTTGCAAAGCGTTTCGTTTGAGCAGTGTTTCACGGATTTGCCGGTTGGGCCAAGCGTGTATTTGTTGGCGCTACCCTGCAAAACGTGTTGACCCAATGCAGCCATCACCCAACCAATCAAGTGTCTCAACGCAATATGCTATTACGCAAATTTTGGTCTTTCGACTTATAAATTCATAAATAATATAACACGTAAGTGAGGTGAACAGGGAAACATTGCAAAATATATTATTTTCATACACGTACGCCATTATTGGTTTTTTAACCCCATTATTGAGGCTCATTATCCTCATTATTTTAAAAGGATTTTATATGATAATTTCTGCATAAAATTATACACATGTATTGCTGGCTTGCTTTTGTTTATATCATCTACTCTATCAAAAACTTTGCTTTTGTTTATATCATGTACCCATATCAAAAACTTAGAAATACATCGAGGTCTACCCATATCAAAAACCCAGAAATACATGAAGGTTTGCCTATATCAAAAATCCATAAATACATGGAAGTCAAAACAAACCAAAAGCACATGAAGGTCTAAAAATTCTATAGAAAACCTCAATCTTAAACACTTTGTTTTTATCCATCCTACCAATATTTGTCCTCTTATCAATGGATATTTCTTCTTTTGTAAAATTCTACATTTAAAAAAAAAGTTTATTCTAGAGATGTTTGTCCTTTTATCAATGGATATTTCTTCTTTCTTCTTTTCTAAAAGTCGACATTTTCTAAAAAGTTTATTCGAGAGTAAAAAATATTGGGATCAACCGAAGCCAAAGGGAAGGTGCTAATGTCTAACCTAGTTAATTAATGTATCTAAATTTGTTGGGGGCGGAGAAGGAGTATTTGGGTTTTTCTTGTATTTTTATTAGTTGAATTTTGGCACTATTTATTTCATTTCTTTATTTTTGAATTAGTGTTTTGTGTTTTTGTATTCTACGATAATTTTATAGTGAATATTAGTTCTCTTATTAATTGGTGGTCGGTACGAAACTAGTAGTTTATGTTTTATGATAATCTCACATCACATATTAGTTCTATTGTCAGCTGGTAATTGATGTAAAGCTAAACTGCCATAATTGGTTGTAGCTCCAACATGTTCTCCTTACTGGGTATCATTGTTTTTGTTCTCGTCTTGTCCCAAGACATTATGTTAAACAATGTTGGAAACCAATTTCCTAGTAGGTGATGTGCCATTGCCACCTTTTCTTGCAGATCGTAACCTAAGAATTATTGTGAATATTGCACTTTCCTTTTTTATGTCGTGGACAATGCAAACCATTGATATGAATGTGAAAAAGGCATATCCGATGAAATCCCAAAGCAAGATCCATAATATAACCTCTACCAACAAAATTTATGATAAAACCTCTACCACCCTTTGCTATCCATAACTAAGTGACAATTCAACTGCATGAAGGTATTGTGTACTCCCTACAAACTTCATTAATGCGAAGTAATGAATACCCGGTAGTGTGAACTCAGACATGTGAACTTCCCAAATAGAAAAGGCCAAGTTGTTTGTGCTAACACTTCAATTAAATTTCCCACTACCCTCCAAACTGGTGATAAGGGGTGGTCAGTCATCTAGTTTAAACCCCCTTAAATACTGCGAGATTGTACCACTAACCCCATTAACTGCCACATAACCATTCCATGCACAAAGGGCTTAAATCACCTCGTCTCCAGGATTAACATTGTGCATGTTGTTTTGTGTCCACATGCCACCACACTACTCTTCATGGAACTAGGCATTAGTGCATGGTTTCTTTAACAAGGTTCCCGTGGGTGCTCTTTGTGACTTGGTTTGCTAAGGCATCAACTGTTGGTTCCCGAGCGTGCTCTTTGTGACTTGGTTTGGTAAGGTATCAATTATTGAGTTTAGTTCATGCAAGCCATAGTAAACCATGTATTTTGGGATTATTCTGAGTCTCGATATTATTCTTTTGTGTATTAGTTGGAGTTTAGGTCTTGAGCCCTGGTTCCAAGATATAAGTGGTGAATGATATTGTTTGAATCCTCAACCATGATCAATCTATGCATTCATTTCACTCATCCATAGAGTGTGTGATTGTTGGATAGGACACCTTGAGCTGTGATTGTTGGATAAGACACTTTGGCTCAAAAAATTAGATTGTTTCCATTTTTCCATCAAAACTAAAGATAAATCTCTACTCCTACCACCTCTTCATATAAACTCCATTATTAATCCCTATAAAATGACATTCAAATATTTTTGAATTACTATCATTTTCATTGTTTCATATATATATAGAGAGATGACTTAACTCACACTGATTTGAACTTTAAATATCATAGTTTACACAATATTTTATAACATGTATTGCCAATAAAATTATATTAGAAAAAACAAATATTTATAATATTTATAATTTTATTTCTTAATTAAATTTAAATATCACAAATATATAATATTTTAATAATATATAATATTTAAATAAATTATTAAATTGTATGGTTTTTGAAAATTTATTGATAAATATATATATAATTTTTTTCCCTATAAATTTATAATGGGACTTAAAACCTATTGGATTTAAATCTTCTCGTGGAGGGTGAATTTTTTTCTATTTTGTTAGTTTTATAAATGGGTTAGTTTTATAAATGGGTTAAAATTAACTTTTATGGGTTGGTTTTATAAATTATGTTAAAATAAAAATAAATAGTAAAAGGTATTTTAAATATACAACAAGGATGGTAGTTAAACTTTGATAGGTTTAAATTAAAATATTAAATTAGTAATTTTTAATAAAATGTTTAATTGATTATGTTTAAATTTATTATATTTAAGTGTGTTTATTTTGGAATAGGGTTTTTATAAATTTAATTTAATTGTTAATAATTTTATTTACTATATGTATAGTAGGGATTTAACTTTTATAGAGTATTGTAGAATATTTTTAGTAATAGTTATACATCAAAAATTGAAATTTATATTAAAAGTAGCTATGTTTTTTTGTATATTTTTAATTAAATTGATTAATTAAAAGAAATGTTATAGGAACATATGGAATGAGTTAGGTTATTTCGGCATATAGTACTGATAAGCCATAGTATTGGCCTATGGTATTGTGACAAAGCCTATTTTAAGGCAAAGAATTTTGGGTAAACGTTCATGGTTAAGTATCTTGTCACATGTTTTTTTTTTAATGATTTCTTTTTATTTTGAAAATATGAAATGGATCATGAAGTAAGATTTTTGATGTTTATCATGGATTGATGTCTATAAAACTTATTTAATTTATATACCTAGACTAATAACATTAAATTGGTACTTTTTATATATTGAAGTGAGTATGTCACCTCTTCTCATCTCTTTTATTATGTTGCAAATAGATTAATCTTTTTTTTAATCTAAATTACCATCTTATGGTCATAAATGAAAGATGACATATTATGGTTGTCTCCTCAACATCAATGGATGAAATTTTAATATTAATTATCTATAGTTGTCTATTCAACATCAATGAATGAAATTTTAATATTAATTATCTTTAATTATCTCCTCAACATCAATGAATGAAATTTTAATATTAATTATCTTATATATATAAATCAATATTTACATTTTTACATTTAATTAATTCAATTATGAAATTACCATATACATTATCAAATAATAAATTACAATATTGAAATTTTAATATTAATTAACTTATATCTGTAAATCAATATTTACATTTTCACAGGTACTTAATATAATTATGAAATAATTATGAAATTCTTGCACAGGCTCATCTCCATCTCACTATAGACGTGAGGCTCTGCTTTTCTTGAAGCTTCACCACCTTCTCATACACTGGTTGGCTTAAGTAGCCACTTCACCACCTTCTCATCCACTGGTTGGCTTAAGTAGCCACCTCACCACCTTCTCATCCATTGATTACGTTACCCCCACCCCCTTGCCACCTCCTCATGCGCCTTATCTCTTTTATCAATATATTATTCATGGAGTTTACTTCATTGGTAGTTTATTAAAATGGTATAAAATACAATTTATTCTGCTGGTACCCAAATACGAAGTTGTCAAGACTCAATGCACTACAATCGACGTCTTACCACATTTGCTTCGCTCGAAGCCTCACCTTCTCATCCATTAGCCACCTTAACTATATTATCAATATATTTCTCTCCATCTTGTAATTTATTCCACCCACACAAAAATACAATTTATTTCAGTGGTACAAAAAATCCAATGTTTTACATTTAAACAAGATAGAAAGAATTTATTCCACTCACACAAAAATATAATTTATTTCCGTGATGCAAAAAACCCAAAGTTTTACATTTAGACAAGATAGAAAGAAATGGATATGATGGTTGTATTGATGAAGAGGTGAAAGAACAAAATTTTATATTTAAACGAGATACATAGAAACAAATATGATTGTTGTCTGATGAAGAGGTGAAATAACTCAAAATTTTTATATGTAAATATTTAAACTAGATCAATAGAAATAAATATGATAGTTTTGTGATGAAGAGGTGAAATAACTTAATTTTGATATCTAATGTTTTTATATGTGATTTTGATTTTTTTGTTATGAGTTGTTTTTCTAGAAATAGTAGTACCATAATAATAAAATATAATATTATTTTAAATTAAATTGTAATTTTGCCAGTTACAAATTTCAAATTTTTTGGTTCCAAATTTAATTAATTTTTTTTATGAAACCAAGGTTAAAATTATAAAAAATTATGGGGTGATGTGTTACATTGTTCATAGTTTTTTTTGTGCACTGGCAAATTCAAATAAGGGATATCTAGATGTGCATAATCTAAGAAGAAAAAGTGATCACTTGTATTTTGGTTTATCGGAGTGGTGAATCCTGTGATATGTATTCAATGGAGAACTGAGACTCTCACATTCTTTTTGATTATAAACATTATCAAATTAATTTGTAGTATTCCAAGTATTTTCATTTTTTAAAGTATAATTATGAAAAACATTAGTTTGGAGGTAGTTTAGATTGTTGTAACTTTCATGATATGATATGGGTACTCTTTTTATCCCATAGTGTTTTGGGATTCAACCAACACTCAATTTCACTATAAAGCTCAAGAGCGTTTGTTCTTATTTTAGTAATATTCATTTTCTTCTTAACATTAATGAAGGAGAAGAGACACTTTTGATTTTATGGTTTGATCACCTTCTTATAATATCTTAGTTTCATTTTTTCCTCTAACTCTTTATCACCCCACAAATTCTCCTTAAATTTTGAGGTAATTTTAATATTGTCTTCATTATATAAATTGATCTCCTCCTTTATTCCTTAATGGTCTAATCAAGATTAGACATCCTTATGCCATCCTTTCTTGAGCTGAAGGAGGGGGTTTGGCTAGAGTTAGAATATCATATGTTAAATGTGTGTGGTATTAAACATAACCCCAAAGTTGTAAACCATTTTCAATCAATTCATCTTAAGTGTGTAGTGGCTTTTCAACAATGAAAACTACATGAAAATCTTTTTGGCACATGTATATTCCATACATGCAATGTTATTAAAATAAAATGAGGATGAATCAAGAACATATTTCAAAATAATAGGAACCTAAATAGTAATCTAAATTCTACATTTATTAAATGGAACTATTTTTTGATCATTCCATCAAAGATACATGGATGTAAATATAGAAAGTTGTATATTTTCTTTATAAAACACATTATCAAGATTCTACATACTAGAAGATAATTGATTTTAAATGATGTAGGTTTGTTGATTTGTGGCATTAGGAAGGTGCTTGGATTCAATTTTTCATGGAAGAGTTATGATATTAAATTAATTTTAAGTACAAGATAATCATCTAACAATGGCATGGATATTAAATGAATTTTAGTAAGAGAGGAATTTTTATGACTCAATGTATTAGAGCATTTTCATTGAATATTTATAAGTAACATGAATATATTAACAACTTTTGGAGAGATTAACTTGTGATTCAAAATGAGGTAGCTAAAATGATGATCAATTATAACAAATGTGTGAGCGAGCAACATCTTCTTTGATTTTTTTACACTATATCTTATTCATCTAATCTCACCTATTGTTTTTCACTCTCTGATAAATTTGTATCCGTTACCCAATACAATTTCCAATACATAAAAATCACCCTCAATACCCTCTTAATCTAAGTACCAATGGACAAAAAAAACATATTAAATTTTTAAATAGACTAAATCATCCAAAATTTAACACCTCTTATCTTTAACTATCATAATCACCCTAGTGATTAGGTGTTAAATGGATCCTCTATTAATTATTCGTCAATCATCCAAAATTAATACCTCTTATTTTCAAGCATCATAATCACTACAGTCATTGAGCATTCTCTTACACTTATTTTGGGGTATGTTAGTTATAGTTCTAATGAAGCTTTGACACTTCTCTCTAATTTATCTAAATTTGAATGCATGGTACATTCTACTTGCATTTTAAAATTTTGTTTTATTATAATAATATATAATAGGTATAAAATTAATAAAATTGTAAATATAAGGAATTAAAATAAACAAAACTTTGAAATTTGGAAAGAAAACTAGTATTTTAGTGAAAAAAAATAATTTGGACTGGATTTGTGCAAGAATATTTGGGTAGATTACATTCATAAGGATGTATAAACACAAAAGAGTGTGGCATTAAAAATTGTAGAAACTATGATCAAAGTTTATGCATATATGAATTGAATATGTCGAAGGTTAGAGTAGCTCTTATGTCTAACCCACCTTTATTACCACTCAGTCAAAGTTGTACAGGGATATTCTTAAAGGGAAGAAAATAGTATATTGAATTGAATTTTGGTATGGTAGTTGGAAAAAGTATAACAACTATGATAGGTTTACACTATGACAAAAGTTACAATGATTTCCATTAAAATAAACTAAATCAAATAATAAGGATGGCTTGTCACTTTGGCCTAATTAGTTTTCTAGTGATTTTAATGGAAGTAAATTATTTTTAAATTTCTATGGAAATCACCCAGCTGATCAAGACTTTCTAGTAAGTCCAAGAAACCAACTTCCTTCCTTATCAGTTGTTATAAAAACATTAAATATATAGTGATTGACTATGCTTATGCTAGTGGTGCCATGATATTCAATTAGTGGGTTCTAGTCCACTAGAAATTGGTTTTTCAATAAATTATTTCATTGACTAGCTTAATCTCGAATTGGATCTAGAATAACCCCCTAGAATATGTTATTATGTAACTAGTTCATTGATTGAATAAATAGGTTATAGAAGTTTGAGATTGAATACTTTCATTTCCTCAAAGGATGGAGTCAGGGTAAAGTCATAGGAAAAGGAAAAAGCTAGGGATAGGGATAGAAGCTATTACCAATTATTCACAAAGCTCTCATCGTAAGTCTTTGTATGTGTGCTGCTTCTATCATACATATGAAGTGAGCAATAAGTTGTTTGGACCATCAAAGTCACTCCCAAAACTCTAGCTTATTACATTAAAAACAACAATAATGAATGTAGGCTTGATTGAGAAAACCTTTACCGTCTTGTCTCCTAACCCATGCATTTTCCTTTGCTTCGACATGTATTTCATGTTATAAATAATTATTCTGACTATCAAAAGGCATTGTGAACATCACACACATTGCCACATTGTTCAATAATATATAATGATTAATAATTCATTTATTTTTGTTCCAGTGCAAATCCTATGACCATTGAGTTACAATTGTCTTCCCCTCTTTCCAAAAGGAATTTTTTATTTCCTCAATTTTGGATATTTTCTATACCTTATTGGTGTTGAGGATGTCATGGCTTTTATACATGATTCACTTTTCATGTTGAAAAGAACACTTTCAAAAAAAGAGAGTTAGAACTAAAAAGTGTTGATTGACATGGTTATTAACATTTTTGTGTAGAAACACTTGTTATGACTTTTAAGCATTTATTCTTTGAGGCCTTAATTTTCATGTTATGGTGTAATTTGTTTAACAAAATATTTTTACAAGTTTCCATATACTCATTTGAAATAATTGGCATAAGAAACCTGTGTACATGAATGGTTTTTTTCCCTTTCATTTAGAAGAATAAGTAATTAGGTTGGCCTCTTACTTGTAAGACATAGTACTCATGTGACATGGGGTTGATTTTGACAGCTATCACTATAACTGCTAGGTGCAACATGTTAGGGTCAGTAGTTTTCATCGTCAAATGTATTTGCCTTATTCATTCATTTTTGGTTTTTGAATAAGTCGAACTTATAGTCACTATCACTGTCATAAGTTCGAAAGTCACCATCTGACATCACCATGAGTTTAGTCATCAAGTGGTCCAGTCAAAGCATGAAGGAGTGTCAAGTTAATGGGAATCATGGTCGTTGCATAGGTGGGTATCAACCATTTAGGAGGTTTGCAAGAGTTGGAAAGAATAATTAAAGAGTTATACACCATCACACATCCATTTCAAGCCTACCCATTTGATCCATTTTGTCAGAGGAGGTGTGCAACCATACAGAGCATGGAGTGCCACTCAGACTTTTCGCTACCTAGTGCTGCACAAATACTCTGTTTTAGTCATCCTTTTGCAGAATAGTTTCTGATCACATGGAGGCAAATTTTGGGAAACTGAAAGAGGTTTTTCTCAAAGCCGAGAAAAATAACAATAACCTCCTCTTGTTTTTTACAAGTGCCATGGATCGGGAGATTACAATGCATATTCAAAGAATATGTTTCGGACTGTACAAATTTCATGTTTTAATCATTGTTTTGCAAAGGATTTTCTAAGGAGATGGGGCAGAATTTGAAGAAACTGAGAGAGGTTTTTCTTCAAAACAAGATCATATACAATAATCTCCTTCAATTTTTTACATAGATTATATGATTTGGGAGCTACATGTGTTTCTTCGAGGCCCATTTTCACATTATTTTGCTGACAGAATTATGATTTTTTATTTTTTTTTGAATTCGAAATTGTGGAAGCTTTGAGACATCAGATGGGTCCTACTCCAACTCATCAAATTTATACCTTTCTATTGTGATGCTAGTGATAAAGATAAAATGAATGGATAGGCCATTAGCTAGGAGATAGGATAAAATGTTTATGCTTTTTTTTAAAGGATAAAAAACGACAAGTTTTATTATTAGTTTTATTTATTTTTTTGGTTAAAAAAAGCATTATGTGGATAAATCATGCAATGTATCTGGTCATATGGGCCTATTCTGTTAAAAATGTATTGAAGGCCACACAAAACATGAAGAAAAGGTTCAGTTTTTGGGAGAAGACTTGTGTATGTGTGTTCATTTTTTTCAATAAAGTTATGAGTGCTATGTTTTCCATATTAGCTAGAGATCCATGTGGTATGCATTTTGAGTTATGTGATATTTTTCCATGTGTTATGCAATACATATATTTGTTTCTCTTTCATTCTTATGTTGCCATGAAAATAATTTTTTAGAATTCATGCCCTAAAGGATTGTTATATTTTGAAATTATAATGGAATACAGTCTAAGTTAAGTGTTCCGTTCCCACTTTCTTCCCATTATTTGATCAAGATTTATGTCACAGAATTAATAATTTGTTTAATGCTCTGTGCATGTGGTTAAATATCGCTATGTATCCTTTTATTTCTTCAAATTTTCTCACTATACTACTTCAGATGTTATAGCTTGGAATCTTACCTACCTTGCCTATGTTATAATGTATTTTCATGTATGCATAAATATTTTTGTGTTGGGATCTAAATTATTATTCCATACAGTGGCCCTCCTTCTCAAGTTTTCCAACCATCATTTTCAACCAAGTAACCTCTATAGACCTGGTCTCTGCAGTCCCTGAGCTTAAGTGTTATTTCCCTTAAGGATTTCTCTAGTGAGGGAGCCCCCTCTGGTTAGAACGGACCAATTTCTAACCTAAAGAGGTTTATAGTTACCTCTGGGATTTATCTCCCTAGCCTAGAGAATTTACAAAGTGTTAACATAGTGTCGCCATTGCCAGGGAGCGAACGGTCACATTTTCCCCGGGTCTGAATGACAAGGATCAAATCTAATTTCTGATGGTGAACAATAGTTGTTGAACCATTCACCCGGTGACTTCGAAATACAAAGAATCTAGAAGATCAAATGTTCACAATGACTTCATTGGTCACATGTCAATATTTGTCCAAATTATTAGTGATTGTTTTCAAAATGGGTTCTATAAGAACGAATGTAAGGTATGCTCCTATGGATAGATCTCATATTCCTGGTTTTTTGAATCCTATGCCTCTTGTTAATTGGTCAACATATCTCCCAATATTTAGAGATGGAAAGGTGATGACACTGCTTTACATCTTATGAAATGTCATATGCATTCACGGAGGTTATAAGTTGAATGGCATGAAGGTTGTCTCATGAAAATGTTCATGGCTACTATGGAAGGAAAGGCAAGGTCATGGTATGAACAATTACCATATGCTAGCTTATGTTCTTTAAAGAATTTTCATTCAATATTCTTTGAAAATTTTAAAGAATCTTATCCATCCTTATCGTTGGTTCAAAATTGCTGTGGACATTTTGAGAGTTTCATTGAAAATTTGGAAAGCTTGTATGAGGATAATGAGTTCATGGATGAGGAAATTTTAGAGGCCCTTCATGAAAATCCTTTTCATCACCAAGAAGAAAGGGTAGCCTCTCTCTTGGATGAAAATGAAACTGAGAAGGATGTTAATGATGATAGGCATGTTCCATCTTCTGAAGTTGATGAAAATTTGCAGCACTCTTGTCAATATTCTTTTAAACAACAGAAGGAAATGGTAAATGATGAGGACAGTTTCCATGAGATTCAGGTGGATTCCCAACATCCAATAATTTTTTCCTTAGCTGGAGATGAAATCAATCAAGAACTTGATGTAGATGTCCTTTCTTTTGAGATAGGTGAAGATTTGCAACTAGTTTGTTAGTTGTTGTGTGATCAATATGCAAGTAGTGAACTAGTTCATGTTGGTAGCATTTCACATTTACAAGAGAATATTGTTTTAGATTCCTTTGATAGTGTAGAATATATTCATGATTGTACATCTCTTGAATTGGAATTTTCAGAATTTTTTAAAAGCCAAGATGACACTCTTGTTGATACACATGAAGGGTTAACTCTTGACATTGCTGCTATACATGATGTAGTTGTTCCATTTGCACTCCCTCAAGAAAATTCAAAGTTTTTTCTTGTAGATGAGAAGAGTGAAAACACAGGAAAATTCACTCAAGGTTTAGAAAATGAGGAGTCTAATGAAGAAGAACAATTAGTCATTATTTTTGAAGACAACTCCTTTCTTTTTGTTGATCATCAAGAACAGGTAATATTTTATGATTTTCAAGATCCTCTTGCCAATTTGTCACAATCATCAGTGAAGTTGGATTTTGCAACATTCCTACACCAAAAATATCAGTCTCAGTTATAGTTTGAGTTTCCATTCTCTTATTTTTTCTACCTGCTCAAGGGAACTGTGAGAAACATTCAGTCAAGTAGCCATTTTCTTGACTGGTTACATTGGAGAGAGGATATCACCTAATATGTATATTTCCAATAGGTGTGGACAGCTATCATTCAAGTTTGAAGCTCGAGGAGAAGGCCCTAAGACTTTGGTGATGTGATGTCAAAATTTAGTTATGTCCTTTGAAGATTTTTAGTGTGTACATTGTTTTTTAGAATAAGTGAAATAAGTAAGTCAACGAGTTAAATAACTAAGTCATTTAGGTAAGTTTTCAATCTATCTGTCATATTTTCAATTTTTAGTGTTGACTTCATTGCCCAATGGTCTGAATAGGCTACTAGTCTACAGTTTTTGTTCTTGGCACCTCACTAGGAGGCTGCCATCCCCATTGGAGCTAATGTTAGGGTCGGTAGTTTTCATCGTCAGATATATTTTTCTTATTCATTCATTTTCAGTTTTTGAATAAGTTGAAATTATAGTCACTGTCACTGTCATAAGTTTGAAAGTCACCGTCCGACATCACCATGATTTTAGTCATCAAGTGGTCTAGTCAAAGCATGAAGGAGTGTCAAGTTAATGGGAATCATGGTCATTGCGCAGGTGGGTATCAACCATTTAGGAGGTTTGCAAGAGTTGGAAAGAATAATTAAAGAGTTATACACCATCACACATCCATTTCAAGCCTACCCATTTGATCCATTTTGTCAGAGGAGGTGTGCAACCATATAGAGCATGGAGTGCCACTCAGACTTTTCACTATCCAATTGCTGCACAAATATTTTGTTTTACTAATCCTTTTGCAAAATAGTTTCCGATCACATGGAGTTGAATTTTCGGAAACTAAAAGAGGTTTTTCTCAAGGAAGGGAAAATTAACAATAACCTCTTCTAGTGTTTGGATAGATGTCATGGATCGGGATATTCAAATGCATCTTCAAAGCATATGTTTCGGACTATGCAGATTGTTTGTTTTAGTCATTGTTTTGCAGAGGCTTTTCTGAGGAGTTGGGGCAGAATTTAAAGAAATCGAGAGAGGTTTTTCTTCATAACAATCTCATATACAATAAAATCCTTCATCTTTTTACACAGGTTCTACCATTTGGGAGCTACAAGTGTTTCTTTGAGGCCCATTTTCGCAGCATTTTTCTAACAGAATTATGATTTTTTTATTTTTATTTTTAAATTCGATTGGTGAATTCGAATTTGTGGAAGGTTTGAGACATTAGATGGGTCCTACTCCAACTCATTAAATTTCTACCTCTCTATTGTGATTCTGTTGGTAAAGATAAAATGAATGGATAAGCTATTAGCTAGGAGATAGGATAAATTGTTTATGTTTTTTTTAAGGATAAAACGTGACAACTTTTATTATTAGTTTTATTTAGTTTTTTTGGTTAAAAAAATAGTATGTGGATAAATGATGCAATGTATCTGGTCATATGGCCCTGTTGTGTTAAAAATGTATTTAAGGCCACACAGAATATGAAGAAAAGGTTCGGTTTTTGGGAGAAGACTAGTGTATGTGTGTTCATTTTGTTCAATAAAGTTATGAGTGCTATGTTTACCATATTAGCCAAAGATCCGTGTGGTATGCATATTGAGTTCTGTGCTATTTTTCCATGTGTTATACAATACATATATTTATTTCTCTTTCATTCTTATGTTTCTATGAAAACATTTTTTTAGAATTCATCTTATTTGATTCCCTAAAGGATTGTTATATTTTGAAATTATAATGGAATACACTCTGAGTTAAGTGCTCCATTCCCACTTTCTTCCCAATATTTGATCAAGATTTATGTCGCAGAATTTAGAATATTTTTAATGCTCCGTGCGTGTGATTAAATATATTGATGTATCCTTTTATACTAGGTTTTCATGTATGCACTGATACTTTTGTGTTGGGATCTAAATTATTATTCCATTCACTGGCCCTCCCTCTCAATTTTTCCAACCATCATTTTCAACTAAGTTAGCTCTATAGACTTGGTCTCTACAGTCCCTGACCTTAAGTGTTATTTACCTTCAGACTTATTCTAGTGAGGGAGCCCCTTCAGATTAGAAACGACCAGTTTCTAACCCAAAGAGGTTTGTGGTTACCTATGGGATTTCTTTCCTCAACCTAGAGAAATTTATGGAGTGCTAACATAATGGTGCTGTTGTCGGGGAGCGAACGATCACATTTTCCCTGGTTGTGAATGACAAGGATCAAATCTAATTGCTAGTGGTGAACAACAATTGGACATTAGAAGGCTGAACCATTCACTTGGTGACTCTGAAATACAAAGAATACAGAAGATCGAACATTCACAATGAATTCATTGGTTACAGGTCAGTAGTTGTCAGAATTACTGGTGATTGTTTTCAAAATGGATTCTGCAAGAACGAATGCGAGGTATGCTCATATGGATAGATCTCGTATTCCTTGTTTTACGAATCCTATGCCTCCTGTTAATTGGTCAAACTATCTCCCAATGTTCATAGATGGAAAGGTTGATGATGATGCTTTACATCTTATCAAATTTCATATGCATTCACGAAGGCTTAAAGTTGAATGGCATGAACATTGTCTCATGAAAATGTTCATGGTTGTTATGGAAGGAAAGGCAAGGTCATGGTATGAACAATTACCAGCTGCTAGTTTATGTTCTTTAAAGAATTTTCATATAATATTCTTTGAAAATTTTAAAGAATCTTATCCATCCTTATTGCTGGTTCAAAATTGTTGTGGACATTTTGAGAGTTTCATCGAAAATTTGGAAAGCTTGTATGAGGATAATGAGTTCATGGATGAGGAAATTTTAGAGGCCCTTCATGATAATCCTTTTCATCACCAAGAAGAAAGGGTAACCTCTCTCTTGGATGAAAATGAAATCGAGTAGGATGTTAATGATGAGAGGCATGTTCCATTTTTGAAGTGATGAAAATTTGCAACACTCTTGTCAGTATTATTTTAAACAAAAGAAAGAAATGGTAAATGATGAGGACAATTGCCATGAGATTCAAGTGGATTCCCAGATTGATTTGATTGAGAAAATTAGTTTTTTCTGTGCTAAAATTCCTTTTCAAATTATATTAAATATGCTTGAGGATTCATGAGCTTGTTTGCAAGTTTAAAACACAAGTTTTGAGTGTTTTTATGTAATTTTTATATGGAAATTAACATAGACAAATGAATGAATAACAACATATGACATACATAAACATCACCATAAACAGTATCACAATATCACATGATGAAGAATTTCACCTCTCCTAGACTATGTTTCCTTGGTCCAACTTCCAATAGCTTAATCCTCTCTATTATGCTCAAAAGTGTGAATACATCAGTTTAAAATGCTCAAAAAGCTCTGAAACCTATTCCAATGGCTCCAGAATGCCCAAAAAAGTCTGTGTAGCCTCTTTTTGCTCCTAATTTGGTTAAAAACTGAAGAAGTTATGGTCATTCCCAATCTTCTGCTAATCACACCACAAATTCCCCAAAACCTGGCACCAGCCTACAATTTCGCCCCCAAAACGCGCTAATGGAGCGACAATTTTGCTGAAAATAGGGCAAAATTGTCGGAAACTTTAAATGTCCACTAACGCCTATGTTCCAAAAATTGTGGCCACTTGCTCGGGGCTAAGGCCAACAGCCTGCCCCACACGTTGAGCCCCCACACCACTTCGGTAATGGTCGCATGAGGTTGGTGTTTCCCTGGATTGGTGTGCATTGCAATTTAAATAGAACATAAAGTTCTATATAGTTAAGAAACATGTACATGGCGTAAATGACTTTGGTGTTGTGTTATGTGGTTGCGGGTTTGACACCTGTTGCCTTCGCCCGGACTTTGACCATAATTTTGGTGGCCTCCTGGGCTGCCACATGGCAGCCTTCGACTCGGCCATGTGTCAGCCTGTGGTTGGCCACCACTCCAACCAATCAAATCGGCCAAAAACGATCCGATGAAAATATTCCACTTGTTAGCACCCCATTCGAAGAAGGAGCCCATTGACTAGTCAACTGCCACATGCCCTGCCCAGTCAGCGCAAGGTCAGCAGTACGAACTGCTCACTGGGTTGTCATTTTTTTAAAATTCACTTGTTTGGGAAAGTGAACATAACTCATTTTTGGGAGCATACGATGTCCATTTTGCGTGAAATGAGTTGTGTTGGATTTAGGATGATGAGAACTATTTGTTCATCTAGGTTCCACACCGATCCAACAACTTTGAATTTTGAGCTATTTTTTGAGCACCTGATCAAGCCAATAATTTTTTCCTTAGCTGGAGATGAAATCAAAAAAGAACTTGATGTAGATGTTCATGTCCTTTCTCCTGAGATAGGTGAATATTTGCAGCCAGTTTGTTAGTTGTTGTGTGATCAAGATGCAAGTAGGGAACTAGTTCATGTTGGCAACATTTCACATTTACAAGAGGATAATAAAGAGAAAATTGTTTTAGATTCATTGGATAGTTAAGAATTTATTCATGATTATACATCTCTTGAATTGACATTTTAAGAATTTTTTTAAAGCCAAGATGACACTCTTGTTGATACACATGAAGGGTTAACTCCTAACACTGCCGTTATACATGATGTGGTTGTTCCATTTTCATTCCCTCAAGAAAATTCAGAGTTTTTTCTTGTAGACGAGAAGATAGAAAACACAAGAAAGGTCATTCAAGGTTCATAAAATGACGAGTTTAATGAAGAAGAACAATTAGTCATTATTTTTGAAGAAAAATCCTTTCTTTTTGTTGATCATCAAGAATAGATAGTCTTTTATGATTTTCAATACCCTCTTGCCAATTTGTCACAATCATCAGTGAATTTGGATTTCACAGCATTACTACACCAGAAATATCAGTCTCAGTTACAATTTGAGTTTCCATTCTCTTATTTTTTTCTGCATGTTCAAGGGAACTATGAGCAGAATTCAGTTAAGTAGCCATTTTCTTGACTGGTTACATTGGAGAGAGGAGATCACCTAATATGTATATTTCTAGCAGGTGTGGACAAATATCATTCAAGTTTGAAGCCTGAGGAGAAGGCCCTAAGACTTTAGTGATGTGCTGTCAAAATTTACTTATGTCCTTTGAAGTTTTTCAATCTGTACAATGTTTTTGAGAATAAGTGAAATAAGTTAGTTAGTCAGTTAAATAACTTAGTCAGTCAATTAAATTTTCACTTTTTCAGTCATATTTGTTGTTTTTAGTGTTTGACTCCATTGTCCAATGGTGTGAATAGGATACTAGTCTATGGTTTTTATTCTTGGCACCTCACTAGGAGGTTGCCATACCCATTGGAGCCAATGTTAGGGTCAGTAGTTTTCATCATCAAATGTATTTTCCTTATTCATTCATTTTCAGTTTTTGAGTAAGTCGAACTTGAACTTATAGTCAATGTCATTGTCATAAGTTCGAAAGTCACCCTCCGACATTTCCATGAGTTTAGTCATCAAATGGTCTAGTCAAAGCATGAAGGAGTGTCAAGTTAATGGGAATCAGGGTCACTGCGCAACCACTGTGCATGTGGGTATCAACCATTTAGGAGGTTTGCAAGGGTTGGAAAGAATAATTAAAGAGTTATAAACCATTACACATCCATTTGAAGCCTACCCATTTGATCCGTTTTTCAGAGGAGGTGTGCAACCATACAGAGCATGGAGTGCCACTCAAACTTTTCATTGCCCAGTGGTGCACAAATACTTTGTTTTAATCATCCTTTTGTAAAACAATTTTTGAACACATGGAGGCAAATTTTGGGAAACAGAAAGAATTTTTTCTCAAGGATGATCCAAATAACAATAACCTCTTCCAGTTTCTGCACAGGTGATAGGGATTGGGAAATTCAAATGCAACTTCAAAGCATATTTTTCGCACTATGCAAATTGCCTTGTTTTAGTCTTTGTTTTGTAGAGGATTTTATGAGGAGATGGGGTAGAATTTGAAGAAACTGAGAGATTTTTTTCTTTAAAACAAGCTCATCTACAATAACCTCCTTCATTTGTTACACATGTTCTACCATTTGGGAGCTACAAGGGTTTCTTTGAGGCCCATTTTTCAGTATTTTGCTAACACAATTATGATTTGTTTTTGAAATTTGATTTGTGAATTTGAATTTGTTGAAGGGTTCAGACATCAGATGGGTCCTAATCCAACTCATCAAATTTTTACCTTGCTATTGTGATGCTAGCAATAAAGATAAAATTAATGGATAAGCCATTAGCTAGGAGATAGGATAAAGAGTTTATGTTTTTTTTTAAGGATAAAATGCGACAACTTTTATTATTAGTTTTATTTATTTTTTGGGTTTAAAAAAATAGTATGTGGATAAATCATGAAATGTATCTGGTCATATGGGCCTGTTGTGTTAAAAATGTATTTAAGGCCACAGAAAACATGAAGAAAAGGTTCGGTTTTTGGGAGAAGACTAGTGTATGTGTGTTCATTTTATTCAATAAATGTATCAGTGCTATGTTTTCCATATTAGCCAAAGATTCATGTGGTATGCATATTGAGTTCTGTGCTATTTTTTATGTGTTATGCAATACATATATTTGTTTCTCTTTCATTCTTATGCTGTTACGAAAACAATTTTTTAGAATTCATCTTATTTAATGCCCTAAAGGACTATTATATTTTGAAATTATAATGGAATACACTCTGAGTTAAGTGCTCCATTCCCACTTTATTCCCGATATTTGATCAATATCTATGTCACATAATTTAGAATTTGTTTAATGCTCTGTGCATGTGATTAAATATTGCTATGCATCCTTTTATTTCTTCAAATTTTCTCACTACACTACTTCAGATGTTATAGCTTGGAATATTACCTACCTTGCCTATGTTATAATAGGTTTTCATGTATGCACTGATACTTTTGTGTTGGGATCCAAATTATTATTCCATACAATGGCCCTCCCTCTCAAGTTTTCCAACCACCATTTTCAACCAAGTTACCTCTATAGACCTAGTCTCTACAGTCCCTGAGCTTAAGTGTTATTTACCTTCAGAATTTTTCTAGTGAGGGAGCCCCCTCTGGTTAGAAAGGACCAATTTATAACTCAAAGAGGTTTGTGGTTATCTATAGGATTTCTCTTCTCGGCCTAGAGAAATTTATGGAGTGCTAACACAACATGCATCCCTAAGCACAATTTATAGGCTAGGCTTGGTTTGAACCAATAAGATTGCAAGTAGTGTCTTAATATTACACTATATCACCCACTGATATATACACCAAAGGCATTGTTATTTTCATTGTCATAAAAGTATCATATTCCTAGTAATTATTTTATCTAAAAACTCTTAATCTTCATAATACATAAATAGAATTTATAATCCATAAATTTCAAAATTAAATGTCCTGCAAAACTTATGACTAATGCATCTAATATGATCATTTCCCTTGTTTTCCTCGCACACACTTTCATTCTATCCATTCTAAGCTTAAATCATTGGGTTATTGAGAAAAAAAATAGAATTTAGAATTAGAGAATTGGATTAAGTGGTAAAAGCCTTGGAATGGGGAAGTATTCTTTGATTAAGATTCCATTTTACCCAATTTAAAGTGCAATTTTTTTTTTGGCGATATAACAATAGATAACCTTATAATTCCTTAAATATTCACTTAGCCACTTTTAAGTATACATTTTGTGTTATAGATTGTATGGTATCATGACCAATCCAGAAAGGGTCAAGTTATAACTAAGTTGATAGGGGAGATACCAAGCCAAAAAAATCACTATTAGTATATGCAAATGAATGATGCACTAGAACATTTCTAATTCATTATCAATACATGGATTATATTTTATAATTTAAGAATATTAACATCAATAATGAAGGTTGTGATTCATATAAGATCAATTTATACCTCTATTATATTCAATATATAGTTAGCTTTAGTCGATAGCATTGTGATTCCTACATACACATTAGCATCCACACTTAGCAATTGGAGAGAAACACAACCTGCACCAAGAACTTTGATTTGAGAAGTAAGCAAAGCAAGCCTACTTGCACTCTCTATACATTGAGTTGAGAAGTAGACATAATAAGATTACCTACACTCCATATACACTATATACATAATCCTGAAAGGTAGGAAATAAAAGAGATATATTAGTGACTGCCCATTGAAGATTAGATGCTATACTAACATGTTTCATGCAAAAGTGTTAACAAATTAATGAAAAAATCTAGAAATCGACATTATTAGACTTTGTTATGCCTTGTTAAATTCCTATTAAGATTGATTGTTTTAATTAGATTTCAGATTCTATTGTTTAAGAGTCTTTTCAAGTTGTGGAACCATAATGTATTCCTTTATATGTAAGTGGATGTTGGTTTGATGAATATGAGAGTAAGGGGCAACCTATCATTGTGAGCATTGTCTCACCTTTGAGATGCATCATCATTGTCACAATATTTATCTTTCATTAATTTTTCTTTGTAATAGAGTTGTGATGTTGTGTGGATAAAAAGAGGTAGCATGGATGATCAACATGTTTTCTTATATGTGGATGATCAACATTAATGACCATTGTGTGAGAAGGATGCATGTACTGGATTTGTATGATGGATTTTGGACCATGAGTGTGTGGCTAGTGTGAGTTTGATAAAATATTGAAGGAATAAAGTGTTGTGTCAAACCACTTGTTTTGTTGGGATGCTTGTTTTGATTCACGAAGTGGAGTTATCAAGCTTGTGAATTTCCTCTTGCATAGCCTAACTCTGTCTAGCTCTATGGATTCAAATATGTTGTGTGGTAATTAAAAGCTAACCCGTTCAACACCAATGATATGATTGTGTTTAAATTTCCTCCTTGAGAGCTCAACTCTATTCCTCATAATGTCTATCTACTAAAGAACAAAACACACTACGATAAGTGCTTTATTGCATATGGTTTGTTTCTTGTTGATTCAACAATAGCAAAAGGGAAGCTCTATCGTTTCAAGTTGAGAAAGGCACATCATTACTATTTTCCATATGAGGTGGGTAATGGAACTCACTACATTCTTAGCCTCATGAAGTTTAGTGTGAACATTCGACCTTGATGATAAGTTGCAAGTTGTCAAGTATTGACTATGTTATTATCAAGCCAAAGAGTTGTGGACTCATGAGAAAGGAAAATAGTTATTTCGATTTTCCTAAGCTAGGTTATGCTATCAAAAGTGATATCAGGGTATGTGATATAGATTACTTCTATGACAGTGAGTGAATTGTTAAGTCATGAGTTCTATATTGATATATCAAGTGGAATTTGCACGAAGAGTTGTGCACCAATTGTGTGAGGTGTTGTAAACTAGTGTTGCATGAAGGAGGGAATTCATGATATGTGGACCATAAGGTGATATGGTGCTAAATAAACTATTGAGCGAATGCATAGAATCAATTTTCAAGACTGCAATGTTGTTAAAATTATAAATTCAATAAAGTGTGAGAAACCTATGATTTGAAGCTTGAGAAGGGAAGGTAATTTACTAGCACAAGTAGGTAATTTGCAGTTTTCAAAGTTAGGGAATATATTTTATTCAAAATGGCTAATCTACTCATAGGATCTTATTGAAACATAGCAAACAAATTAGAAAGACCCAATTACGTTAATTGGAATTTCAAGCTTCAAATCTTTCTAGAAGGAGAAAATATTTGATCCATTGTGTTTAGACATAAAGACAAACCTATAGCCCTTGAAAACTTAGTTTAGCAAAAGCACTTCTCAGAGATTGTAAGACGTCTAAGGAGAAATGGGATAAACTTAAAGGTTTGTATGAAATAAAAAATACAAACAGAGTTTTGTTCTTAAAAGGTAAATTGCATTCAATGAAAATGGTGGAGAATGAGAATGTAAATAGTGTTATTTCTAGAATTAAAGATTTGGAAGACAAATTGAGTGATATTGGTGAAAACATCTCGAGAATAAATATGGTATCTATAACATTGAATGGCGTGTTAGAAGAATATCAGATGTTTATTATAGGTCTTGCAACCAGATAAACACTCCTACATTTTTTGCACTCACAAGTATACTTCCACAAGAGGAAAAATGAAGGAAAAATCTTAATTGCAAATCTAAAAAATCAGACATGGCATTGATGGTAAATGGGAAACATCCTTCCAAAGGAAAGCCATAGGAAATAAATAAGGGAAGTAAACCACCATATGTAAATCTATCATATGAAAAGACACATCAAGGTATGTCACCACCAAACTTTGATGCTAATGCTAAAATGAATGATGCATGTTCTTACTGCGACAAGTTTGGACACTATTTTAGAGATTGCTTTAAAATAAAGTATCATGACTCCAGTCATATAAATAAAAGGCATAGTGGTAATTTTGCTTATGGAGGAGAAACAATGAATGACAAATTCAATAATTTTAGATTATTCCACTGAAAAAGATGACTCAAATGCATAGTTTATTGATTCTGGGACCTCTATTCATATGTCTTGTAATAAGAACTAGTTTGAAAATTATCATGAAAGAAATAATGGTGCTAATAGATATCTTGTAGATGATGTCTCACAAAAATTAAAGGATATGGTTCTGTAACATTACCAAATGGTTGTGTTAAACAAATTAAAAATGTGATATATGTGCCTGGTATAAAGAAGAAATTAATCTCGATTTTTACCACAACAAATCAAGATATTTGTAAAGCCACATTCTGTGGTGAAATATATGCATGATTATTACAATATTATTGCAATAGGATTTAGAGTTGTATTTTTATACAAGTTTGATGTAGTAGAGGACATCAAGCATTATTTTATGCAACCGTGAAAACAAAAGAAATATGGCACCAAAGGTACAACCACCTTAATTATTAAGATTTGTTACTACTTCATAAACAAGAAATGGTGAGGGGCTTCCATAGCTTAAAAATGAACATATTGCATATGAAGGGAATGCATTAGGGAAGATGCATAGGGAATAATTCCCTACTGATATAGATAAAAGAAAAAGAGACATTATTGAATTTTTCCATACATATATGTGTGGTCCTATGTGTTGGAAAAGTAACTAGTTTCACTCTTCATAATTGTTGTTGTACTCATTTCAATAAATATATCTCATGTAACAAACTAAATAATAAAGAAAAGCTATTATTTTAAAAGCATAGGTTTCATGGTTCTTATTGATGGTCTTCTAGGTAAAAGCATGTTCTTCATGCTTCTAGGGTTTGTTACATCATAGCATTTATTGTCACAAGTCAAGAGAGTCAAAATATGTTTATAAGACCCTTCCAGGAAAAATGTAACTTGTAAAAGAATTTATTTTAATTCTAGAAGGTCCTGGTAACCTCCAAAGTACAAGTTGGCCTAAAGAAGGGAATTCAACCCCTTAGAAAGGCTATATATATAAGCAAATTCAACCTCATTTGACACTCACTCACTCACAAGTTCAATCTCTCAAGAAAAGGTTCGATCTAAGGCTAGAAGAGGCAAGGAAGGAGGATAAAAGGTCTAGAAGGAAAAATGTCAAGGAAGAACTTGTTTTTGGGCTCTATCTCTCTCACACATTGGAAACTAAGGTTTCTACAACTATAAATAAGGTCGAAAGTATATGTATGAATTGTAGGAAGATCAAGCTATAGGAACAAGTTGGTGGAAAAATGAGTATTTTGTTTTGACTTCGTGACCTTGGGAGATACTGTTTTGCTCAAAGGAAGGTCTCTTGATGTTTTTGGATTAGGGTTTCTACAATAGACTGTAAGGTCGAAGTTGCAAGATGAAGTTGCCAGAAAAATTGCAAGTTTAAAGTTGGAAGCTAGTTGAAGCAATCCTATTGGGAGATTCTTCTTGAAGGGTTGACTTAGTACTTGGAGGATGACTTGGTCTAGGGTTTGGGTCTCCTGGTTGTCTCATTTGAAGCAAATTCTATAAAAGGAGAAGAGTTTTCTAGGTTTTCCCCTTGGAGGGTTTTTTCCCTGGCTTTGAACTTAATATATATTTCCATTGTATTTATTTTTTTGCTCTTGATAGTTGTTTAATGAAGTAGATCTAATAAAATAAACACAAGAATATGAATAAATTTCACAAGCAATTATTAAGGATAAGGAAAATTGAAATTAATAGCTACCATAGTGCATTTCCAACATGGTATCAAAGCTAAGGTAAACAAGAGAAGGAAACTGAAAGGATCATATTGTGAACACAAGAGGGGTTACTAAGGGGAATTACTTGTAGGAGACTACATCAATCCCTCATCTAAGGAAATCCCGAAGAGTAAGATTACAAGAAGTTTATTGATCTCTCTTGAAAGGAGATCTATAAAAAGGCTCATTGAAGATATATTTGAAGGAAGCATCAAAGGATCTTGGTTTCATCATTCTTTAAAGTTGTTGAAGTCTCCTCGTAGATATTGAAAGCCTCAAGACAAATGGAGACATCATCAAGGAATAATATTGATTGAAAAGTGAGTATCATATTGTTATTATATTTATGAATCTATAGGTGTTATGGGTTCTTTCTAGGAAAGCAATAAGCTCATTGGCTCAACAAATTTTCTAGCATGGAAGAAAAGGATTGACCTGGAACTTATAGAACACGAAGCAATGGAATATGTTATTGGCGAAGTTACTAAACCTAAAAAAGACAAGAATTAAGAACTAGAAAAGTACAAGAAAGAAGAATTAAGGGCACAAAGGCTCATTGTTTAATCCATTAAGGATCCTCTTATTCCATTTGTTGCAAATTTGAAGACTTCTGAGGCTATGTATAACAAGCTAGTAAATTTGTAACTTTGTAAATACAACAAGTTAAAATATGTCTTTGAGGAATAAACTATATAAAATGAATAAATCAAAGGATGAGTAGATGACATCCTTTCTAATGAAGATATATCAATTAAGAGATCATTTGCAGGGGCTTGGAGAAACAATTTATGATTTGGAAATGACCATCTAGGTAAATGCATTGCCACCAGAATGGAGCAACCTTGCAACAAGCATCTACTCTAAGAAATAATTAACTCCTTTTGATGAGTCATGGGCTCAATGCATCTTGGAAGAAACTAGGATCAAGGAAAAGGATGACAATGGATTAGATGAACAATCTCAAGATTTTATTGCTAGAGTCAAGAATTTGAGGAAGGGAAAGTTTGGGAAGTCCAAGAAGAAGCTATATATGTCCAAAGTTCAATTCTTTAAATGCAATGAATATGGACATTTTAGGAGGGATTGTTTTAACAAGCAGAACACCAAAAGAAAGGAAAGAAGTGAGGCTCACATAACTGAAGAAATGGGAGAACCTTAGAAGAAGGCGAAGAAATAATGTGTCAAAGATCTTTATTATTGAAGAAGAAATCCTCTCTGTCATATTCTTTGTGACTTTGGTATTTCCTTTTGGATAGCATGCATTGTTGTTTACCCTAGAAGAGTCTTGATTTTGTATAGAATCATAGATAGAAGCACGTGATAGTAGCATATTTAGAGTCTACTTGATTGAGTTTCTTTGTAGGAATCATCTAGTTGTTAAAATTGGACCATTTTGCATATTGTTGTTCGTCTAGGCATTCTCTAATATTATGTTAGAGGTGCTCATTTTTCTAAGGTAGACCATCACGATCCTGTAAGAACCATCATTTCAGAAGATTCTTGGAATAATCATTATGAAAAAGTTAGTATATATTCCATATAGTATGGAAACAATACTCTTAATGAATGGAGGAATGCAATTGGTCAAGTTGCAGGCTCATTATAAGGCATATAGCTAGATGATTGAATGAAAGAATTGAAATGCATATTTGAAGTGACTGTTGGGTAGGATTAATGCATACAAAATATTGTTGGTCATAAAATATGCTTAATGAATTTTCCATATGGTTATATGATGCTTAAAATAGGAATTTGACTTACTCTAAGGATTAATAATTTCTCACTAGACTATATAAAATAATGATTAACATCTAATATAGTCTCCGAAAGAAAATTGTAACTTGGTAATCAAGTTCGAGCCTTGGGCACTCTGATGCAGTAAAGAATATTTGTGTGGAGTTGAACCATGAGGATGTTGATGCTTGGATAAGAAGGTCATTATGATGAAGTAGTTCTAATGTTAGTGATTGTTGTTGGTTATCTGGCTAACATATTATTTTTCTACCTGGAAGGTTATTGCAGGAAAATATGAAGAATTTTGAGGCAAGCTCAACATATGATACCTGGCAATCATGAAGTCAAGATATCTTGGGATTAAAAAGTAGTAAGTGTGAAAAGATATCCTAAAGATCAAAACAAAGATCACTTTTGTAAGGAAATTATAATCAACTTGAAGTTTGGAAAGGCTCAATATAGTTCCTTCATTAATGAAGACAAGATGAAAGTGACAGACAAGATAGATGATCTGGACCCTTTCATAAGATTGAAGAAAGAAAATGGCTGCATGGTACCTCGAAAGAAAGCAAGCTTGATACATGAGATGTGAAGGAAAGAGGGAGTCATGCAACTATCTAAGACAAATAACTTATACTCTTATTGAGATAAGATATAAGGCTTATGATGTCAAATTTCTAAATTGAAAGGAAGCCTTGAATCTCCTATAGCTTTGAGAGGGAGTAAAGGAGTCTCGTTGAATAGGACAAAGGATCTATTCTCTAATCAAAAGGGAATGGGGATATCCTCTCTCGTTGAGAGGGAGTGATGATCGACATCACATATGCATTCTCTTCTTCATGTATCATGCACTTGACCAAGACTAAAACCCATAAGTATAAGTGAAGGCAATGAATAAAGAATGGTGGAGGATTGGATAAGCATCTGTGATTTCCTCGAGGATGGACAATCAAAGAAAGGAAAGTTACTAACACTCTTTGAGGATAAGACAAATCTCCAGGATAAGAATGGTCAGAGAGGACCGACATTATTCATGGATTAAGGGTTAAAAATTCAAGATATGAATAGTGTGATATCACACAAAAATCCTCCCAGCATAATGCTCTTGAATGAAGATGAGCTTGTCTAGTTAGACCTTAAAGATATCATTGGTCATAATGTTGATGTTTACAGTTGGCTTATCAATTTGAGTCTTCTTATGAGAACTCTTCAGTTTGAGAATTTGATGTTGTACTGGTTGTCAAATTATGAATACCTCCCTAGTTAAGAGGAAGTGTTGGAAAAGTAACTAGTTTCAGTCTTCATAATTGTTGTTATACTCATTTCAAGATGTATATCTTATATAAAAAACAAAAGAAGAAAGAAAATTTATTATTATAAAAGCATGGGTTTCATGGTTCTTATTAATGATTTTCTAGGTAAAATCATGTCCTTATGCTTCCAGGGTTTGTTAGGTCATAAGATTTATGGTCACAAGTCAAAAGAGTCAACATATTGTTTATAAGACCCTTCTGGTAAAAATGTAACCTGTAAAAGAATTTATTTTGAGTCTAGAAGGTCCTGGAAACCTCCAAAGTATAAGTCAATCCTGGCAGCTTTACGTCGGCCTAAAGAAGGGAATTCAACCCCTTGGAAAGGCTATATATAGAAGCAAATTTGACCTTATTTGTCATTCACTCACTCACAAGTTTGATCTCTCAAGAAAAGGTTTGATCTAAGGCTAGAAGAGGCAAGGAAGGAGGAGTGAAGATCTAGAAGGCAAGAAGTCAAGGAAAACTTATTTTTGGGCCATATCTCTCTCACATGTACGAAAACTAAGGTTTCTGCAGCTACAAAGAAGGCTAAAATTGCAGGTCAAAATTGTAGGAAGATCAAGTTGCAAGAATGAATTTTCGGAAGAACGAGTATCTTGTTTTGACTTCGTTGACCTTGGGAGATACTTTCTTGCTCAAAGGAAGGTATATTGAAGTTGTCAGATTAGGGTTTTTGCAACAAACTATAAGGTCGAAGTTGTTGGACAAATTGCAGTTTGAAGCAGGAAGCTGGTTGAAGCAATCCTATTGTAAGATTTTTCTTGAGGGCTAACTTGGTACTTGGAGGTGGACCTGGTCTAGGGTTTGGGTCTTGGTTGTCTCACTTGAAGTAGATTTTATAAGAAGAGAAGAGTTTTCTGGGTTTTCCCTTTGAAGGGGTTTTTCCCTAGCTTGGAGCCTAATATGTGTATCCATTGTCTTTATTGTTTTGCTCTTGATAGTTGTTTGATGAAGAAGATCTAATAAAACAAACACAAAAAGATAAATAAGGTTCACAAGCAATTATTAAGTATAAAGGAAATTTAAATTAATAGTTGCCATATTGCATTTTCCAACACTATGCAAACAAGATCACTTGCAAGAGCATACTATTTCTTGATCTTTATTGATAATTGTACAAATATACATAGGCTTATTTTATGATAAAAAAAGTAATGTATTTGAATACTTTAAAAGATTTGAACCACCTTATATGGGCTTATATAACTACTTTAACATTTGATACAAAACTATCTATTTGCACTCATAAATAATGAAACTAAGAGTAGTTTTACAAATAAATTGCACCGTTTCACAATTTTGTTTTTAATGAATTTACATAAAATATTATTTTTTTAAATAAAATTATTTTGTGAATCACATTTTATTATATTTATATAAATTAAATATATATTTTTATTATATATTTTATTTTTAATAATAAAAACTATTATATATTTATTAAAATATTTTTGATTTTCTATATATATGGAAAAAAATCTAATATAAAACTTAGCAACGAAATTTAATTTACTCGATGACAATTATTGTATTTTTATTTTTAAAATATATAATTAAATTAATATTATTTTACAAATTAAAAAATATTTGAATTTAAATCATTAAATTGATTTTAATATCAAAACTAATTGACTTTTCTCCTTTTTCATTAGGTTGGAGGTTGATTTTCTTACTCATATTAAATTTTGGTAAGTTATTTATAACCCATTTTTATTTATTTATAATTTTACTTATTTTTTTATTAAAATAATTATTTTTATTTTATTATATATATAAATATAAATAAATAATTTATTAATTAAATTAATTTCTAACATCTAAATCATTATTATTTTATATATTTTATATTGAAAACATTTTTCCATATTTAATTTTTTTTATTTAAATTATGATTTTTTAATATATTTTACATTATCTTTAATTCTCTTTCTTACTCTTTAAAACTTAACTTATAATCTCCTTTTTCTTTACTTTTATATTCCTCTCTTTCCTAACTAATTTTTTTCATTTTCTTTTATTTGTCTTTGAAAATGAATAAAACTTTAACTCAAAAAATTAAACGTTTTATTTGTCTTTGAAAATGAGTAAAATGTTAACTCAAAAAATTAAACGATAAACGTTTTAAACTAACCCACACAATTCACTCCAAAAAAAACTATCAAGAATGTGAAATAGCTTTCAATCTGTCAATCGCTGTCAAGGGGAAAATGGCCATAAGGTCTTCGATTATGATTAAACATTACCCTATCATAACTAGGGTTAAACAAAGAGTTAAATTAATATTGTTTTCACATTATTATATCATATATACACATTTCTTCGTGTATTGTACATGCCATAACACTAAACTTTCAGTGCAACTACCCTTTAACCCTTTATGGATTTGGTTTAAAGAAACTGTGTATTTAATCTGATAAACATCATAGCTTTAGCCGAGAGACTTGGAAGCCAGCTTTGAATTCATCGTATGAATGTTAATTTTAATTTTTAAAATTCGATTGTGATTTCTATTTATATCACACAAAAACAAAATTTATGACACTCGTATGACAATTATATTTTTGAATCACCCTTCATTTGAAAGTTAAATAGTCATTTTGAGAGCACTTCATTTATATGATGAAGTCTTTATTGAAAACCTTTTATATGATAAGATCAAGTCTTTATTGACAACGTTTTATATGATAAGAGTTAGGGTGGGTAAAACATACATAGAGAAAAATAAGTTGATGGAAATATTTATGGGAGTGGAGTAGGAGTATTTTATAGAAAATATATATAAAAAGCATGAGTAATATAAAAAATGGGTAAGTTTTAAGGGTTAGCTTAATTAGTCGAGCTTTTATTGTTAAGTGTCTCGTCAATTGGGAGGTCACAGGATTAATGCTTCTCGATGCCTTTGGGGTTAGGCCTTATTAATTTCGCTGGCGAGATTTGATTCCCTTTGGGGTTGATTTACCTGGATTTTCCCGTGGATATAGCGGCCACCTAATATCCGTGAACCACTAAAAAAAGAAGATAAATATTGAATAAAATATATATAATATAGGTGAGGGGAATATTGAGTAAAACGTACATAATATTATATCATGTATAATAAGAGTGGAGGTAGGGAGAAATATTAGATAAACATACATACTATAATTGGGTTGATAAGAATTATCTAATAGCGTTGCAAAAATATACTACCACATACACATGTTCCATGATAGCAATGATGAAAGACCACCTAACCACACATGTAATATTAATAAGAGAGGAAAATAACTCCCTTAATTAAAAACTTATTAATTAATTTACTAGTTGAAAATTTAAAATTATTAATATCCATAATTCTTTGATTATATTTAGTTAAAATAATTCATAAAAACAGGAATATAGTATTTTTTTTTTCAAACAAGGCATTTAAACTTCTAAAGTAATGTTTTATTTAATTACGCTGTAAGGCGCTCCCCTCTTAAATCAACTCTCCCAACTACCTTTCTATCATAATCCTGAGCGTCAGATCATCGTTAGAGAATTAAATGTTTTTCCACCATTCGATGCTACTAACTATCAAGTCAACTAAATCTTGATTTGCACTATTATAACCATAATCCCATTTGCAATTCTTTCAACATGGTTCGGTGGCTCACTGCGTGCATCTAACCCTAAGCCTGTTCATTACGATTCGTTCTCTTGGATTATCGCGGAGGATGAATTTATGGATAACGCACAGATCATGGTCGATGAATTGCTCCGCTTCGGATACTAGGTAACCACAAACCCTTCTGGGCAGGGGGGTAGTCATTTATTTGGTGTTGAAAAATGCGGGTGGAAGCTAGGGGAGGGACGCCATTACCTGTGCGCCCTCTCCGCCACATCGCCTGCCGCCACGTGAACCCTCGTGATCTTCGTACGACAGTTGTCCGCCGTGGAGGTCCACGTGTTGGACATCGTGTCATGCTCTTAAAACTCCTTTCAACACCGTTTCAAGGGTTTGTTACGCGTCATTGCTGCGATGTTCATTTTTCCGTTTGTATTTCTGCTCAAGGCTGGTTGTTGGGCGAAGCCCTCCGCCGAAGATGGTGCAGGATGACCCCAGAACCTGCGCGCTTCGTCCGCTAACCAAGAGCTGATGTCCACCATTGTTCGAGGTTACGCGTCCATTGTTGGAACAGGGTTTTTGGCTTTCTTGTGGTTTTCCGCCTGGATTTGTTGGTCATTCTGGACCGCCAGTTGTTTAGGGTTTCTTTGGTGGTGGTTTAATTCGCAGTTTTTGTTGTTTGTGGAGGATCAAGTTGTAGTTTTAGCGAGTTCGAGGTCGAAGGTTTTTTTAAGAGGTAATTTCAGGTTTTGATGTTCTTTGTTGGTTTTTTTGGTTTTAAGTCTAATGGCTTATTTCTTCTCGTTGCAGGTGTGGCGAGCTCCGAAGAAGGTCTGGCGAAGGTGTGGCGAGCTTCGGAGAATGTCGGCGACCATCCATGGCCTTTATCCGGTAGGATTTTAATCCTACTAGCTATTTCTATGTGTTTTTCAACATAGAACACCCTATTTGGAATTTTTGTTAACTTTGCATGGCAGGTTTTGAGGGTTTAGGGTTTTGCAGGTTAGGGGTTAGGGTTTAGTGTATTTAACTCATTTTTAGATTTCCATTCAATGATTCAGATGTTCATTCAATGATTCAAAGTTTTCTGTCTAAGATTGTGCCTAAACTATGGAGTTTTGGGGGTTGTTTTGTGGTAATATCATTTGTTGGGAAAAAGCCCCCCATCAGATTGCTTTGGCCCACTTTTATGCACTGATTTTGAGATTTTTTTGCACAGTTTTGCATGACCAGCATTAGGAGTTGCTTTCTTGCACATTTATTACAAAGTTATTTTGTGTGAATCCAAAGGATATTTTCACTGGTTGAAAGCACCTATGGGTGGTTGTACTAGTTCTCCTTCCAGACCATCCTCTACAGGGATCTTTCATCCATTTTTTGTGGATATTTTGATGTTCTTTGTGGCTTTTCATGCTGGTATTTGTGCACCAACACTATTTTTAGCCTCTATATTGATTTGATTCAAAGCTTTTGGTGGGAAGTATTGTCCCAAGGGCTGCAAAACTTTTACCCTTCAGCCTTCAGCTACCTAGCTTGCTTAGGAGTGCAGGTCTGCTTAATATCTTACCATCACCTAAAACTCTCTCCCAACAAATGTTCTATTCTATGAAATTTTCTTATGTGGGTTGGGTACACTTATCTAGCTGACTAAGGGTTAGGGTTTTACATTGTCAGACTTGTTGAATGAAGCTCAAAACTATTGTAACCTACTGTTAATCATTCAAGTTATTTTATGTGAACTAAATTGCTAATGTAATTCTTGTTTTGAATTATGTGATTGATTGCTACAATATTAGTTTGCTTCCATATTTTTTGGTTAAGTATCATTCAAGTTGTTTTATGTGAGCTAAATTGCTACTGTAATTTTTGTTTTGAATTATGTGATTGATTGCTACAGTATTAGCTTGCTTCCATATTTTTTAGTTAAGTGTTGGTAGATCTAATGCTCCTTAATCAGCTGTTTTCATAGGTTTTACTTTTCAGCTACCTGGCTTGCTTAGGAGTGTGTGTCTGCTTAATATCTTACCATCACCTGAAACTCTCTCCTAGCAAATGTTCTATTCTATGAAATTTTCTTATTAATTGGTAGAAATGTTCCTTGTAGATCCAAGATGAGCCTGTCATTTTTAGCGAGAGCTTTGACCTATTTTCTTGGTTCTTCAAAAAATTTATATCCATATCTTGGATAAGAACTTGCAGTTACATTATCCATTTCTCCGAGGCATTTATAACATTTATTGTAGGTTCACAGTTGTTCCTTGATATTCGTTTGTGTTTTTTTCATGAAATCACATCTCATATTTCATTAATGAACAATAGAAGAGTACACCAAGTAGTATATATCATTGGGCAAAGCTGTGGTTATAGCCTACCTATTCCCACATATGTAAGGAATGCCAGTGTATCTTCTTTGGCCCTTATTTTGAAGAGAGGTTCTACACTCTTTTTAAAATTCCAATTCTGGCTGAAATCTATGTTGCTAACATTGATCTAACATCTGCAATCTTTCCCAAATGAAAGGGGAGGCATTCCTGTTCTGTAGCACATCTTTTTTTAGCCTAAAAAAGATGCTCGTCGGGCTTAGGTGTTCTATATACCTCTGCTAGGTTGCCTGATCATCCATCCATCCCCAAACTAACTCCCTCCCAAAGAAGACTGACAAAGGGATTGTTGCACTCGGCAGTAATCCATTCCCGAAATGCTCTAGCAACTCCACATTCCCACAAAACATGCTATTTTGTGAAACCAGACAACAACAATTTATTAGGCTTGAGTGGTGGAGCCTATATTTGGTCGCTAGGGTCTAGTTAAGAAGCAACTATCCAAGTAGTATAGTTGTAAGGTCATTCCTTGAACATTATTTTGAAGCCTTCCTCTTTGCTTTGCTACTTGTTGCTATGCTTCTGATTGTTGCTTGATTTTCTTTGAGAAACTTCTTGACTCTTTAATCGGTTCTCTTTGTTTTAGTTATGCTGATTAAGATAATACTATCATCTTTGCTTTAGTTGTCATGTCCTATGCAGATTCCTGTAGTTGGTTCTTACCTATTTTCCATGGTGTTACTGCCATTGTGGAATGGTTATTAGAAATTAAGAAGAGATAATATCCCTCCATCCTAGGTAATGAACTCAAGGCTTTGACATCAATATAGCTACTTGTTAATTGTTACGTTTGCAAGCAATAGAACCAAACCAATGTGCACTGTATTCTCAAGAATATATAAAAGTTCCAATGAGTAGTAAGCTACTGCTCTGAATGCATTTAGGATGCTTTTGTGCCTAGTTTTTGAGATTAATTTCCTTTTTAGAGAAAAAATTTAGGACTGGATACATGTTTTTAGGATGGCTGAATCAAGCACCATAAAAATGCTAGTTGCATCCATTTGTTTTCTATTTATTTTAAATTGTTAATAGATTTTTTATTAACCTAACATGGTGAACTTGTAACAAGCTTTGTGAGGTAGCGAAATTCAAATCCACTTAGCTGAATTGACTAGCTGGTCTAGGCTAGGGATATAAAAGCCTTGTCAGGAAGAGTAGATGAGATCATTTTGACAATAAGGCTCTTAAAAAAATCCAAACCCTCGCTTATTGTTTAGCATTATTATGCAATTGTTCATTCTTTTAAACTCAAACTAAAATGCATCACTTTGCTAATCTACATACCACAACTATGTCACTAAGCCTGCTTTCTTTTCCACGTCGCTTTGCATAAATTTGTATATGATATGGATACTACCTGGATCTGTATTAAGTACACGATACAACCTTGATGTAACCTGAATATGGGTTAAACATAACCCATCTCATATCTAGTAAAGTTTAAAATAAGAAGAAAAAACCCAAATAATAAAAATGACACTAGCCTTTCAGGTATAATTAAGAGAAAACCTGTTAAAAAGGTATATAGATCTTTCATAGTATTTTTTTGCTAGTTTTCTTGACAATATCTACACAATATTGAATAGTTAATGGTTTAATAACATGAAGAGCACCAACTCACTCAAATAGTTAACTGGTAAATGATTTGGTCAATGCACTCTTCATATTAGTGTAAAGATGTTTGTAGGCTTCAAATGGAAATGTTTATGCTCTTAGATAGGTTTTATTTGAAAGTGCTTCCTTTAAAATTTTAAACTTAGTAAAAGCATTATAGTTGGCCCAAAGAGGTGAGGCGCCATAATTGGTTCACTTGTGCAAGCAAAACAACCCCCAAGGGGCTTACAACAATCACTTACATTTGGCTAAGCTTTTATGACAAGGGGGTACTATTTTGTGAAAGTTACCTAGGGTTTGTACCCATCTGCTCATTTCATGTAATGGGGGAATTGTAGTTTTATGGGTTGCATGACATGCCACCAACTTAACTCTGCTGAACTGAGATCACCAATGATTGTTCTTATTTAGTTTTAGTAAAAGCAGTGTAATGAACAATGTTATGGGTTTTGTAGTTATCTCTCCTGTAGAGGGCTTAGTAATTGAATTTGTCCACTAGAAAAACATAAAAATAACTTGCAACAGAACTTTAAAAATAATGAGAACGATAACTAACCTCGAGGCAACTATTTCATAGGTATAGAGAAAGACAAACAACGATGGTATTTTCTGACCTCAAATGTATTCATGTTTTTTAATTGATGCAAAACAAGTTTAGGCTATATACGAGACGACACTGCCTTTTCAAATGCAACTAGGAGTAAACTTGTTAAAATGTGAAATCTCCAAAAAGTAGTAAAGATCCCAAATAAATTATTTAGGTTATAATTGTTATCACATTCTTGGATATGCTATATTTCGTGGTATTTATTTTGCTAACATATATATATATATATATATATATTTTTATCGTTAAAGACTATTCTACTTCTATTATTTACATTGAAAACTGAGAACCATTACATTCAGGTTTTACATTGCGAGAGGCCTGGGTTGGCTCTCTTGCTCATCGAGCTGCATTGAATCCAGTGCCAGGACTAAAATCTCATGCCATAGCAGAGGAGCTGTGAATATTAAACCAAACAAACTTCCATTCCCACGCAGGGGCAGAAACAAAATTTCCATTCCCACGCAAGGGCAGAAACAAACCTTCCAATCCCACGCAGGGGATGAAAAAACCATCAAAGACCCACGCCGGGGACGGGACTCCCAGTGAACGTCAAAATTATTTGACCAAGCAAAAAGATTAATGCTAGAAACTAAGTGCTGGTGGCTAAGTAGACAGTAGACGAAAAAACCTGAGTGCAGACAGAGAGGAGGAAATGTGTTGAGCGCGCGACTAGATATCATATTCTTCCTCTGAGTCTTCTAGATAGATCCAATATTCTCCTTCTGGCAGGGGTCCCCAGTCGTATTTAGCTTTGCCCTTTGCTGGTGCTGGTTGGGAAGCTGGCAGAGCAGCTCCTGGCTCAGATTGTGCCCCAGCTTTGTCCTCAGCTGCTTTGGAGCTCTCTGCAAGCTGAATTGGGGCATGGGAGCTCTCTGCAAGTTGAATTGGGGCATGGGGAGTCTCCATTGGGTGAAATGGAGCCTGGGATTGTTCCCCCTCGATTTCTTGCGCCTCTTCCACAAATAAAACTGAAACATGAGCTTGGATACGTGAATTACCTTGCAGATTGTTAACAGAGAAAATCGCTGAGCCGAACGCCGGAAGTGGAGCAGCTTCTGGGTTCTGTGGCTTGGCTTCCAAAAATTGCTGAGCTTGGATGGGGTTGGCTTCCTCCACCCTGTGACAAAGGCATCGGCAGCAACTCGACACAGCATTGACGGGAGGACGCGAGGCACCTCTTCTTCCTGTGCCGCGTCGACTGAAAGGCCTTTGCCTTAGCGCCATAATTGCCCACTTACCAACACTTCCACTGCACCAGAGGATCCGCAGGTGGCTCCTTGATCCCTCTTCGGGCCTTGAATCCCAAACCTCCTCTTCCTCAGGTTGCACTGACCGACATTCTCCATGCTCTGCAAATTTATGCGGCTTTGGGTCGCCTTGATGCTGGTGCCCCATAACTCCTTTCTTCCTCTGCAGTTAAGGCTCCTCACAGACCATAAATGGCCGTCTCGTCTCCCTTTAGCTCTCACACTCGCTGTCCAGGGCGGCGTGGAGCAATTAAGGACTGACTTAACCTTAAGCTCGCCCATGTACACCATGTGGCATACGGCAAGCTCCCGATGTGGCACCCGCATCCGGGATTGCTAACATATATATTTATATAAGTCACACACAAAAATATATTGTATCCAGATACTTATAACAATCTGCTGTTTAAATATTCATATCCATCTCTGGATCACTTGGTACTTCAATTGTCTCCCAAAATGGTTGGGGTGAGACCATAGCTGCCAAATTTGGATGTGGCATATATATTTTTACATAAGCCACATCCAAATGTATTGTATCCAAATTTTTATAAACTTAGTACTTTAATTGTTAGAGATGAGACCATAGCTACCCAAAAAAGAAATATTATCAAAATTAATCTCAACAAAAGAGATGTAGCTGAAAAAATATGGGCTTGATTTTTCATTTAAAGGCAATCTTGTCATATAACCATCAGGATAAGTAGGAAGTTTGCACACTAAGAAAACTGTATGCTAAAACCAAGTAATAAAGTGTAATGTTAGGACCAAGTATGAGTTTGGAGTTGGACAAGGTTGCAATCACTGTATTAAAAGCAACCGAACTAGAAATAGAACTAGAATTGGATAGCTCAGCTGGCCAGACCTCTAAAGGCACCAAACCAAACCTCAAGCCATTTCAGGAACTAGTTCCACATAGAACCAGCTAGTTTGGTGTCCAAGCAGATCTAGGACAGGCTGTGCAGGGTTTGGGGTTGGAATTGAGAGCAAAAGAGAAATTTAACATCTTCCAGTGACTGACAAGAAATCACTATTAGTATATTTATTGTGGAGTGGCACTGGAAGTGAAAAACACCTGGAATATCATCTCGAATCAATAACAGTCAAATGGGGAAAATAAAATCCTAATTTTTTTTAGTTATAGTATGCAAACTCCAATCAACAAAGAGTCAAAAAGATAATTAAAAGCCATTGTTAAAATAAAATTCTTGTACATGAGTTAAGGAGTCCATCTTGGGATATAAATTTAGTTAAGCAAAGAGTTCAACTTGAGCAACTGTCTCTAATGGTTTGGAATCTTGGATTTACATTGATGCACACGTATAATTTTCATTCAAACTTTCATATTTTTTTTTTTTTTTTTTTTTGTATTATATAAACTACAATAAACTGATTTAAGTCGTAGACAAGAGATTAGAGATAGATTTGCTAATAAAAGAGCACTGGTCACAAAGGCTAGTCAAATTGAAAAGTTGTTTTATACAATGTATATAAGATATACCTCAGTTCTCATGACTAATTCATTTAATTTCATTAATTTGGTAATTGCATGCAGGGCATTCAAAAGATCAGAGGTTTAGTGAATTTAACAATACATTGCATATCCTGAAAGTATGCGTAATTCATTGAGAATTATTAGTATTTATGACACTAAGAATCTTGTAAGATTTCTACATTATAATAGTGTTATGAAACCAGCTCAAGAAAAGATAAATCAACGCCTTAGAATTCAGCCTCTTCGAGGGGGCAACCTCCTTTACATTACATAAATGAACAATTCTTGAATGATACAAATGAAAAGACCTCCTTTCTATATATAGGAGTCTAAGGGATCATAACATAATCATAGCCGACACAACAATAATAATGTAAGGGCACAATAATAACAATAGTGGGCTTCTATGGGGCACAATAGTAACAATATGGGAACTACATGGGTACATCAATATAATAAGTGGGTTATACTAATAACAATAAGGGGTTACACTAGTAGTATAGGGGCCTAACATGCCCCTCTCCTTCAAAAAGCGTTGTCCTTAATGCTTGAGTAGTTCTTGATGCTTCTGTATAAAATTCTTGTCCTCCCATGTGGAATATTCAGCGAGTAAGTTCTTCCACTTGATGAGATACTCTAAAATTGATCGATTTCGTAGCTGTCGGGTTCTTGTTTCTGTGACTGCTCCAGGTTCCAATATGATTTTTCCTTCCTCTTTAATTTCTGGAAATATTGTTTGAATTGAGATCTTTTGCAACTTTTGAATAAGTGGCCATACTTCTTCGTCCTTCTTCCATTCATCCCTTGCTTCGTTTATCCAATCTGGTTGGATAATATAAATATCACAAAACAATGCTTCCACATCGTCATCATTGAAGAGTCTTCCCATTCGGTAAGGTCGCCATTTTTTAAGTCCCTGTTGTTTCGTTTGAATTTGCACCGAAGTGGCATTATCCTTTAAAAGTTGGAGAACTTGTTGTTGATGCTCGATGTGATCTTTCACTGCTTGAACCTTTTTCTTCTTGATATGTCCTTCTATCTCTAGAGTTTGAGGATTGGTAATTTCTTCCAATCCTTTACAAGATATGGTCGGATTTATTTCTTGATGCTCGATGTGATCTTTCACTTCTTGAACATTTTTCTTCTTTATATGTCCTTCTATCTTGATAGTTTGAGGAGTGGTAATTTCGAACAATGAATTACAAGATGTGGTTGGATTCATTTCTTCTTTCTCGATGTGATCTTTCACTTCTTGCACCTTTTTCTTCTTGATATGTCCTTCTATCTTGAGAGTTTGGGGAGTGGTAATTCTTGCCAATGCTTTACAAGATATGGTCTGATTCATTTCTTCTTTCTCTGGGGTGGGGTCCTGGCATATATCTTCTTCTTTTGTTGTTTCTTGATCCTTTTCTTCCTCCTCTTCATATTCTATGTAAAATAATTTCTTCTCAGCACACTTATGACCTTTAGTGCATTTGCTATCACAATTGTAACAAAGCCCTTTTCTATTTTTCTTCCAATTGTTGTGGTGTAACCCTTGTAGGTTATGGAAGGCTAGGAGAAACAACACTTCCATCTTTATAGTTGTGAGGCGTACACTTCCTGGTTTCCATAATTTTGCTTTCCACTATGTCACAAAGCCCTTTTACTCTTTCCAATTGTTGTGGTGTTGCTCTAAAGAAGGTGTTGCTCTTTGTATCCTCATAATGTGCTATCATTTCCTCTGTGAAAATTGACCACGTAACAAGTTGTTTACGAGAACAAAGCCCTTTGTACCATAAAAATTGATCTGGTTCTAAATATGAAGATGCAATACATACCTTTTGTAACAGTTGTACATCATGTATATCAAAATATTGCTCCATCTGAAGTATCCAATTTACCGGATCCTTGCCATCAAACTTCCTCATCTTGCTTTTTCTTGATTTTAGGAGCTCTAACTTGAAACAACTGTAACTCTGTACTTTCAGATCTCTAAGTTCTGAAATTGTGACCTATAGTAGACCTCTATGTCCTCTTTCCAATTCCACCAGTCTAATCCAAATTGGATTCTCCAAGAAAGAGTTATGCACAATCTCCCAAGATGACCTGATTATAGACTAGTTCAGTAGAGCGAACTTGTACGACGTGCCACGAGTCACTGTTTCAACCTTTCGATCTGAAAAATACATACAAGAAACTACAGTCCATCCTCTTTCTATACCTTCTTACAAAATTTAAATCTGATCCCCAGAGAGAAAGTTATGACGATTTTCCCCAGGTCACCTGTTTTGAATGTAATTCAGGAGTCTGCAAAAAGACCAACTTCCTCAGATCATATCTCCGCAAATATCGCGCAAAAAGCTCTGAAATTCGGACCTAAGGTTCAGCGCGATTTATTCTCAAATGGGGTTTTTTTTACGACTTCTGAAATGTCATAGAAAAAAGTTATATCGAAAATTCCACGATGACCTGTTTGGAGCAGCGAAACCCTAGAATCCAAAGCTCTGATACCAAATGTTATGAAACCAGCTCAAGAAAAGATAGAAAATATAGATCAACACTTAGAATTCAGCCTCTTCGAGGGGGCAACCTCCTTTAAATTACATAAATGAACAATTCTTGAATGATACAAATGAAAAGACCTCCTTTCTATATATAGGAGTCTAAGGGGTCATAACATAATCATAGCTGACATAACAATAATAATGTAAGGGCACAATAATAACAATAGTGGGCTTCTATGGGGCACAATAGTAACAATATGGGCACTACATGAGTACATCAATATAATAAGTGGGTTATACTAATAACAATAAGGGGTTACACTAGTAGTATAGGGGCCTAACAAATAGACTATAGATGTTCCTTCTAAAATGGATTTTGGCTGCAATGTCACACACATTATGAAATAAAACAACCTAGGTTGTAAGCCAAAATGTTTCTGTGACAATAAAAAGATACAATCCATCCAAAATCTGCATCATAATGTGGTTAGAACCAAAAACATATGGCACCCCTATTCTTTATGGCCCTGAGAATCTTGAGTGACAAAACTCCTCGAGTTACCTTCCGAGCTAGGTAGGTTGGCCTACCAATCAAGGGCTGATTAGGAAATGGTGGATTGCTTCCATACGATTGATTCCAATTTGCAGTGTCCAACCATGGAAGTATTGAGTACCCATACCTCACATTTGCACTACTAACCCCTGCATTAAGTGGAGGTGTGTAATAAGCATACAGAGAATTGACACCAACTCTGATAGGAACAAGGCAAGTGGGTAAACCCTCAGTTTGATAGTGAGGCACTTGAATGTTTATTAGATCTTGGAATAATGGTGTATTATCTGTAATGGAGTCCAATGAGTTTGAAATAATCCTGGTTTCATCAGCTATTCTTGTATCGCTGATCATCCCTTGTTCCTTTTCAAGCATTTGTTGTGCCTTTCGTTTTTCCTTTTCTTGTCTTGCCATTTGTTTTTGTTGGTCCTTAACTTGCCTTGCTTTATCTCTTTCAATCCTTTCATCTACTTGACGTTGCACTGCAACAATCCTTGCTGCCTTCTTCTCCTTGACTAGATACTTCTTTTTCTGTTTTATTTCTTTCATTTCAAATTTCTTTTTTTTTTCAGACTCAACTAACAGGTTTATATAGTCCTCTGAGGTGAGTAACTGTGAGCTTCGGCCTAGACGAAGACTACCCGGTGCACCTTGCTTTTTTTTCACTGATACTCTCTCTACTAGTAGCTTTGGGAACTGGCCAAGTGTCTTCTCCACCCCTCCCACCTGCATGTCATTGCTTGGTACTTCCCTTTCAGTATCTGTTGGAACTGATTGAAATATATCATTATCTTCATTTGATGCCTCATTATGCCCTTCATCTTCTTCCTTTGATCTATTGTCCACAAAAAAATGAACAGTTTCACTGTTCAATTCTACTGGTTGTGAGGGCATGTTCATGCTTTCTTCATTGGTTTCTGAGACACTATGTGCATTCATATTGATCATTGCTTCTACTAGCCATGAAGATGGGGTTACTTGGCTTGGCAATGTTAATTGGTCATTGTCAACTGCATGTTCAACAATGTCATTAACAATATCAGCAACAGGAGTTTCATGTTCTTGAGTTGGTGGAACGATCTCCATGTTATTACGAATTTGTTCATGGTTATATTGTGTTTCACATACAGTTTCATCATCTTCAACATATAAGTGTCCTTGAGATAGGGAAACCATATTACCAGCTGCAACAACATCATCTTGGTCATCTACTTCTCGCACTTCAACACCTATTTGGGCATTCCCTTCTTCCTGACCATCCACATGAAATGCTTGGCTACAACCAGTATCAGGCATAAGAGCATCATAGTTCAGTGGCCATATTCTTGTCCTCCTAAAGCTAGCCTTGATATTTGATGGTGTCAAAGCCCTTTTAAAAGCTTTACTTGCAAGCTCTGCTAACTCGAACCTTTTCACCTCAACCCCTGGATTCTTTGCCATTCATGCAGCGCGCTTCGACCTAAAATAGTTCTTGAAAGGGCCAAACACACTAACATCAAGGGGTTGCAGTCTGTGAGTGGTATGAGTGGGCAATGTCAACAGGTCGATGGCTAAATTGTTTGCTTCCTCAATTGTTTGTACAACCATGTGGCTCCCATGGCCATCTAATATCAAGAGGTGTCTGTTATTAGGCAAGACGCCACCTGGTACCGATGCGGCAAAGTGAAAAAGAAACTTAGAAACAGTTCTTTAGTCATCCATGCATGGGGATGTGTAGTCATGCATGCACCTGGTTCACAGTTCTGTATATAGTTTTTCAGTTGATTTTTACCTTTGAATAGATAAAATCCTGGGATTGAAGTACCAATTGCATTGAAACAACATAAAATAGTTATCCACTCCCTGCTCTTAGGCAAAATATTTGGCACATTTCAGCTCACTCTCTTGGCAATTACCCGCATGCCACAATTCCTCCCTACCTATAAACCTGTTTCATCACAGTTCCATATATGGTCTACTCCATAAGAATGTTTATCGTAAGCATTAGAAAGTGTGTCATAGAACTTTTGCACAACTGCAGGGTGAAAATTTAATGCTTTGTCTCTGCCAAGACCCTCAGCAGTACGCAATACAAGTTCTGGATGCCTTTTTTTAAACCCAAACCACCATGATTTACCAGGAAACCCATCTTTGAATGGGTTTGGCCTCCCTTGACATATTTGAGCAACTGTTGATTTGAGTTGTATCAACTCTAGCCCGTGTCCCAATTGGGCCATCTCTTTACACTAGTCAACCACCTCGGCCTCCTCCTCCTCAGTCATAACTGTAAGAGGCCCTCTATGTTTTGTATGAGTCAGTCCAATTATCCAATAATGTATTGATGAGGGAGGAATACCATGTTTTTTTGCAGATGCCCGAACTGAGTATCCATTAAACTCTATGTCGTCAATTGCAACTAACATTTGTTCTTTTGTCCATCCTCTTATAGCATTGATCTTTTTAGTTGAACTTGCCCCTTGGACTGTTGTTGATGGTGGATCTGTGGCTGATGGTTTGTTAACATCAGTTGCCGTCACATGGTCATCCTCAACAATGTTCCCTGGTGCATTGTTGGCATTGACATCAACTGTCCTATCCTCATCAGACGATGTGCATCGTAGCTACGCACCCCTTGTCACTCTCCTACCACTTCTCCTTGTACGAGTAGTATAACTTCCTTTTGCCATAGATGCAACAACCTGTAAAAGTATTGCATGCATTTAGACATTAGAATATTTGTAAATTATGCTTTCATACAAGGCAAAAATACTTCTGCTTTATTACAAGAAATTATCAACATGTATGTTACAGGAAATCGAATTGCATTACTTCGTAGTCTCTCATTGCAAATTACTTCGTAGTCTCTCAATTGCCTGCCTGTTCATCAGTTTAGCAACTTTTATATGGATATCTGCTAATGGGCTTCAAGTAGGATTCTATGATAGAAGTTGCAATGCAGTTGAAGGCATTATTCAGCAATCAGTTTCCAAGGCTTTGCTCAGAATTCCCTTATAGCAAGCTGGGCTTATAAGGATGCATTTCCATAATGCTTCATTAATGTAAGGATAGGAACTAGCATACAACCATGTATATCCAAGTTGCATGTTTCTAGTTATAAATGCACCCAAAGTACTATCTAAATTTAACGTATTGCTGCTATAAATTCAAGTTGTCAGTATCTAATTTATAAATGGATCCAAATATTGTTTATTTTAATGCATTGTTGTATATAGTTGATAGTGAACACTACCCACTCAGTTACACAACATTGAATGCTGCTATCAGTGGTGTATGGAGTCTGGACCATCAGATCTACCATCTATTCAAATTAGATAGTTTACAGACCACTCTCATAGTGTTCAATTAGAAAGTTTACAGACCACTCTCATAGTGTTCAATGCTGCTTAGCCAGATGGATAGTGTTTAATTAGAATTGATAAACTCATCCAAGTTGTAAAAGGTATCAGATAGTGTTCCTGTAGAATTGGTAAACTCACCCAATCTGTAGAAGGTATCTTGATAGTTGATGCTTTTTAGCTGGCCTTTAGGCATAGAATTACTCTTCTTTTAAGGTTATATCTGTTGTGATGTGCTTTAGGCTTAGAATTACTCTCTTGGTAAGATCATCTATGTGGTGATTGTTTTTTTAAGAGTATGATAGATCAAGAATTTTGACATTTCATTAGCATTTTTAATAAAAACCTGTTGTTTTAAATTAAGTTTGGTAGTAGTCCATAGGCTTACATTCCATTGCCATCAATTTTCTTGTTGGTATGCTTTCCATCTGCAAAAATACTGAAAACTCACAATGTTTTAGCTAAGGCATAAGCAAGTGAAATGTGCACATATATTTTGTTTCAAATATCATTTTCCATTTTTTTGTTGTTTGGCATTGCCAAAAATGTCTCAGTACTGCAACTTCTCCATTGCAGTCCATGGCCACCATTCCAGGCATAGTAATTAGTTTGGAAACTCAAACAAAATATGGTCATATGCTCTAGAAGAGTGCTATGCCTGTCATAATCACAGTAAGGCTGGGCATAAATTCTATGTTGGGAACAACTTGCAATTGTGATCCACCTTGGAATGTCACGTTCAACATTATACAAAACAATATCTTTTAAACTACCACGTTATATCCACAATATTTTAAGTGGCTGATCCATAAGTATAAGTTTAGATCACCTGATGATCACATTGTTGGAGCTTGCTTTTCCTAACAACATGGAAATTAAGTCAATTGCTTGCCTGTTCATTAGTTTAGCAACTTTTATATGGATATCTGCTAGTGGGCTTCAAGTAGGATCCTATGATAGAAGTTGCAGTGCAGTTGAAAGGTTTCGTTCATTCCCATTACAATAAACTTCACATAAATCAAGATTCCTGTATTGGACAAAGAAAACTTAACAGAAGACGTGTGAGAAAATATCTTAGGCTTTTAAAACATTTATCTCATTGAATGGAGAAATTAGAGTTTGAAATAATAAACTCTACAAAAACTCTATAAAAAGCAGTTGTGTGGTTATATGGTTTCCAATTTTTATTATCAATCATAAAAAGTTTTAGAAAATTGAACTGAAAAAATTAAGTATGTGGAAAAAATTCATTTTTTTTTATCTTAAGGAATGGTTTTAACTTTTCTAAATAGTTGTATTTAGAACCTACTTTTAATTCAATGGCTGTTTGTGAAACCATCCAGCTATCCTTTTAGCAGTTATGGCCAGACAGATCATGTAAGAACTCTGATAAATGAAAACAATGAAAATAGAACTATAAGAAGAATGAGTTGTAATTGATATAACTAACCCAGATATATTGGCAACTGTTTTGTGATGTTGTCTTCAAGTTTTATGAATAGTTTGAAAGCATAAGATGCAACTTCAACAGTGGGTGGACTTCTTTTATAGTTTTTGGCACTTGAATTTAATTGGTGGACATGGATGCACATGGATTTCAATGGCTTCAGTTTGAATGTGTGGTCTAGATTTAATTTGATGTGATCTAATGGTTGGGAATTGATTATTTGTTGATCCATGTGCTTTGATCTGTTTTAATGAGAAATATAGTGAGTTGGATGTCATTTATTGCAGTTATTGGGTTTGGGTGTCATTTATTGAACAAAGTGGGTTTAAATGTTATTGGGTTGGGTCACATTTATTGAACATAGGGGGTTTAGTTGTTGAACAACACAACAGTTATGGTTGACATACATTCCCTTTTATTATGTGCAGGTAGGGGTATTTATTTGGGATACAAAGCTTCAGTTCTGATGAGTCGGGATTGAAGTGACTGCTACTTTGTACTTCTGGAATAGACCATTTTGGAAGCATTTATGGTTTTAGCTGTTTTCTTGTTGGGTGACTATGTTTTGCACTCTTAAGTAGTAAGATACTATTTATGGATAGTTGTGGGCCCAATCAATGTATGGGGAAATTCTGGACATAAATTAATACTTATTTATACTTAATGTTATTTATTTTTGTTTAAATATTGGTTTCAAAAGTCTCAATTTATGGTGGTTTGGTGGGACTAGTACTATATCAGTTACTGGTCCCTGCACAACAATAGGAATCTCTCCCCTAACAAGGAAGCAACTGCAACATGCGGTGGTGGATTTCTTGTGGTACAAGAAACGGGAAAAGGGAGCGTCAGTGAGTTCTCTAAGGCATGATTTGATAGATGAATGGGGACGCCCTGTTCCAGACCCTGCATGGTGGCCCTCCACTTCTGGTGGCCGAGGCTTCAAGCCCATTTCTGATTCTATCCATCAGATGGGGCTGGGAAACCCAATGTGCCCGAAAACTTACTCTAGGCCAGAATGAGCACATAGTGGATTGAACTTGCAAAACAAATTGAGGTGAACCTTATACCTCTGCCTCTTGTGTTCATTTTTGTACATAAGGAAGTATATAAATCTTCAGTTCATATTTCTATTTCTAGCCATTCTCAACACCTAATACATGCTTTCATATATAGGGAATTAAATTGTCATCATGTTTGAACTCAACTATTTTCCTTCCCAAGCCGGCTAAAATGGTTGTTGGGATAAGGGCCTCCACTGCAAATATTTTTATTGACGATGGCCCTTACAGAGAGTTTATTTTCAAGCATTTTCAAGTGGCATCTGTCAATGAATAAAGTGCATTAGTAGTTCTAGTAAGTTGATCAATCTATAAAAGAAATTCCCATATGAAGCCCTGAGTAGGTTATGAATGTTGTTTGCTTAAGGTTCTCTTCATGTATTCTAGTCTATTGGGTAGTATCTTCATGCTGAATTTTTAGATTGGAGTTTGGTGAAATGATAAATGTTGCATATACTGATATTTTTGTGGTATTTGCAGACTTGTTTGTCAAGCAAACTAAATGCCATTGTTTTCAAAGGCATGTTTGATTTGGCTAGGTCGCAGTAAGGGGAGAATCCAATTGCTATTTTTGGGCCCTTGGAAGCTAGGAATGTTGTCAAGGCTACTCTGGAAGAGATTGTGGGCGCTGATCATGGCTAAGGGTTCATGGACAAAGATTACTTTGCCAACAAAGGAGCGTAGTTTGAAACCTAAAGATTTCATTCTATGCTCCAAGCCCCGAGTTTCAAGAATGTGTTCAAACAAATCATGGATTTTGAGATTTAAACTATTTTAATTAGCTAATGCATGTCTCCTTAGACCATCCCTTAAACATACTTCTTTCATATTAAACTTGAATATGTATTTTCAAGGTCTTATTTTACCAACTACTGCAGAACCAAAATCTCCATGACACATAAGAGTAAAGACATAGTATAAGATACAATTTTGAAACAGAAATTCATATGATTAAGCCCAAGCTCTAATTACAGAGAGCATCTATATGCTTATTTGAAGCTTGGTACCTTGAAGACTTTTCTCATATCAATGCTCTAATATTAATACTCTGTGCCTTACTTGTTCTACTTTGATTAATATCCACTCACACGTGCTGCAAGACTTTTGGAGGCTCTGTTAAAACTTGAATTTCAAAGGCAAGCACGAAAGTCTGCTTTGGAGATGGCATTAAACCAAATGAGGGTATTTTCTGACAAGGAACTTGAAAAGAATCATGCACTAAAGAGGCAGAGAGATGAGGCCATTTGTCAAGCTTGCAGAGGAAAAACAATAATTGCTAACCAATTAGATGCAGCTTTAAGATTGGAGGAGGATGTTGTTAATCAAAGAAACAAGATTGCATGGCAACAACAAGGTCTTAGCAATGGGAGGAAAATGTTTTATCATCCAACAGTACTGTCTTCTGGTCTCGCTTTCATCTTATCTTTATTTGACAAAGGTAGAGCTAGACTAAAAGGAGCTTTCAAGAATGAGAAAGACAATAGCAAGGCCAAAGGTATGGTTTAGTCTGCCTCGTAACCCTACAAGTTGTTGATGTGAATTTCGACATACCTTAAATATTGATACCCTTTTCTAGGACAACACTCTTGCAATTAAAACGATAAACTATATTAATGAGTTACTTTTAAGCAGAGTATGATTTTGGTAACTGAGTTCCTGAGCTCCTCTCTTTGCTTTAGTGACATGTTATTTATATGTTCCTTCTTGATAGTTGATTTGATGTCTTGTTAATTGACTTTGTTTTCTTGAATGTGCAAGTGATGATTCTAGGAAGGTTGATGCCATGCACACTGGCTTTAAATGCTTTCAACCATACTCATTTATGCTTTATATTGAACTACTTTTTGTTGTTTCTTATCAGGTGGTTTGACTCTAACAAAAGTTGTGGTTTTAATATTGCAGAAGGTTCTCAGCCACTTTCTTGGGCCATAAGGATAAAAGTAGGTGTGGGGGCTGCCAAGGGACTTGCATTTCTTCACAATGCAGAAAGACAAGTTATTTATCACGATTTCAAGGCATCAAACATCCTTCTAGATTCGGTAAGTGAATTACCAGATCCCTAACCTAGCCTTGGCTATCCCATAATGAAAATATATGTTCTTATATCCTTCCATGTCTTGGTGTCAACCCATACCTTGCCTTACCTTTAATGAGGATATTTTGGAACCTGAATCTGAAAGGCAATCAAGGACACCAGGTGAAATCACAAAGCTAAATTCAGGAACTTCATTTAACTACATTAAGATGCCTGCAAATGATGAAATCATCTGCAGTGATTGATTTGCAAGGGAAAGGAATGACACCCCACATTACAACGCACAAACATGGAGAGTTGAAACAAAGATTCCTGAGCAATCAGATGAAGCTATAAACATGAAAGGTGATGCAATCAAGAGAAAAACGGCACACCGTAAGAGGGATATTTTTAAGTTTGAATCACAAATACAACCAAGGAAGATTCCTAAACAATCAAATGAAGCTATAAACATGAAAGGTCATGCAATCAAGAGAAAAAGGGCATGTCATAAGAGGACTACTTCTAATCTTGAATCTCAAATATAAGCAAGCAAGTTTGTTGAAGAAGAAAACACAAGTTTGGAGATGAAATTGAATTAGTTAATGGCCCTTCCAGACATTATTTGCAAGCAGGAATTAATGACAATACAATCTATATTGCCAAATGCTTCTTCTGAAGCCTCTCTAGAAAATTTTGAACTTGAATTTAGAAGTCATGCCATGGTGGTAGGTAAAATGACAAAGGCAGATTCAAGGAAAATCTTTAGAAGCAGTCTAGACATTCTTTATGTGGGGAAGTTAACGGTCACATTACCAAACATTTCCACTATAGCCTCTACAGAAAACTTTAAGGTGGATATTTCATAGTTTAAGTTTAAGGGAGGTTGTGAATTGATTAGTCAAGGGTATAAGGATATAAATAATGAAAATAAAACTTACAAATAGAGTCCATGTCAACAATAAACATATTTTAAGCCACTTCAAAAAACGATTTTGCTGATTGTAGAACATGAATTGAGGGCATGGATAGTTTTAAAGTACTCTATATTAAAGAGATTAACCACCAACTTAAAACTCAAAAGGCGCAATCCTTCTTTGAAGTCTCTTGTATTTGAATGAGAATATGTTGCAACAAAACTCCAGTCGTATAGGTTGGGTTGAATGCAGTAGCTTTGGCTTGGAAGAGAAATCTGGAGGTAAATTAATAGTTTTTATTCGAAACAGAGTATGTAAGGTTCTGTTTCTTGCTGATTGAAAAAGCTAGGGGACATAGGCTCTACATTTTATAAAGAAATAGCACAGCCTGTGAGATTTCTAATATTTTATTAAATTCAAAATACTAAGCCTATCATAAATACTTAGGTGGTGTCTTCATTGTTCTCAAGTTTCCCTCATTTCAAGGAAATTAATGACCATTTTATCTTGATATAGTCTTAAGAACTGATGATTCATTTTCATTTCCAAATGCTCCCGAACTTCTCTAACAAAGACCTCCTTTTGTCCTATAAAAAATATCAAATGAAAAGCTTCCAAAATGGACATTATCTCTATCTAGCAATTCCTTCAACATGTGCATGAATATCTTTTGGTCAACAGTGGGATATTCTGGAACTTGAATGTGAAAGACAAGTGAGGGTTGCAGGTGAAATTAGAAATGCGTACTCAAATATTTCATTGAAGTACATGAAGATGGTTGTAGATAAAAAAATAATCGATGTGATGAAATTGCAAGGGAACAAGAAGACACTCTCCAACAAATATTAGAGACCTAGAGGGTAGAAAAAAAAGATTGCAAAACAATTAGATGAATCCTTAAACTTGAAAGAAGACGCAATTAAGAGAAAACAAACATGACTTAAGGAGGCTATCTTTGAGGTTGAAGGGGAAAAGCAAGAAAGAAAGGCTGCTCAAACAGAAAAAGAAGGTTTAGAGACAACACTAAATTAGTTGAAGGTGATTTTAAACAGAGAAATCAAGAAAATCTTAGGGTCTTCACTGCAAATATTTTTGTTGACAATGGCCCTCACAGAGTTTATTTTCAAGCATTTTCAAGTGGCTTATGTGGATGAATAAAGTTCAACAGTGGTTCTAGTAAGTTGATCAGTCTATAAAAGAAATTCCCATTTGAAGCCCTGAGTAGGCTATGAATGTTGTTTGTTTAAGGTTCTCTTCATGTATTCTGGTCGATTGGGTAGTATCTGCATGCTGAATTTTTAGATTGGAGTTTGGTGAATTGATAAATGTTGCATATACTGATATTTTTGTGGGTATTTGTAGACTTGTCTGTCAAACAAATTGAATGTCATTGTTTTCATAGGGATGTCTGATTTGGCTGGGTCCCAGCAAGGGGAGAATCCGATTGCTATTTTTGGGCCCTTGGCAGCTAGGAACATTGTCAAGGCTACTCTGGAAGAGATTGTGGGGGCTGATCATGGCTAAGGGTTCATGGAAAAATATTACTTTACCAACAAAGGAGCGTAGTTTGAAACCTAAAGATTTCATTCTATGCTCCAAGCCCCAAGTTTCAAGAAACATGTTCTTGTTTGATGTCCTTGATGGTGAGTGCAGGCTTTCTACAGACTGTAGTTTTAGGATGCTAGAGCAGTAGGCTCCCATTCCTCTGAATTTGGGGTTAGCTACTATATCCTAGTCATGGAAGGTTAGGAAGTTGGCCTCATGTTTCCCCTGCAAGAAATTGTTATGGTAAGCTTCAACAACATTTTTACAGAAGTTTGGTTATCGAATATAAAATAAATGCACAAATGTAAGACAAATCTGTTTAATTTAAATGCACAAATGTAAGACAAATCTGTTTAATTTAAGGATAATTAAACTAGATAGTTGTTGATGTGTATGGCATGTTTTTTCGAGCTCTTGAAATTGAGCTATCACTACGTTGATCACAAAAAAGTTCAACAGTGACTGAGATTATATATTACTTCAGTGTTGAGATTATGGAAAGGAGGAAAATGTAAAGACACTAGTTTTTCTACTAGGAAATCATTCTTATGGTACTGTATTTGAAGAATGGGATGTCATTTCTTGGTTACATAATTTGCAAATTGAGGATTATCTATTTTTCACTGTTATGAACATTTTGTTGTCAAACAAATCATGGATTTTGAGATCTAAACTATTTTAACTAGCTAATGCATGTCTCCTCAGACCATCCCTTAAATATACTTCTTTCAGATTAAACTTGAATATGTATTTTCAAGGTCTTATTTTACCAACTACTGAAGAACCAAAATATCCATGACACATAAGAGTAAAGACATAGTATAAGATAAAATTTTGAAACAGAAATGCATATGATTAAGCCCATGCTCTAATTACAGAGAGCATCTATATGCTTATTTGAAGCCTGGTACCTTGAAGACTTTTCTAATATCAATGTTCTAATATTAATACTCTGTGCCTTACATGTTCTGCTTTGATTGATATCCACTCACAGGTGCTGATTCAGAAAGCCAAGGAGAACACCAAAACTACTCAAAAGTACTTTATTCATTCAAATTTTACAATAGCTATGATAGTAGTAGAGAGATGAGTAGTTTTTGCAGTGCTTGGTAACAATGGAATGCAGGTGTAATGACTTAGATGATGTCCGATCTGTTTAATATAGTTGGAGTTGTGCATTTTGGTATTGCTGGAAATGCAAACAATTCTCTTTCAATAGGGGATGTAACAATCCCCAAATATGTTGCCCACACTGGAATCTGGGAGTGGCTGGTAAGCTTATTTCTAATTGCATCTTCTCATTCATTCACATTCCAGGCATTATAAAATGTACCCATATCTCTTTGGAAGTAATCAGTGTAGGAAGGTTATTATCTTTACAGAAATTAGAGGACACGGAGGAGGCAGTCAGTGTGGGAAGGTTAATAATAGAGGACTACAATGTGCCCCAAGGAAAGAAAAATAACAATCTGGGAAAGATATCTTACGAACGTGAGGAGTTTTACAATGAATCGGGGAGACCCAATGTGCCCGAAAACTTACTCTGGGCCAGAACAACTTGCAACAACTGCTCCAAAATCCTTCCCCACAACCAACACCTGCTTCATGAAATGTAGTTTGAACTTTGAAATATGTTGATTATGATATATAGATACTAAGTTTCCAACTACTATTGTTTGCATAAGCATAGAGCCACCTTAATCAGGAATTTGTTGAGCACAGAGAACATGAAAGCATAACCAGCATAGAACATATTAACATGAATCAAAACTTATTTTTTTAACAATTTTGATCATTTTATTTATAGATATTAGTCCTATTAGTCCTATTTTCAATCTAAAAAGGATATCCATTTTATTAATGAATAAGTGGAGTTATTCTTTCTTAATGTACTAGATGAGAAGAAGTTGTAAAAGAGTAGTTTTATATCTTAATTTTTTTGAACTTTTGAAATGGCTTAGGTGAAAACAGTTTATTGGCGAAAACATATGAAAAAACAAATTATTTCTTCTAAATAAAATAAATCTATTTTAATTAATAGAATTTTATATGGTTTCCAACTTATTGTCTATATTAATAGAAGCTCAAGGACGAATTTTTTCTTTGTTGAATCATACATCAAGCAAGAGATTGTGGGGGTTGATCATGGCTAAGGGTTCATGGACAGATTACTTTGCCAACAAAGGAGCGTAGTTTGAAACCTAAAGATTTCATTCTATGCTCCAAGCCCCGAGTTTCAAGAAATGTGTTCTTGTTTGATGTCCTTGATGGTGAATCAGACCATCTATTATGCTTGCTTCTATGAATTAAATTTTTAAAATCTATGAGAACCAAGTAGCCACCAAGGTTTTGATGTAAAACTTCTGACGAGCTGGCCAAGCAGATCGACAAGTGACAGTTACCCACAGTACCATGCTTTTTCATCTTTTATCTTCCTTCCATGTAGTACTAACTCATATAGTTGATATCTTCTGGTTAATTGATGCATCTCTTGAGTGTGTTTTTGGAAAAATAGTTGATATCCTTTGGTTAATTGATGTATTTCTTGAGCTCTGATGTTTGCATACGAAATCTCTAGCTTCATGTATCTCATTTGGTCTTTAATGTTTGCTTTATTAGCAATAGATTCATCATGTCAAAAAAATTGCCAGCATCAACCGTATGAGGAAACACAAAAAACGTTAACCATCTCTGCATCTTATTTAGATTTTCCCATTCCCATGTCGTGATTGTTCCTCAATTTATGCCTTATGGCATTTCCTTTGCAACATCTGGTGCAAATGCTAGTTAATTTAAAATGATATTTCTTTGCTCTCGTTCTTTATCTATTCCACCATTTTTTTCAATTTATTTAAATCTTATCATTTGAAGGGAACACCATTTTTTTTAAACCCAACTATCAAATACATTCCATTGAAAATGCATCACATTCTAGTTTGCATGGAAACATCGCATAAATTTTAACCAGTTACCATTATAAAGGTTCATTTAATGTTAAAAAGTAATTCTTTTTGGGTCAACAAAGAAATGATAAATATGTGAGAATGTATTAGTGTTTTTTTAAATGTGGTTCATTGTACTAATTTGTTACTAGCTACACTTATGAACAATATTTACTTGTTACTATGAGGAATCAAGGTAGATAATCAATTTACATATTCAAACATGTCATAGCATGAGATTCAAACCTAACGGGGGAGGAAGACAATAGACCATCCCTAGCACACAACTTACACTCTCTTAATAGAGAACACATCAATGTTATTGGTACTTTCAAAATAAGAATCATCTCCATGCATGGTGTGTGTTTGTCTTAATCTTAGGGTGATGCATGGTGTGTACAAGTCTTGTTTTCAAGTCTTGGGGCTTAGTATAAATATTTAATATAATGTGACAAGCTATGGAGGGATCAATATCCATATTATTACACAACATTGAATGTTATGGAGGGGTGAATATTCATCATACAATATTCAATACTACATAGAAAGGTGGGTGATACTTCTCGAAAGTTATAATACTATTGTGATATACAACAAACCCCCATTTCTAAAAACTTTTACACAAAATTTTTAATAAGAAATGGGTCTCTTTTTAAATAAACTTAGTGAGATTTGTGATTTGATAAATAAAACTGGCATTAACCTCATTATAAGAAAAACCTTTATCAAAAGGCCCGATGTAAGTAATTCATTTTGTAAAGCCTTTTGAATAAAGTATAAAGTGTTCCTTTAAAAAACATCATAAATAATTCTACATTGCGATAAAGCGATCGGAGATCGCGTATCGCAATGATAAAGGGATACACATAAAAAGTCCTCATCAAATCCTCTGATCCGATAAAGGTAATCGCAATCGGCAATCGGAGGTATCATATGACAAAGAGCTAAAACACAAGCCAAACCCCCGATTGCGATCAATAAATAAGGTGCACATCTCAAGAAGAAAACATTCACGAAAATGGTTTGCATGCATAAGTCTTTTAAAGTTAATGAATCAAACCAATTTAACGAAAACATACCCCGCCCTATTATAATATCACTTTATCACAATCGGAGATATTTGTTGCAAGTGATGAAGCCTTACCCTTTTGAAACTCCTGATTGCGATTTGTGATTTATCGTCGATCGCCGATCGGGGAAATCCAAAGACACACTTGAGATAATCATTCATATATGATCGATGCGACGGGTATTTATGATATTTATTCATTATGATTGGTGGCTTGAATGGTTATTAATTTCACAGTTAAGAGTAAATCCTTAAAGGATTTCACTCGTGGTGGGTCTTAATTACATCTGACTTATCATATGTCAATTGCCTTAATTCTGTTCATTTTCATATTGGATCTTAGCGGCAACATCTCTGTGTTACAGTTTGTAATTGTCTATGCAGAGTTTCTTTGAACTCATGAATCCAGAAAAGACGGGGAAGAAATTTAAGAAGCCCAAAGCACCTCCTGTAGTTAAAGAACCAAAGCTGAGCAAGAAGGGACTAATATCAAACAAAACATGCCTCGGTCTGGGAAATGCGAGCTGGGAAAGCATATACAATTTGATAGAAGCAGAAGAGCCCGAAGAATTGGAAGAGGAAGTCACAGCCGATTCCACCAGCAAATCAGAAGGAACTCTCAAAGAACTGGCCTGTTCATACCTCCACAGGATAGCAGCATGGGCCAAAATTTTGCCATACACTGATGTGGTTAGATGGGTCATTGAGAAAATCCCAAATTCAGACTCAACATTTTTCACGGTTGATGGAAAAACATTCGGGTCATTTAAACCTGAAGATCTCAGGCAAATGTACCATCTACCTCCGCGTGAGAAGCACTATAACAAGGCATTCCTGGAAGAATTTGCAAAAGAAAATGACTTGGAATCAGACCCGATCAGACGTTGGAGGCATTTCCCGAATAAACATAAGCACGAGTCATCGGGTAAGTATTCTATTGACTCATTAGCTTCTCCTTATTGCTATGCTGACACTATGATGTGTAGAGTATGGGGACAACATGATTCTGCAAGATTTGCTATAGATATGGTCCCGTTAATGGAAGCTACGATTCATGGTTATGTTATGGATTGGGCAAATATTTTGTCTAATAGAATAGCCACTGAGATACTAGAATTTAGAAGGAAAGCATATACAACTTCCCGGACCATTCCTCCTTTTTACTAGAGTGCATATATTCTTGACATCATTTGTTTTAATTCTGAATACCCCGTACTCGAATGGAAGTGGACTTCCCAAGATCCTAATCCTATTCATATCTATTACAAATAGTTATGGAAGCCCACTATAAGAATCACTTGTACAAAATTTGCAATGGTTTTGTCCTACCTGTATACTATTCTATCTTCAATAAACCTGCCCCTAGGATATCTCAGGAAGCAGCAATTGACCTAACAGCAGTGGGTAGCTGGTTCGGAGAGGAGAAATTCACTTATGTAAGGCTTTTTGGCAGTCTTACCAAACCTCATGTTCTTCCTCTATATGTTCTTGATAAACTGTTGGCCCGAGAGTTAGCATATCAGATAATAGTTGAAGGAATATCAAAAACCCTGAGCGATTCCAAGAAACATATGTGGCCTACATTCCCCCTTCGGTGTGGCATTTTTACCTTACATGATTATAAACATGCAGAGAAAGAGGCAGAGAAGATTCAGATGCTAAATCTTGCAACCATCCCAAATAGGCAATATGACCCAAGGAAGGTTGCCTATAATGTTACTTCCCAAGCTAAACTTACCAAGTTTGATCATGAAGAAGATGACTTTGATGATTTGTTTGCTTCAGCTGAAATATTTTATCGGGTTAAAGGATTGGCTAGTGTCAAGTATGGAGAAGAGGGACTAGAAAAAATTAATAGGCTCAGAGCCTAGAGATTGCAAACTCTGCCTTTGGAATTATTAGCTACAACCCCAACAATTCAGCCACAGCGTCAAAGTGAACAGAAAGTTGCCGATAATACTCCTGTAGTGGAGAAGGTTCCTAAATAGGAAAAGTTGCCAGAGCAAGAGCACAGACAAGAAACAAGTAGCAAACTCCTTGATTCAAGCATTTATGTTGATCCTAAATTAATAAAGGAATGGCAACAATTTGATTCCATCATTAGTAATACTAAGAACATTCAAGGATTCAGTACACCTGAGGTGACCACTACTTAGAAATCAGTAATCAACACAGTTCCGACTGAAGGAACAAGCGGCCCACCCATGATCCATAAGGACGTAGAAATAATCCCTGAAAATCCCTCCAATGAAATTATTTTACACATAGAAGAGATACCACCATTATATGTCTTCTACAACCCTAAGCATAGGGCTGTAATTAAAAGACAAAGGAAAAAGAGGAAAATTGATCACTCTCCTCTTTTGACTTCACAAATGGAGATGATGAATGTGGTATGGAGAGAGGAAGTTAATCCTTCTGATGATCTCACCAAACTTTCTCAGTATGCTGGAGCATACACAGCGGCCACAATGTATAAAGCAGCGGAGATCAGTAATTTACTAAAAGAAAAAGACCAAGCAATCAGTTTTCTAGAAGCACGGGCACAGGAGAAACAACAAAAGATAGAACAGTTGGAACAACAATTAACAGTCCAGAAGCATCTAAATGACCAGATGAATGAGCAATTGCTTAAAGAAAAGCAAAGGATTAATGAGCAAGCAATTCATAAGCAACAAGATTTATCCCAAGAATTGAGTAAGTTGCAGTTATTAAATGAACAACTGAATAAATCAAAGGAAGAACAAATCACTCAACTGACAGTTCAGATTGAACGATTCAAGGAATATCCCCAAGTGGGAGAATTCAGATCTAAGGCTCTACAAATTACCATGGCATTGTCTAGACATTTGAGCCTACTATGTCATAATATCTCACTGATTCTTCCTCTGTGTGAAATTTCATCTTCCCTGATTGAAAAATCAGTAGATGCGAGACTGGACTTGGAAAAAGAAGATGAAAGATTAACAAATTTTCTCTCTTGGCAAGAAACTAAAGAGGGAAAAGCTGCTAATCTACCACAAATCTTGGAATCGTATAAAGAAATTATATTTACTGAATGGAAATCTCAACTAATGAAGGCTGAAAGAGAAAAATCAAGATGCAGATCGGCAACAGACAACCTGGTTGAATTAATTAATAACAGTCTTTATTTATCAAATTTAATAACAGAGTGTTCTCCAGGAAAACTTCCACCAGTAAAAGCATTAGAAAAGATGTGGAAATAGGAGTTGGAGCAGAGGGAAAAATTGATCACAGGTATTCAAAGTTTAACATGGGAAACCTTTTGGTTTTTCCTTGTCAAACCATATAGTCAGCGGACAGCAATGAAATGCCTCACAATGCAATTGGCCACATGATTCCTGAACTTAATGATGCCACATACATCGCTCAGTTACACTCACGCATGATTCATTCACCAGAACTTCAGTCGATGCTCGCCATTTGTCAGCTCCAATCACAAGATGATCAGCCAATACAGTGAACCATTTTTTACCGACCGCGACATGCCTATTTCAAGAATATTTTCACATTTTTTGTAATTTGTTTATGCTAGCGCATATGATATTTATTTCAAAGTTTGTTTTTTAAGTAGTATTTATAGACCCTTTCATGTTTTTAGAAAGGGTCCTCAAATTTTTGTATTAAGATTTGGATCAGAGGTTACACTACTGGGCTTCCGATATATTTATTTTTATAAAAACTGGACCTGAATTTTGAGTTTTGATAAAGAATGATTTTATGTGATGTGCACTATTGCTTCTTGTGAAAGTATTTCAAAGTTAAAAGGCGGGATTTGAATGCGATTCATATCGAAGGAGACTCAAATGCATACTGTACTACTATCTGTGTTTTTGCTTCATGCTTTTATGTGAATAAGCATTTATTTATTTTGCTATTATTGATATATGTATATGTTTTTCAGCAATTCTTTGACTTATCACTATTGAATGTTTAAGAGTTGTTACCTTTCATATATATGTGTGTCAGTGATATATAACGATTAATGTGATAATGTTTTAATCATTACTTTGTTCAACTACTTGAACAAATTAACTATCATATGAATGAATATTTTTATTGATGAGTAAGTCATCTATATGTTTAGTTGTCAATAAGAACCATCAAAAATTGCACTGGGAGAAAGACTTCCCGGGATAGATTAGTTACTTTTATATTGTTGCATTTTAGAATAGATCATTCATCATTTCCATTAGATACTATAAATCAATCACTTATCCATCCCACTTATATATCATTGGGAAACTGGTCCCATTATATCCAGTCGAAGCCACCACACCAAACGGAAAAAGAGCTACTTTAAGGTCTAGACCGGGTGGTTTTCCCCAATGTTGATGCAGCAATTTTCGAGCCATCAACAAATACCTACTTTGTTAAGTTCTTTAGTGAAAGGTAGGATGCCAAGTTGTATTTTTAACCCCTTTTTGTAATGCTTTCTTAAGTGATAAATGATCACATATAATATGATGATCAATATCCATCTTATTAGGCAACATTGAATGTTGTGTAAGGATGAATATTTCTCATATAACATTCATTGCTACATTCCAAAGTGAGTAATATTTGTCAAAAGTTATAAAACCTGCTTTGATAGATACTTCAATGATCAAAGCAAAATGTTAAATTGTATTGTTAACTCTTTTTTATGTGATGCAAACCTAGCCTCATATCTGAGTACAGGTTCGCTTCCAACCCACTCGGACTAGTCTCTTCTTTGTGATTATAACCTCCAAATTCAAGATTTGTTGGTTATCAATATGGGTGCCTTGCTAGTTTCAGAATTCCTCATATCGAATCCCTTTTAATAACTCTCAGAGCTCAGCTATAGTGTTGTTATAGAACCATTATGACTGACCCTTTCATCAAAAAATAATCTAAGGGAAGGCATTAAGCCAAATCCCAAAGAACCACCATAGCTGAGAACATGGCTCTGCCTTGGAGCTAAGTGCAATAACACCACCAACTCTATGCGAGTGGTAATGTTATATATGTAACACAATACAAAGCTCGGAGTCTTTGGAGCCAACACATAACTCAATTCAGTCAGCGGGCCCACTTTGCCATGTGAGCCCGCTCAAATAAGCCCGACACATAGCCTGGGCATTCCAAACTTTAATTTTCAAGTTAGGCATTAACTGAGTGGACTCCACTTGCTCTGAGCCAACCCAACATTGTAACTATGCATCCCATATAAAATCGTTGGGTATTCAAACCTCTAAGCAAGTCCCCAGCCTTACCTATCAATATTCCGACCCAAATGAAGGCGCACTCACTAAGATTCATTAGGGTATGCCTCCCGACTAGAGTCTGCCTTGCCACGTAAGCTCGTTCTCTGTCGTGAGCCTTTATTAATGATCGAATTAATAATGCCATCAATTAAAGACCTCCGGGCGGGATACAATACCACCTCACTTTCGCTTGTAATATATATGACGGCTTGCTTAGATTTAGGGCTCACGTAAAGCCCGACACTCAAAGGCCTAACGCCTTACAAAATGATTTTACTCACTTTCACATCTGACTTGGCCATGTCACGTCTACCCGATGCCTAGTCGGCCCAAAAACTCCTTTGTTTGTCTCCCAAATCTATCAAGTGCAATATTCCAGGGTTTTTTATTGTTGGTCCCCAACACTATCACTTAACAAACTCTCTGTCAATGTTGACCACGCTAAGTGTTGGGATTTATTAACTGATTTTCTCTGTTGCAATCTTGATTTCACTCCTCTCTTAGTCTCCTCTATTACACTCTAGCTTTAATATGACTCATCTATTCCCACTCTTTCAAGGTCTCTTCTTCATCTTTTCTGCAATATGACATGTACACTAGGTTTCAATCTCTTCTCTCGGCTTCTCACCTCCTCTTTGCTTCAACTTCACTTCCTTTACACTGTGTGCATAACACTACTCCAGTCCTCCCATAGTCCTTCTCGAGAGTATTGTGTGCACAACACTACTATGATCTTTCCACAACTGTTCTCGATTGTACTATGCACGTAGCACAATCCTCCGATCCTGTGAATAATGTAAATCAATTGTGTGAGTCCCTCCTAAGCTTCAACACACCTGCAATACATGGATATATAAGCAATGCTTGACATTAATAATAAACATGAATTCATTCCCTCGGTACACTTGCAACAAAGTGTTTTGCCTTTAGATATATATAATTAAAAAGGAACAAAGACCTTTAGCTTGAAACACAATGATTTTTCCTTGTTTGGCCTTATGGCATCTCTTGGCCCTCAAGCCTCTCTTCTCTCTATACACACACTCCTTTCTTCTACGCACACACTTTCTGCATATCCATTCCATTGTAAATTTAATTACATAGTTTACAAAATAAGATGTTGAACTAATTTAGGTTCAGATCCACAAATCCATAAAAAAATCCCTATTTTTGGACTCTAATTCCACTAAATCCTCTCATAATTCCAGCTAATTCTCAACTCTCCAAAATACTCTCAAGATCTCTCTTTTTTAGAAGATCTGATTACATCAATTCCTCACTTTACTTATTTATGTACAATTATCTAATAAGAATAGAAAAACACAATAAATTAAATAATTCCATACTTAAGGAACCAAATCCCTTGGTAAATGGATGACCCCTAGCCTAGTCAAAGTACATTTTGACTTGGGGTAAGATGCTCATGCATTATTGTTACATAGTATTTTGTGACGCCTCTTGCACTTCCCTATGACATACCCCAAAGTGCCCGAAACATGACCATTATACACTATACTCATCCATGTATACAACTCAGATCCCTCCTAAGACTTTGTTTGGAAAATACCTTTAGCTTTCCCTAGAGAAATAGCTCTTAATACCCTAAAATGAGAGTCATCGCTCTTATGAGGCTTAAAACGACGATGGTCATCTAGTGCATTGTGTTTGACCCACGATGGCATCGCTCTATTCCCTTGCATACCCACGATGATCCCAAAAAGGTAATATTCCCAAAGGAGATGAAAAGCTTCATGATCTAGAAGCTTCCAGAGCGACGAGTTGGAGGTGGTTTCACATAGATGAGGTCGAATCGTCCCAAATTGACCTCTTTGTCTTATCCTTGTGAGCTACCTCCTTGAGATATGGACCTAATCCTATCTTTGGAGAAGTCCTAACTCCCTTTCCCAGTCTATAAATTCATCCTCTCCCATTCCCAAATGGTTGGTCTAGGTCTATTTGCACCCTTATGTTGAGGTTGTGCATAGGGCTATTCATTTGACTTGGAGAATGAGTGCTTGGAGAGTTTCTTGGCTTGGACTTGGATTACCACTCAAGGAGAGCCTTTCAACATCAAGGCTTTGGTTGTAAGCTTCCCTTTATTTACTAATAATATACAACTGTTGGTTCATCTTCCCAAAATATATATGTTCATGTATTTATTTAGCTTGACATTCATTGATCAGTTAGGTAGGTTGTTATTAGATTTTCTATCGGTTTTGGCATGTTTTTTTGTTTCTTGATCACTTGTGTAGGTACATAAAAGCTAAGAGAAGCAGGAACAAGTCCATGACACAAGCGGTTCGAGGTCTTCAAGAAAGGAAATCAAAATAGCATTAGAATGAGGTAGGTCATCTCTTTCACTCTACTTTTCAATTATAAGCTAGGAAGAAGTCTAGTTTATTGTTACTTCAATTGTTGGACCTACTCATTGGGCTAGAGGGATCGTCTCTATCCACAAAATGGCAACTCCATTGGGGAGCCTATGACCCTTTCCTCCCCTTTCTTCAACTTGTCTTTTGATGAGTTTGATCAACCATTCATTCTTAGACCTCATTGTTTGTCTGTAGTCAGTGTCACCTTCTAGTAGATGCTTGAAGGTTGTTGATTTGAGTTGTTCTTGAAGGTTTTGTGTTTTTTCTTTACTTTTCTTGACCATCTCATTTTTTACCCTGACAGTTGCTATGATATGGCGGGTTTGTTGATTATAGCAGCGATGATCTCTACTTTCCTCTTAACAGGTGCAATGATTGCAAAAGTTAGAGAAATTTAAGGTTTGTCTTCTTATTTTTAGTTTTGTTGGTCTTCTCCGAGTGATTTACCAGTGTGATATCAGTTGACTCCCTTATTTTCTGATTGCAATTACCTTTTAACTTGGTTTGAGTGTGCTTGAAGTTTGATTAGCCTTTTAGATTTTCTAGGTCTTCTAGGTCAACCTTCGTCCATTCGTTGGTCTTATCATCAGAGATCAATTACCTGTGTTAAAGAGTCTTTGTGTGTTCAAACATCCTTTGCAGATCACTTTTGGTTCTTGTGTCTTAAGTTTTTTTCATTAGTAGCTATTGTGAAAGTTTCTTAAGCTCCATTTGACAAACAATACATTACAAATTGATTGTCTCGTTTGAATCAAAAGGAAGTATTTTATTTTACTTTTGTGTTTCGAAAAGTGAAAGTGAAAGTGTTTATCTCTTCATAGTTTTCGAAGCTTTTGAGTTGCATTCAAATCGTTAATGTGAAATATATTTTCATACTCATTGGCTTGCTTGCATTCTCTTTTACCTTTTCACTAGATTACATTGATTGCATTTAAGTGAAAAGAGAAAAATCATCATTGCATTTTAAGGTAGTTTACTTTAAAATCGTTTTTGGGCATTGCATTTGTTGTGAAATGAAATATTAGATTTCATGTTTTGCATTTAGAATTTTAAAATTGTCATGGATGCACTTTTGCATTTGGTTTGATGCATGATTTGAGTGATCTTCTTCCCTATGTAGATAGCTTTCATCAAATTGAAGGATTTAATTTCATCATCTAGTTTTCATTTTAGGAACATGTAGCATCGTTAAGGCCTTGAAATCGAAGCATAATTCCAAGATCAACTTTAAAGTATATCAATTAATCTAAGGATCATTTGAAACATTAGAATTCATACTTAGTGGTCCAGGTTAGAGACGTGTTCCAGTGTCTTTAAAACTTATCAGTTGTCATTCTCTTCGGAATTAGACAATGCTAGCTCAGATTTGTGCTCCTCGTAACATCACGTAGATAAAGGGAGACCCCCGTAGGTTGCAAACCTTTATCCATAGGAAGTCGAGTCTACCACCCTGTAAATGGGATACACCGAACACATCATTCAGGGAGATTGCCTACATGTACGTCAAGTCCTTGGTAAATTTATTTGTTGAGGTGTATATTCTAGTTCATAGTTACTTGGTACTCCTTTTACCTAGATTCACATGAGCAGTCATTTCGATCTTTTTTTACTCCTTAAATTTTAAAATATCATTGAGCAACTTGTCCTTTCAAGCTCTCTAAACCATCAAAAGCAACTAGAGTCACCTTTTCGTCCTTTTCTCGACTCTTAAAACATGAAAAGGAAAAGTTTTTGTTTCTAAAAATAACTACCCACAATCAACATGTCAAACCCAAGCAGTTGCTTCTTGGACCAATATTGAGTAATTCCTTGTTAATTTCAATATTAATAAGCCCTCAATGAATCTCCTTTACTTTTCTGCGCTTGAGAGGAAGTCATCGTGGCTGAACTATTGAGTTCATCTCACAGTTCCCCTTTGTTGTCTGATACCGAAGGGTCCTCCCAAGGCGTTCATCCAGATATTCCTCAGTCACTTGAAGATCAAGGTTTTGAACTTGGGATTGTTCCAAGTATCCAACCTTTGTCTTCTCATCCACCTCCATCGAATTCTTTGTCACCTCAAGAATCTGATCATGACACCCCTGATAATCCTATTCAGACCCCTGAGAGTCCGTAGACTCCTAAGGGTCCACAGAGGCTTGTTGTTTATTCGTCGAATCTGTTATTCGATTCTATTGCGATATCTCCTTGGCGTCCTTACAATCCTTACAATCGACATGGTATTCCTTTGGAGTTATCTCCTTGTACATCTCGGGTTCCTCATCATTAGTTGTTTCCATCTATGGAGTCAGAAGGTGAAATCCCAGCCTCTTCTCCAGGTCATTCGGAAGTTTCCACTACCCATACTCCTCATGTCGATGATGAGAAAGGATATGAATTTCCTCCGGAAGGATTTCCTTATACAAGAAGAGTACCATCTCTAACCTTTCCTTAAACTAGTGGACCTATGTTGCCACATGGTTATACCACCTTAGCTCAATTAGTTTTAGGTACCCATAGTGCCTCATCATTGTATCAAAATATGATTCAGTCTTCAAATGTTATGCTTACAGTAGGTCCATTCATTCTGAACGCACCCTCTCGAACTTCTTTAAAAACTATTGTCACTTTATTTCTTGTTCAACCCACGATTCCGTCACAACCCGTCTTGTCGTTTCAATCGACTCTTCTGATTCAACCATCTGTTTCAGGTCTGGTTTCAGTAAGTTCCTCTACCTCTCCATCAAGTGGACATAATGTGCCACCGCTTGGGGGGAAAGGTCTGAATACTCCTCTTGTGTCAGGTGAAACCAATGTGAGTGGGTTACAAACTCACATGGTTGGAGTTAATCAACCTTATTGTGGTAGTATTCCTAACCCTATTGGTCCATATGGGTCAGGTAACATCCAATATTAGTAGCCTTATATGGCTCAGGTTCCACTCCAATAGGCTTATGTCCCGAATGGTTCACAAGCCTTGGTTAATCTGTCTTACATTCCTCAAGCATGAAATTATGTCTAGCATGTTCAATCCACTATTCCTGGTGGATATGGTCAGATTCAATTAAGGAACTATCAATACCCTCAGGGTATATCTCAAGGAACTGTCCAGCTACCCTTGCAACAACAATAAAAACCGTTGCAACAGCAAGGGCAACCTTTGCAGCAACAAGGGAAATCCTTGCAGCATCAAGGGCAATAATTGTAGCAACAATGGGAATTTCTACAACAACAGGTGCAACCTTTGCCATAGTCGCATCAACCTTTGTAGCCGCAAACTCAATTTGTTCAATAGTCTTCTCAACCTTTGTCCTTGTAAGGCCAACCTTTGTAGCAACAAGGCCAACCTTTACAACAGCAAAGTCAACCTTTGCAGCAACAAGGTCAACCTTGGAAGCAGCAAGCTTTATATGCATATCAACAAGGTCAGCCCTTGCAAGCCCAAGGTCAACCCATGCAGCAGTAGGGTCAGTCTCCTTTCATCCAAGGTCAACAGGTTTAACAACCTTATAACCTGTATGCCGCGTACAATGCTTATCAATAGCCTATGGTAGGACAATATCAAACCTACCCTGGACCAAATCAACCTTATGGGCAAGGTAACCCTCAGTGGGGACAAAATCAGGTTGCCTATAGACAAAATCCTCCACTAGGGAAACATCCTTACTAGCAAGGATGGACTCTGTAGTTTGGGTCTCCTCAAAGGCCCTATATTTTGTTTAACATGCAATTGCCTTTCTTAGCTATGTTGGAGATGCTCGATGTCTCAAGGCTCACGAATGATCCCATTCTTCATTCGCCTTACTAGCCTCCAATTCCAACGAAAATTTCGAGTTATTGCCCCAAATTTGAGGGAAACGTTAAGGAGGACCCGCAAGCCCATGTGATGACATATCAACTATGGTGCTCCTCCAATTCGTATGTCGATGATTCTATCTGTCTTCGACTCTTCCAAAGAAGTCTCACAAGTGTTTCCGCTAAATGGTATATCGAGTTGCCTCGAGGTACCTACGCTGACTTTAACTCTCTGGATCTGGCTTTCCTCCCTCATTTCCAATTGTCAGTTCGATATGAAATTGGCACTCATTTGCTTACGTCCGTTAATCAAGACACCACGCCCCACATTTCCAATTATATCCATGAGTGGAGACGTTGGCAAATCCTCATCAAATTTGAGATTGGTGATGATTTGTTGACATAATGGTTCACAAAATCATTGGTTAACAACATTGCTAAGGACATAGCTATGGGTGGATGTGTTACTGAAGTGCAAGCTATCGCCCGTGCCCAATATTTAGAATTAGTCTATTCGCAATATAGCACGTTGTATGACATGTTTCCTGATGCTCCAAGACCATCTTTGGATTTGATAGCATCAAAGTCTCCTCATGCATCGCCTTTTGATGGTTTGATTGGTTTTGTGTCTCAGACTTCCACAAAAGCTTCTTCGAAATAGAAATTTGTCTCGAACACTGGTTCCAATAATCCTTCGAAGAATTGATCCAGTCCTGGTAAAACCTTTTAGGTACATGTTGTCCAGTCTACCGCAGCAGATAAGGCCTCTAAAGGTAAGAAGAAGGGAAAATGTAAAGCCAAAGCCAATGCCCCAAAACAATATCCTCCTAAATCGTCTGTTGATGATGCTTCTAAAAGAAAGCCAAAATATCCTTGCCTCATCTGTGAGGAGGATCATTACACCAAGGATTGTCCCCAGCGTTCTAAAGTTAATCACTTGTTGAAAGGGACTCCAGTTTTCTTAAAATAACATTTTCCATCTCAACAAATGTAGTCCTCTTATTCCTTAGGTTCCCAAGTGTTCATGATGCAAGTTTCATCACCTATCTCGATCGTACTCGAACTAAGGACTATCAAACCATGCATAAGCAGACGATGGAGAAATAAGCTACCAATATTCTTTCTAATTCTACTCCGTCCAATTCTGGTCCGCTCCATAGTGAGCACCCTAATAGTGAGTCTGTGATCTGACCACCTCCCAAAGGTGTTCTTCAGAAATCATCTTTTAATCTGAATGTTAGAGTTGCACAACGTTACAATATTTTTGAGGATTTAGCTCAGGCACCTTCGGCGATGTCTGCCTTGGAAGTTATTCAATCCTGTCCAACACAACGAAAGTTACTATTGTCTGCTATAGGTGCTATTGATCCTTCTGATTTGAGTCTGATTACCTTCGATCTTGAGAACCACGTGCCTTGTCTTCCTCATTAGATTTCTTTTATGATACAAGTTCTTATCAAAGAAAAGAAGATCCATCAGACTGTTATTGATGAAGGTGTCTCCACCTACATCATGTTTGTTTCGTGTTGGAAAGCCATTGGCTCTCCTATTCTTAACCAATCCCCGAACAACATGGAAGCCTTTGATGGGAGAGGTTCACGTCCTTACGGTATTCTCACGAACTTTCTGATTACATTAGAAGGAAAGACTGTTGAACTAGAAGTCAAAGTTATAGATTCAAATCTCAACTAAAACCTTCTTCTCGGGAGAAGCTGGACCCACACTAAGTTTTGTATGGTGTCTTCTTTATTCCGTGTACTTCGTTTTCCTCATGAAGGAAAAATTTGTCACTATTGATCAACTATCCTTCTTTTCTTCTGGTTCATCGAATGGTAACTTCCCTTACATGGGAAATACTAAGATTCCTTACGAGAATGTGGGGGTAGGTCTCTTCAAAGACTTTGCTTTAATGGGTACTTTTACTCTGCCACCCCAAATGTTATTCAATCAATATGATCTCAATCCCTACGGATCCTTGGATTATCCATACCACAAATCAAATTGATTTACTTGGCGATGTTATGCCTTTAAGTCCACTGGGGAAAAATTACCAAGAAATCATATTGGCTTCGATGGCCGCTTCAGAAAGTCATACTATTTTCACTATGAACTTAGACACTTATGTATCATCTCCTTGGCTTGGTTCTTAGGATTCTCCGGATCCTTTGAACGAGACATTCCCCACCGACGAGAGTATCATTGAGGTCATGTTTTGGATGAAACTCCATGGAATAGACTACATCATTGTTCTTCATTTCTTCCCAGCCTCGATGAGATGCCTTCTTGTCTTGAAGCATTTGTTTCTCATTGTCCCTCACATGCACTTCAAACACTTGTCCAGGTGCATGAAGTCTTGTCGGAGGGTAATATGGGGAACATCACTGCTACTATGCCTTTTTATATTTCAGTCCAACTTGAAATTGTCAAAATCTTTCAACTGGGGGCACCTTTTCCTCGTCATGAGATCAAGTTTTTCATGCCTCTTTTCATGAGATTTTTTCACTGAGTCTCTACCATTTGCCCATTATCGCAATGGGGTTTTCATCTTATGACTCATAACCCTCACTCGCCCAGGGGGCATGGGGGCATAGTATTTTATGAGTTTTACTCTATTGTATGGCTGAGTCGATGTTTACACGTCATGTCAATGGTGAAACTCCAGCTTTATTCTCTATTGATTGATTGCCCAAGTCCGAAAATGGACTCCGTCTGAAGAAGTATTATGCATCAAATTTGTGTAATGACTTTTGTACATTAGTGTGTTAATTGATTAGTGTACATTTTCTAGTTTTGGTGTGTTTGTTTGCTTTGCAGACATGTGTTTTTCTTCTTACCCTATGTTCCACTTGGTTTGCAAATGTCATCAGGCCATTACATTGGTTTTGTTGATGGTGCTTGTCGTAGCACACAAAACCTATCTTCCACAGCATGGGTACTCTGTGACCCCAGTGGCGAGATGATTAACTTACAAGGTATCTACCTTGGTCGAAAAACCAATAATATTGTTGAATACAGTGCAATTATTGAACTCTTGTCAGAAGTAGTTTCTCTTGGCATTAGGGATTTAGTTGTCAAGTTGGATTCACGGCTCGTTGTGTTACATTTAAACAATCATTACTCAGTGAGAAATCCACAGATATTGCGTATGTATCTACATGTTAGATTTCTAGGAAGAATTTTTTGATTTCATTACATATCAACATATTCCATGTAATTTAAATACATTAACAAATGCATTAGCAAATTTTGTCCTTGATAGGAATTTGCGTCATTTATAAAACTGATCATGTTACAGACACATAAGTAGGAAATAAAACACACACACAGATATATATATATATATCGCGTATGTTGGAGTGTTTACGTCAAAATATCAAAAAATAAATTGTTCTGGGACACTTGGCTTTCAAAGCCTACAAAATGTGTAAAAGACTAGAATTCCTATCAGCCTAGACGATACTCATGATAGCATGAGACCGCTCTGATCACTCGGCCTACCAACCAATGTAGTCTTGTAGAGACTCCCCCTGTGTGCCTCTGCCAACACAGTATAATGGCATACTCTGGGACTCCACGAGTTATCACCTAAAGGTTGCACTCCATCTCACCTGAGGGGTCTACCCCTTCTTCGTACTCTGTGCCCACTATCTGATGTGCAACTCGTCATGCTATTGGCGACATGCCTGGTGGTCTCTTTGGTCCCACATCTGCACATTTATCATAAGTTGAGTTTCAATTTACACTTTTACAAAAAATCATAAAACTTGAAAAAATCCAAAAAACAAATTTTTACCTGCATCAGTCCACTATTCTCCTAGTGGCAAAGGTAGATATGGATACCACCTAAAATTCGTGCAAGCATAAGCGTGGTCATCTACCACGAGTAGTTGGTTTTCTAGCCAAGAGAAGAATTGTGGTGGGTAATGCATGTGCTGACCCGTTCCTCCTCAAGGCATGAGTTGACTCCATCGCATGAGTCTTAGATCTTGGGGGGTAGGATCTAGTACCTCTGCCCACTGATACCAGAATAAGGGCACTCTCTCTAAAAATAAGGTCACCAATATCGAACCGAACCCGAATTTCTTCAGGTGTCCATGCTTCCCCTTGGTCAGTTGTCATTTCATGTTTTCCAAAAGACCTCCACACCAGTTGAATACAGTGGGGGTAAAATATGCAATAGCATATTGGAACTGGGATTTTGAAGCCTCATGCAAGGCTTGCATGCCGAATACACGCACCATAGTGAACAAAATCGTTCTCAAGATGGGGTTGCTGGTGATTGTCGTTATTTTCACCTTACCTCCATTGGTTATTTCGACACCGAGACAATGCCTCTGGACTAGAGTCATTGTACTTTCAACTCCTTGGTGAGATCCAAAGAGTTGGATCACTTCCCCTCGTCGGGATAATCCTGTGATGAAGTAGATATCTATCTCCTCCAATTCTAGTTCCTGGCCTTTTATGATGAAGATCTCTCAATCTACATCCCAGACATTGATCAAATAGGGTAGAAATTCCATCTGAGCCCTTAACCCTGTAGTCTTGAAGAATTTTAGCAATCCGCAATTCCTCAAAGTGTTTATGCATTCAGGATCCTGAGCTGCTTGGAATTCTTTGGCCTCATGGCCTCTTTCTTTCCATTCCAAGACCATGTTCTCCTGCAAAACATCATTTAACATCAATTAATGATTTTTTCATGGATTGAAATCATCAATTTTTGCTTTAAAAGAGGATTTTCTTTCCAAAAAATCCACCTCGGCGCCATTGTGCCTGTTTTTACAAACAGAGTGATGGCATCGTGCGAGCCTTTGGGCATGAGCGCAACCAGCGCAGGTCCGATGACCATACGCATGATGGTCTCCGATGCCCTAAAAATTTAAATTCTTCCCTTTTAGCATAAAATTTACCATTTAAAATGCATAAAAACGTGATAAAATGCAAGAGCAGGGATGAGCCTCTTACCTGTTGCAGACGGTTCGCGAAATGGTACCCTGGATTTCCCACAATGGCCACTTGAAAATCGAGATAATTAGGGCAAAAATGCACTTTCAAAGCTTGTTGTGGTAAAATGGTAAAAACTGAAATTACTTTCAACTATTTATAAGTTTTGCAAGTCATTTTTGTCAATATTTTCGTAATATTTTAATGTTTTTCTCGATATCAATGATGGGTGTGTTTCTTGTTCGGTTACAGGTACCTTCAAAGTGGACAATGATCATTATTGACTGATTCTTGTGAGTTTTATTTGATCTCTTTTTTGGACTCATTAAATAAATGAAAAAGAAACCCCCCTCGAGTCATCTTTGAGCTCTTTTCTGACTCTTGAAAACTAAAAATATTGTCGAGTACTTGTCATTTTGAACTCGTTAAAGTAAATGAATCGACGTCACCTCAATATACATTTACCCCTTTTTCAGATTGAGATTGACTATTGACGAAAAAGGTACAACTTGGTTGACATGGTCAAGCGGTTCCCTCGGATATTGTTTTCTACCTTTTCGGATCCGAGGGACAAATTACGAAAAGGTACATGATGGAGTTTTCTTTTTCGTCTCTTTTTCAAACTCTCTAAATTTGAAAAGATATTGAGTTATTCTTACGTCAGACTCATTAAAACTTTAAGACGAAAGACTCGTCACCATGATGAGATCGAGCTTCTCGTTCCTAGGGCTCGTAAAACCTAATATAATGGATTCATTTGAAGAATGAACTTACATGACAAACATATGTTATCCCCTTCAATCTTGTGATAAAAATAATTGGGGTACTTGCTAGAAATAGTGGGGGAAAACGAAGATGAGACAACCTTTGTATAGGCAGCATGTCGCTCTTGAACATGACACTCTTCTGCTCTCGTGTCAGGTTTGAGATATCCTCACTCAGTCACCTATCCTCCTGGGTTTAGGTGATCCATTTTGCCTCTCATTTGACTATTCCATTCTGTCATCATGACCTTTAGTTCTATGTCAAGTCAGATGATGCCACACTCCAAAGTCATGTCCTAATGTTCAAGAGAATTCCAATCTGCATTCATTTACCTATACATTGTTTGATTCATAGTTACAGTCCTGAATATTATTCCACTTTATACCTTGTTTCGTGTCAGTACCTTAGAGCTGGCATGCCCTAATGGCTAGTTCTTCGCATTGGATGACATGTCTTCATCATTGGCTTTCGATCAGGTGATTCGAGAGTGTTTGACCTCAACTTCATTACCACGTTAGTCGATTGTACTGTTGTACCGTGAGAGCCATTGTCATTATTGGTGGTTTCTCTCGTACTTGTTAATGGTGCACATCATTAGCCAGTAATCAGGTGGTTTTCTAGCATGTTTGACCTCAACACATTTATTCGCATTTAGGATTCATACATTGATCGGGTCAGGATGGAGTGCAAGACCCTGAGTGTTGTTTGTTATGACTCAGGCTGCATTGATTTATATTTCATTCATGATTGTACACATGTTTCCACTATACGAATGGTTGTGATTATACCATGAGACTTTATATTTATGACGATCGTCGTTATCTGGATGGTTGCACCCATACCATGGATATTTTCATATAGTCTTCATTACCTGGATGGCCGTGTCCATGCCATGGATTCATGTCTTGATCTCAGATATGTATGCGTCCTTGGTTTTCAGGTCTCTTGATAGTGCATGTCCTCATCCTTGCAAGATCTCGTAAAGCATCTCAGCCATCATTCCTCATTCTGCCTTCGTGCTTTAGGGCGCATCTGTTACATAGTATTTTTTCATGCCTCCTATACTTCCCTGTGACATACCCCGAAGTGCCCGAAACATGACCATTATACAGTATACTCATCCATGTATACAGCTCATATCCCTCCTAAGACTTTGTTTGGAAAATACCTTGAGCTTTCCCTGAAGAAATAACTCTTAAAACCCTAAAATGAGATTCATTGCTCTTATGAGGCTTAAAACATTGATGCTCTCCTATTGCCTTGTGTTTGACCTGCAATTTCATCGCTATGTTCCCTTGCATACCCATGATGATCCCAAAAAGGTAATTTTCCCAAAGGAGATGAGAAGCTTCGTGATCTAGAAGCTTCTAGAGCAACGAGATGGAGGTGGTTTCGCATAGATGAGGTCAAATCCTCCCAACTTGACCTCTTTGTCTTATCCCTATGAGCTACCTCCTTGAGATGTGGGCCTAATCCTATCTTTGGAGAAGTCCTAACTACCTTTCCTAGTCTATAAATTCATCCTCTCCCATTCCCAAATGGTTGGTCTATGTCTATTTGCACCCTTATGTTGAGATTGTGCTTAAGGCTATTCATTTGACATGGAGAAGGAGGACTTGGAGATTTTGTTGGCTTGGACATGGATGACCACTCAAGGAGAGCCTTTCAACATCAAGGCTTTGGTTGTAAGCTTCCCTTTATTTCCTAATAATATACAATTGTTCGTTCATCTTCCCAAAATATATATGTTCATGTATTTATTTAGCTTGACATTCATTAGATAGTTAGGTAGATTCTTATTGGATTTGCTATTGGTTTGGCATGATTTGTTTTTTCTTGATCACTTGTGTAGGTACATAAACGCCTAGAGAAGCAGGAACAAGTTCGTGACACAAGCTGTTTGAGGTCCTCAACAAAGGAAATTGGAATAGCATCAGAATGAGGTAGGTCATCTCTTTCGTTCTACTTTTCAATTATATCCTAGGAAGATGTCTAGTTGATTGTCAGTTCAGTTGCTAGACCCACTCATTGGGCCAGAGGGATCGTCTCTGTCTGCAGAGAGGATTAACCTTGTCAACAATCATACTCCTAAGGTTCAAAATATTCATGGTCTCTCGACCATATGCTTTCATAAGATAATGTAATCCTTTTGGATCCCAAACTTTGACTTGCAGTAAGTTAGCTACTCTATCATGTTGTTATTGTCCCATTGTTGATTAATTTTTTCTCCTTGGTTTCCATACTTTATGTTGTAGTTGCCCACTAATTTTATTGATGCAAATTTCTTCAGTAAATTGCACTTTTTCATGGTCCTTCTTCCTCTGTCTACTACATCTTTTATTCTTCTTAGATGTCTTCCTCATCAACATCCACAATTCACCAATTTCTATGGCTATCTTGTCCTCTGGCTGGTACATACTTTGCCAATCCTTGTTGTCACTAGTTTCATCCCTTGATTTTTGCTGACTTTCACAAGGGATTTGTAGGGTTGTTGTCACTTCCATCTCCTTATTCATGTGTTCAACATAACTATATGTCTTATGCTGCATGTTGCTTGCTTTTGAGCTGTAAACTTAAATTATTTGCCTGATCCAACAATTTCATATTTTCCATTTGGTTAAGATGACATATCCTCCATAAATAATTTATACCTTTATGCAAAGTTTCCTCTAAATCTTTGCTCCAATGATCTTTTGTTGTCATATCTTTCAATGCCATGCTTAATACCTTGTAGCCTTGCATAACTTCTCCCAATGTTCCTTTTTTCTTTCCTAATCTAAGTATCTTCAAGCCAACATATCATTCTCTGGATACTTCACTCTCTTGAAAATTTGTGTCCATTATGCTAGCGCATTCTTCAAATGCTACCTCTTTCATGACAAAATTGTAAATATGTCTGTCCTAACATTTATCATTTCCTGCAGTCACAAACCATTTATTATTTTTATAAAAATGAGACTTTAGAGTCTCTACAGATGCCTCCAATGTCCCCCCCTTATTCATTATTGAGAACATGAAATTGTTCATCAAGTTCTCATCTGCTTATTTTATCACAACAACTTCTTCCTCTTTTTGCTCGATCAAAGCTTTACCATCCTTGTTAATTTCATTGGAAAATATAAATATCTCCATCTTAGATATCTCAAATAAAAATTCCTCTACCTCAAGGTTTTCTTTCATGACTAAATTCACCCATTGAGTCCAATATCCATCTTGATTGCTTTTACAAGACAAGTCTTCCTTTTGTTCCTTCTTTATAGCAATACTCAAGGACTATTCTCTCTCGTCTACAACAATTCCTGCAACTATAGACAGATCATCAAATTTAGAAACAAAAAGGCTATCTCGCCTCAATCTCAGTGTCTCCATCACTTTCACTTTCTCCTTCTCTAGGGATTGATCCTTGCTCTAGTTCACAGTAGTGAACTTCCTCCTCACACTCAACTGCTCTGAGCTTTCCCTTTATCCTGGCACATATCCTCTACTTCAATTCCCTCTGCAATAAAGGCCATCTCACCTTATTCTTTCCTATTATCCAACCATACATTTAGTTTTCCTGAAATAATTGTTTCAAATGATTGAATTCTAATTTCAACTCAATCATTTCCCTCTGAAGCTCTTCATCACCCATATTCCTTATGCCAACTATTTTTTCATTCTTCTTTGACTGATTGTGACTCATCTTCACTGAAACCTTATCATAGCCTTCAGTGACCATGTTTTCCTCTTTCTGTGAACACTTCTTTTCCACTTATTGTGAGCTACAACAAACCTCTTCTCTCTCTCTCACTATCTCTGTCTTTCTCTCTGGGAAATTCTACCCACAATCACTATGGAACTTCCTACAACAAATTCCACCCAACTACTACTTGTTGGAAGTTTTCCTTCTTGTCCTAGTTCTTTCTGAATAAAAACCTCCTTCTTATTCTCTTTCTCTGAGCAGACTTTCTTCTTAGCTTTCCTAGCTGTCTGGTTACTCAAATTCAACTGCTCACTTATCCTCCTTTGAGAACTTATGATGTCCTCACCTTCAAAAACTCATCTACTGTGGTTGGGTTTTGTCACAATTCTCCTTTCAAAAATTCTACTTTATGGCTACTACTTCTCTCAGTCTGCTACTTGAAAATTATTCATAAAACTTCATATCTGTACCAAGAATTCCTCAATCAATTCTATGAATTTTCTCTTCCTCCTCCTATGTTCTCAAAATAGGTTTCTCTGCTTCTCAGGCTAATTTTTCTCTAATTCTTCACAAGTATTCATCGTCTGTGTCTTCAAAACACCTCAGTCTCAATTATTAATTAAAATTGAAAAACAATTTTCTTACCTCTACCAGATTCGCTCCTACTTCTGAAACTTCAAATACCACTTGCCCTGTTAGAAGTTTAAGCCTATGTTGGTTTTGCTTCATTATAGCAATCTACCGATCAAGCATCAAATCTGAGGCTCTGATACCACTTGATACAAACTTGGCCTCATATTCGAGTACAGGTTCGCTTCCAACCCCTTCAGCCCAGTCTCTACTTTGTGACTATAGCCCCTGAAGTCAAAATTGGTTGTTATCAATATGGATGCCTTTCGGGATTCAAAATCCCTGCTATCAAATCCCTTTTAATATCTCACAGATCAAAGCGATATCGATATTATAGAACCACCTTGACCGACCCTTTCATTAGAAAATCATCTAAGGGAAGGTGTTAAGCCAAATCCCAAAGAACCGCCATAGCCGAGAACCTGGCTCTACCTTGGAGCCAAATGCAATAACACCACCAACTCTATGTGAGTGACAATGTTATATATGTAACACAATACAGGGCTCAGAGCCTTTGGAACCAACACATAACTAAATTCTACCAGTGAACCCACTCTGTCATGTGAGCCCATTCAAATAAGCTCAGTGCATAGCCTGAGCATTCCAAACTTCAATTTTTGTGTTAGACATTGCCTGGTGGGCTCCACCTACTCCGATCCAACCCGGTGTTGCAACTATACATCCCATATAAAACTGTTGAGTATTCAAACCTTCGGGCGAGTCCCCAGTTCCGCCTATCAATGTTCCGATCTAAATAAAGGCGCCCCTGCTATGAGCCGCCAGGGTATGCCTCTCAAATGGGATCCACCTCACCATGTAAGCCCACTCTCTATAGTACGACCTTTATTAATGATCAACTTAATAATGTCGTCAGGTAAGTACCTCCGAGCGGGGTGCACTGCCAGCTCACTTCCGCTTGTACTATATACGAAGGCTCATTTAGGGTCGGGGCTTGTGTAGAGCCCGACACTTGAAGGCCTAGTGCCTTACCAGATGCTTTTACTCACTTTCCACATCTGACTTGGCAATTCCATATCCGCCTGATGCCCAGTCAGCCCGACAACTCCCTTGTTTGTATCCTGACTCTATCAAGTGTCATATCTCGGTGTCGTCTATTGCTGGTCCCCAGCAATGTCACTTGACAAATTCTCTGTCAATACCAATCACGTTAAGTGTTGGGCTTTCTAAACTAATTTTGTTACATTGTAATCTTGATTTTGCTCCTCTCTTAGGCTTCTCTATTGCACTTTAACTTTATCATGGATCCTTTGTTCCCACTCTTTCAAGGACTCCTCTTCATCCTATTTCCAATCTGACATATACATTAGGTGTCAATCTCTTCTCTCAACTTCTCGCCTCCTTTGTTCTTCGACTTCACTTCCTCTGCACTATGCGCATAACACTACTTCAGTCTTCCCATAATCCTTCTTGATTGTATTGTGTGCATAGCACTACTTTGATCCTTCCACAACCCTTCTCGGTTATACTGTGTGTGTAGCACAGTCCTCTGGTCCTATGAATAATGTAAATGAATTGTGTGAGTCCCACCTGAGCTTCAACACACCTGCAATAGGAATACATAAACAATGCTCAACATTCATAATAAATAGGAATTCATTCCCGAGATACACTTCAAATAGAGTGTTCTACCTTTATATATATAGTTAAAAAGAAACAAAGGCCCTTCGCCCAAAATATAGTGATTTGGCCTTTTTAAGCCTTATTGCCTCTCTCGACCCTCAAGCTCTCTTCTCTTTGTACACACACTCCTTCCTTCTACGCACACACTTTGTGCCTATCCATTCCAATGTAAATTTAATTACATAGTTTACAAAATAGGATGTTGAATTGATTTAGGTTCAAATCCACAAATCCATCAACAAATCCCTATTTTTGGACTCTAATTCTATTAAATCTTCTCATAATGCTAACTAATTCTCAACTCTCTCCAAAATACGCTCGAGATCTCTCTTTCTTGAAAATATTTGATTGCATCAATTCCTCACTTTACTTATTTATACAAAATTATCTAATAAACATAGAAAAATACAATAAATTAAATAATTCCACACTTAGAAAACCAATTCCCTGGTAAATGAAAGACCCTTAGCCTAGTCAAAATACATTTTGACTTAACCTAAAATGCTCCTACATCAAAATAATTTCTCACCCTCTCAATGTTTTATGTTAGTTTTCTTTTAACTCACTATTAATTTAATTTGATTTTGATTTAATTATATATTTAAAATTTTGTTAATTCAATTCAATTTGAAATATATTTAAAATTTTGTTATATTATTTCAATTAATATTATTTATTTAAATAATTGAAATAGATTTTTTATTTTTCCACTTTTATTAGTTTAGTTTTTTATTGATTTATAATTTATAATAAGGATTGATTGTTTTTTAAATCAAAATTCAAATATATAATTTAAAAAAACTTTAAAATGTTATATTTATGGCTTTAATTAATTTATTTCGATTGTTTTGACATTTTTAAGAATATGATTTATGTTTGTATTCATTGCCTTACTTTCCAGTGAGCAATTATTATTGAGGTTGACACTATTAGGCTATTGTATTGTATTGTTGTTAAGGTTAACACTAATATATTCTATATTATGACACTAGTTGCTACATAGGTCACCTTGAATTAACCTAATCCTTAGCTTGGTTATGTATATTATGACACTAGTTGCTACATAGGTCACCTTGAATTAACCTAATCCTTAGCTTGGTTATGTAAGCCTTGAAGTGCTTCTTCTTAACTTGTCTTTATAAATCTTGATAAGTTGTTGGTTAAAATGTATCTATTAGATATGTGTCTTGATGCCTGAACTAGCCTTGATAAGTTACTGGATAAAATGTATCTAGATATTTGTCTTGATGACTGAACTTTCTACATTCTTATTATTGTATGTAGGCATGAAGAGATGAATTTGCAAATCCAATCAACTTCCAAAAGCAAAAGTCAAAGATAGTTATAGAGAGTGTATAACAAAGGTAGTTATTGAAAACGTATAAGTAAAAATATATTTTGAATTTTAAGTTATTATTTTAAATTCCTTTTCTTGAATTTTTATTGTAAATTATTTGTGATGTAATTATATATATTTAAAAATATATATCTTTTTGGCTTGATCCATGCAAATCTCTCGAGTTTACCTAGTTTTCCTATTTTTTCTTGATTACCCACTCTTTTTACTTTTTCTTGATTATTGTTTTAAGTAGGAGTCGTTTATAGAGGGATTGTCTTGACTTTCAAAAGTGGTAGGATTTTGGGTAAAAAAATTTAAAGCAATGCTTGAATCATGTTTTTGATGGTAGAAATAGATTCAACCCCATCAAAAACATCTAAGGCACTTAAATTTTCAAATTTTAACAACTATAATTTAGATTTAAATATGGAAATAGATTCAACTCCATCAAAAACATCTAAAGCACTTAAAATTTTGAAGTTTAACAACTATAACTTAAATTTAAAAAAATCTCTACCAACTTTTTTCAAAATATAAATAACTTTCTTTCAAAACAATGAACAATCTCATTAGACTCCAATTTTAAGTATCTCCCTTTCAGTACTATGTCATGTTATTTTATAGCAATAACACTAGGTACTATTTAGAATTGTGGTAAAAAATCAATAGCACTACGTACTATTTAGAACTGTGATAAAGATCAATCACTTCACCGTTTCCAATAATGTAATCCTAAATTCATGATGTTTTGGATACTCTATTAAGTTATAGATTTTATTTTATAAATATTAAAGTCATCATTATTCAGTGAACTTTCTTCAACGTCATAGGTACTATTTAGAACTTTGGAGGAATCAATTACTTTAGCATTTCCAACGATGTAATCTTATATTCATGATGTTTTGGATACTCCAAAAGCTTATATTAAATTTTGTTATATTATATTAATATACAATATTTAGTTTTGCTCAGATAAAATGATAAATTGAGCTCCAACTGTTTTACTTAGATAAAATGATAAGTTAAATTTTAAATTTTGATGATTTCAAGATATAAGCAATAGTCTTTTTATAATATTAACAACGTAAATTTTGAAGGAGCCTTCTACCAAAAGGGTTCCTAAAGATCATATCTCTGGTGTGAACCTACCTTACATCCAAGGGACCACGGACAGGATTGCAAGGATTCTGAGGAAGTACGATGTGTCCACTTCTTTTAGGCCTCTCAACACCATCCGTGGCTCCCTCAGGTCTGTGAAAGACCCTATTGACCCTAAGGACATGAAGGGCGTCTATGTCATTCCCTGTTCCTGTGGGACCCCTTATATTGGTGAGACTGGTCGCTCTATCAATCAACGGATTAGCGAGCATTCGGCGGACTTAAGGCATGGTAGGACCAAGTCCTCAGCCCTGGCTGAGCATGCGGGGAAGACTATGCATCATGTATGTATAGAAGAGGCTCAAGTCATTGCCAAAGTAGCGCAGTTTCACCATCGCAAATTTAGAGAGGCCCTGGAGATTGAGAAAAGGCCGAACAATCTGAATAGGGATGATGGCTGGAAGATCAGCAGTTGCTGGGTCCCAGCCTTGTCTTCCTAGCCTCCTCATTCCCCCTTTTGTTAGGTCCTATGGTCTCTGTCTTCCATCTTCTTAAGGTGTGTTTTTGGCGAATTACTAATTCCTTTTATTTTGGACTATTAAACCCTATTTTAAACCTTATGAGTAATAATCTATTTACCTAATTGACATAGATATCTCTTTAGTATTACTTATTTAATGAATATAGATTATTAAATATAAATTATAGAAAGTGATATAGTTGATAAAATGACCTTTGTCTAATAATAAATAAGAAATTATTATTTATATATAATACTTTGATATGATTATATGATATACCCATAATAGTGAGTGAGATTGAGTTAGTTATATTTTTGGATATTCTATTATTAATAAACATATACTTTAATTATATGTAACTAAATAATAGATATTTAACATGAATACTTAATTTAAAAATATTGGAATTATTATTTAATAAACATAAATGATTATTTTATTTTCGAATGGGCCAATTTGATATAATTAATTAATTAAATATTATATTAAAGTTTACCTTTGGACCTTAGCTTTAAACAAGTAATATTAAATTAACACACTATGTACCCATATTCTATTATTAATAAACATACACCTTAGTTATGTTTTTACCTAATATAACTAAATAATAAGGATTTAACAAGAATTCTAATTTATAAATATTGGAATTATATATTATTTAGATTATTTAATAAACTTAAATTATTTTTTGGGCCAATTTGATATAATTATTTTATTAGAGTCTACCTTAGGACCATTAACTTTAATCAATTAATATTAAATGAATTCTCAATTATTAATTAACATATACTTTAATTATGTATTTACCTAAGTAATTAAGATTTAACAAGAATACTAATTTAATAATATTGGAATTATCAACTATATAGATGATTTAATTATTAATTTTATTTTCGAATGGGCCCTTTGATATAATTAATTAAAATACTATATTAGAGTTTACCTTTAGACGTCTAGCTTTATACAATTAGTATTAAATTATTACACAATTTACCTAATATAACAAATTTCTTAGAAAAGTAATAATGGAATGATATTATTCAATTAGATATGAACGAATAGATTGTAAAAATACTATATAATTCATACTTAAAATTAACAAAGAAACCCTCTTAATATATATAGATTATAGGTTTTAGCAATATTAAAAATAAAAATATAATTAGTGGTTTGACTAAGACCTTTGGTCAAAGTTAGCTGTTGGCATTATAGTCGTTGGGATCTCTGCACACTCTATTTAAGCCAGCTTAACCAGATTGGTCTTCAACTTGTCCTGACGATGAACCACACTGGTTGGTTCGAAACGCGTCGACAAAAGATTGATTATGTGATTTTGCCGAAGATTATCTAAACAATGTTATGGATCACAGAAGTCTAAATTCCTTAATGAATCAATATTAATATTAATATTATTTAGTAATATTTAATTAAGAAATTTTTGTTATTTTTTAATAGTAATTAATTAATTAACTGTTAATAATTAATTATTATTAGTAAATTACTATTAACAACATTATTAGTAATTATTACTATTATTGTTAATTAATATAAATTATAAAATAAAATATAAATATTTATAGTTTTCTAAAAATGATATTAAAAATTAATTATTTTGCTATTAAAATAAGTAATTTTTTATTTACAATTAATAAAAGATGAAATAATAAATTAATATTATTATTTATTTATATTTAATTGAATAATAATAATAATAATGGTTTGTGTCATAGATATAAATCAAGCCTTATGACTATATGAACCACATTTAATAAAATAATTATTGTTATTAAGATTATTATTGTTAATTAATATTACTACTTCATATTATTATTGAATATTTAAATTATACTAAATAATTTAAAATTAAACAATATTAAATAAAATATTATAGAGTAAATTAATATTATTTTAATATGCATTATAACAATCATAAATATATAATAATAGCGTAATATGGTTGTTATTATTTATATAGTTATTATTAATCAGAAATAGTTTGCTTTTAACAAAATAAACATAATAATTATTATTATTATTAATGGTTTGTGTCATAGATATAAATGAAGCCTTATGATTATATGAACCACATTTACTGAAATAATTATTGTTATTAAGATTATTATGGCTAATTAATATTACTATTATTATTATCGCGTATATCAACCATATTGATAAATGTGGTTGTAGATATGCTTCATATACGCCAATCGGCGTATATCAACCACATTGGTAAATATAGTTGTGCTAGTATGTAAAAATGAGATCTAATGTGCATAAAAAAACATACATGCAATCTATACAGCTCTATACAAACATGATGACAAAGTTATATCCATCTTTTTTCAAACTCACGGTCTCAATAAAAATCGTGTAAAAACCAAACCGAAAAAAATCATGTGTTTGGGGAAAAATTCCAAAAAAGTCACATAAGTAAAGGTTATTATATATTTGTGTGATATTATAAACAAAGAAAAATCCCTGTTAATTTCACAGGATGAAAATAAAACCAATAATTGTACAGTGAATTTAAAATCAATAATCATACACTGAATCGAACTGGTTATATATATATATATATATTCAATGCCTAGTGAGTTATGGGTCAGCTCACAATTACACATTTAAAAATATTTTAAGTATGTTTTTCTCAGACCAGAAAACATTACAATAATAATCATTAGGGCATCAAAATTCATTATATCACTATCTGGGATAATAAACATTCTACCCTAACACTAAGATAATTAGATAATCCTAATTGACACTAATATTCATATATATGAAATACTTCCAAATTTATCCTCATTCTATGAAAATACTTGTCTTGTTGTCTTGTAAGATACTGTGGCTTTATATACACTGTCACCAAATATCATAATACTACTCCAACAAATATCAGTTCTACTTTTGAAATGGCCATTCAATTCCTATTCCTGTTCAATAATCAAGGAGAAAGTAGAACCTGATTTCTGCAATGGAGTCATGTGCATCCACAACCAGCTAACCACAACATTGAAGGTAGAATTTCCATCATAGACAAACAATTGGATTCAATCAAACGGCATACTCACCCTTCCAGTTTTGCCACCGTGTTCTCAATATCTCTAACATTATTAGTACGAATAAAGCATGAAATTTCTTCCACATAAGCCTAGAGGCAAGAGTCCTGAGTAAGAATTGTGGGTTGATCAGCGACTGTTGAGGCTGCTACTTGGAGTTGATTATTGACTTCCTTGTCTTCCAACCACTTTTTAACATCTGTGTAACGACGAGGCCTTCCGTTTGTGAGGTAAGGTCCATAGTCCTTGTTTTTTTCCAACATGTAATATTTACCGATGTCCAGTGGCTTGACAAGTAGCCTGTAGAGAGTGCCTAGTATTATCCACTCTTCATTGCACTGGAAATCATCTAGTAACTGGTTCTTATCGATCATCATCATGATTTCATCCCAGAAGCCTGCGAGCTTCAGCCTGTTGAGGTTAGAACCTCATCGAAGTCTATGTTATCTTGTTTCTTTTTGAAAGAATCATAGTATCCAGTGCCATTTCTAAAACACTGTACACGATATTCCTAGTTCTCTAATGGCCATTTCAATCTTTTTTTGTACTTCATTCTCCAATCTAGTTGTTGCTTCCAAACTTGTCCCATATTAGAAAAAAAATTGCATAGGAAGAGGAGAGGAGTCTGGCTCAAAATTCAGTTGCGACAAGGAAAGTCTTATGTTGCGGCAAGGATATCGCAACTACATAGAGGCTTAAATAATACACAGGAAATAACTCACGACAAAACAGAGTAGAAACAAAAAGGTTGCGGTAAATTTACTCATGAAGGTTTAAGACCACATCGCAACATAACATATTTTATATTATATTTCAAAACATAGGAAAATACATTCGTGTGATAAATGGAGGCTACAACTCCAAGTGAAAACACAAAAAACTTATTGTGATTTACGCATCACTCGGGTTGCAGAGTAAATGTCTATAAAACTCCGTAAAACTGGTTTTCACGCGCCCACCAATATTTCCTCCACGATTTTCTCCTCACTACCTCACAGAATTTCACCCTCTCTCACTCTCTCTCACATGCAAATGACTTTTACATTCATATTTATCTCAACATACAAATTTTACATTAATACATGACAGAGAAAATAATTAATACATAGGATGGGCGATTATACAAAATAATTGGTTTTCTGAACTTGCAGGTGTTGTGGAGTGTGGGCAACAGTCGTGGAGTAAATTTTTGCCCATACCTATTTACCAAAATTCATTAAATTCCTTAAACTCTCTATTGTGTTGTGGAATGGTCAGCGTTGTACTTCTGCTCTGACTTCAGTCCTTTCGCCTGCAAACAAAATCGCAACCCTGCAGTAGTTGACTAGGCAAGCATGGTGTTTGTCAGTGTTTTTAAGATGGTGGTTGGGATTATTATTTCTAACCCTCCCCCTTAATCACAACTCTTGCCATTGACAATTCCAAAATAGTCTCTGAGATAAACAAAACTTTCACGTGCTAATGTATTTGTGAAAATATCAGCGAATTGTTCTTGTCACCTGAAGTGTTGCAACACAATTTCATCATTATTAATCAACTCTCTAATAGAATGATATTTAGCATCAATATGCTTGGTCCTCTTGTGAGAAATAGAATTCTTTGATAATGCAATTGCTTATGTGTTGTTGCATAAAATAGTTGTCATTCCCCTTTGGTCGTGACGAAGATCCCTCAACCTCCTTCTCATCGAAACTGCCTAACATGTTGCTGATGTTGCAGTGACATATTCAGCTTTTGTTGTTGAAAATGAAACTATCGGTTGCTTCTTGGAGGCCCATGAAACAGCTCCAAAACTCAAATGAAAAACATATCCCAACGTGCTCTTTCTGTCATCGACACTTCCTTTCCAACCACTATCAGTATAACCAACCAACCTGAAATCATCTGTTGCGGCATACAAAACGCCATATTGTTTTGTCCCATTGACATACCTTAGAATCCTTTTCTCTACTTGCCAATGTGTTTCCTTGGGTGCCTCCATGAACATCGACACTAGAATCACTAGATATATTATATCTAGCCTAGTGGCTGTCAAATACATCAAGATGCCTATCATGCTTTCGTATAATGTCAGATTAACATTGTTGTTGCAATCTTCTTTGCTCAACTTCAACCCCATGATAGTTGAAGTTGGTGCGGGCTTGTTGTTATGCATTTTAAACCTCTCCAAAATGGATGCTACATACTTTTCTTGAGAAATAAAAATTCCATCTTTTGTTTGCTTCACTTCTATGCCAAAAAAGTATCTTAACAACCCCAAGTCAGTGATTTCAAATTCACTTTTCATGACTTCTTTGAAATCAGTGATGTGGAAATCATCACTGCCTGTAAAAATCAAATCATCTACATATAAGACGACAATAAGAATCCTACCATCACTCTCTTTGATGTAGAGAGTAGGCCCGCTGTCACATTTGTTAAAACCATTGTCCAACAAGTAAGCATCTATCCTGTTGTACCATGCACGTGGTGATTGCTTCAGCCCATAAAGAGCATTCCTCAAATGATACACTTTTCCTTCTTGGCCTTCTACCTCATAACTAGGTGGTTGTGCAACATACACTTCCTCTTTCAACACTGCATTTAAGAACGTTGATTTTATGTCCATTTGATACACTTTACATTTATGTTGCGCGGAAATCACCACAACTGTATGCACTGTCTCCATCGTCGCGACTGGCACAAACGTCTCTGAATAATATCTTCCATGATGCTACTTGTATCCTTTGACAACTAGCCTTGCTTTTTGCCTTTCAATATTTCCCCCAACGTTGCTCTTGTTCTTATAGACCCACTTCACTCCAATGACTTCTTTTCCTTGCAGAAGGTTCACTAACTCCCATGTGTCATTCTTTTCTATTGCTTCTATTTCTTCCTCCATTGCCGCAACCCATTTTTCTTCTTTGATTGCATCTTCAAAATGGATTGGGTCATCTACATGACAAAATAATGCAAATAAGGAATTCAGACCAACACTGCTATCAATTTCATCTTGCTCATAAATTTCATTTAAATTTTTGAATTTTGGTCTTCTTGTGCTTGCTGAAGATGGGCTTGACATGTCACTTGGTGTTGCACTTTGCGGCATGCTTGGAGAAGCACTTGCTTGACTATGTGACATTGTCCTATTATTTGTTGATGGTGTTCCTTTCTACGTGCTTTTTTGCGCTTGAATAGGAGTAGAGGGAGTCATTGTCGAGGAATTGATTGTTGATGTCAATTCCTCTTTGTCCTCATGTAGTATACATTTTTCCACATTTACTAGCTTCTCTAAAATTCCATCCCATGCTTCCTCTTCTATGAACTACACATCTCTGCTGATTATGGCCTTCTTGGTTAATGGATTGTAGAGTTTGTATGCATTGAATTCATCACAGTATCCAAGAAATATACATTTCTCTCCCTTGTTGTCCAGCTTCTTCCTCAACTCATCCGGGACATGTGCATACACCACACATCCAGAGACTGTCATGTGAGTGACACTGTGCTTTCTTCCACTCCATGCCTCTTCAAGAACCACATTCTGGATGTTTTTGGTTGGACATCTATTCAAGATATATGTTGCACAAGCGACAATTTCAGCCCAATAATCATTTGGAAAATGCCTTGACTTCAGCATATGCCTTTGCGATTTCCATAATGGTCCTATTCTTCCTTTCCTCCACACTATTTTCCTGAGGTGTATACCTTGTTGTAAATTGTTTGTGAATTCCATGTTCCCTACAAAAACAAAGGAAATCATTTGAGATGTATTCGCTAACTCTATCAGTCCTGAGGACTTTGATGTAGCGTCCACTTTGCTTCTCAACAAGAGCCTTGTATTGGGGAAAGCACTCGAACACTTCACTTTTCTTTTTTAGGAGATAAACGTATGTCTTCCTTGTGTATCCATCTATGAATGTCAATTGATAGTTGTTGCCACCAATTGATGGTGTCTACATTGGTCCACATAAATATGAGTGGAAAATCTCTAAAGGTTCCTTTGGCCTTACTAACTTTCCTACTGGAAATGTCTCTCTATGTTGTTTGCCTAAGATACATCCTTCACATAGGTTGTCTAGTTTTTTATGAGTGGAAAACCCTTCACCATGCCTTTCCCATGCAGCAAACTCAAACCTCCAAAGTTGAGATTTCGAAATCTCAAATTCCATAACCAATTTTCATCTTTGAACTCTGCTTGAAAGTTGACTTGTAACAATTGCATATTTTTTTCCATCCTCTTATGAGTTCATTGATAGTTGTGTTTGTGCACCTTATTCTTTCAAATATGATCTTATCTTTAATGGAAATATTCTATTGTTTGTCATCTAAACCTTTTCAATCAGTTGTCTTCTTGGAGGCCTATCCAAAATTGTGCACTCATCATTTTTAAAAAATACATTGTAGCCCTTTTGCATGAGTTGTCCAATGCTTATGAGGTTATGCTTTAAACCAAGGACAAAGTAAACATATGAGATGTACTTCTTCTCCCCCTTCTTTGTTAGGATATTAACTCTTCCTTTTCCCATGACAGAGACTTTGATATTAGTCCCTAATGTCACTTCAGATTTCAAACTTTCGTCTAGATTAGAAAACATTTCTATGTTCCCTGACATGTGATTGCTACACCCTAAATCTAGATATCATATATCACTTTGTTTTCCTTGTGCTACATTACAAGCTAAAAACATGCTATCATGATTTTGATTTTCTTTTGTGAAATTTACACTTGGTTTGTTACTAATGTCATATTGCTTCTTTCTACATTCATTTGCATAATGACCATACTTCTTATAGTAATGACATTGAACTTGAGATTTAACATACCTATGACCTTGTGCTTGATTTTGGCTTGGGCTTTGACTTGGATTTTGATTGTTGCCCCTTCCACTTGAGTTTGAAGGGATGATTCTTCCACCCCTGTGTGTGCTTCTTCCTCTTCCTCTAGCATATGATCTTCCTCTGCCTCGACCTTAACCAAATGAAACTTGTGTCTTGAAGCCATGCTCCAATGAGGATATTTTTGCTTTATTTAGTCTATGTTCATGAGAAATCAGTGATGCATGAAGCTCATCCACTGAGAACTATGAGAGATCCTTTGTCTCTTCTATGGCCACAACAATGGCATCAAACCTTACTCACAAACTTCTCAAAACTTTCTCAACTATTCTCCTTTCCTCAAGTGTCTCACCATGAGACCTGATTTGAATAACCAACCCAATTACAAGTGTAAAAAATGAGTCTACATTCTCAGACTCTTTCATACAAATTGTTTCAAAACCTCTTCTCAACAGTTGCAGTTTTGTTGTCTTGACTTTTTCCATGCCTTGGTAGCTTGTCTGGAGGGTGTCCCATGTTTGCTTGGACTTCATTGTTGCTGCAACCCTTGGGAAAATACTTTCATGAACTGCTTGGAAAATACAGAATAGGGCTTTTGCATCCTTCTTCCTGTTGTTCCTCAACAAATCTCTTTCTTCTTAAGACAAGGCATTGTATGCTATTGCATCTGCTGGTTCTTGAAAACGATTCTCCACCAAATCCCAAATGTCTTGAGACGAAAACAAGGCCTTCATTTTTGTAGCCCAATAATCATAATTTTTGCCATTAAACTCAGTTATCAAAGGATTAGTCAAGATCACACTTGATGTTGCAGCAAGGATATCGCAAATACATAGAGGCATAAATAATACACAGGAAATAACTCATGGCAAAACAGAGTAGAAACAAAAAGGTTGTGGTAAATTTACTCATGAAGGTTTAAGACCACATCACAACATAACATACTTTGTATTATATTTCAAAACATAGGAAAATACATTCGTGTGATAAATGGAGGTTGCAGCTCCAAGTGAAAACACAAAAGACTTACTGTGATTTACGCATCACTGAGGTTGTGGAGTAAATGTCTATAAAACTCCGTAAAATTGGTTTTCACACACCCACCAATATTTTCTCCACGATTTTCTCCTCACTACCTCACAAAATTTCACCCTCTCTCGCTCTCTCTCACATGCAAATGACTTTTACATTCATATTTATCTCAACATACAAATTTGACATTAATACATGGTAGGGAAAATAATTAATACACAAGATGGGCGATTATCATTCATTAAATGCCTTAAAATCTCTGTTGTGTTGCGGAATGGTCAGTGTTGTACTTCTGCTCTAACTTCAGTCCTTTCGCCTGCAAACAAAAATGTTGTAGTAGTTGGTTGGGAAAGCATGGTGTTTGTAAGTGTTTTTTAAGACCGTAGTTGGTTTTATTATTTCCAACATCCCGCTGCTCTCAGAAAAAGCCTTGTTGAACAATTCTGCACAAAATTTCTCCACCCACACAATTATTCAAAACAATAAATAGCTTACTCATATCAAGCAAAAACATATATTTTTGTCACAATATATAAAATAATACTATTAGCAAAACATATATTTCATGTGTAGAGGTACGATAGAGATTGAATTGTCAAAAATTATTATACCAGCAAACAGTGTAGTAGAAAGTTGCAATTCAAAATCAATTATGGAAAACAACAAAACTCTATTATAAATATTTTGAATGTTGAAAGATTTACAGTGTAGCCGAACACAATTGATAAAATCAAAGAGATTAATAAAAAAGAATTTTCAATGTAACCAAAGATGTTTTAATGAGAAATACTCAAATTAATTAAGTTAACTCTTGAAACCTATGTAAATAATAAGGCTCATTTTTATATAAAATATATAAAAAAAAAATAGAAATTACATTTTTATGTTTTAACAATATTATTATTTTAGATCATTTTTGGGATTCAACTGCGTTAAGTAAGTCATTCAAACGTATGACCATTTCCATGAGAGGTAGTCGTAACTGACTAATTTCTCATGATTTTTGAATAGTTCACTTAGCACTCATTGCATCGGGTGATGCTCACACGGGTGAAGAAGTGGGATTGAAACTAGTGAAATGTGGAGAACGAATCACATAGCATCAATCATCACTTCCGGGGCTTGCACCCGGTAACCAGGACTTCCCAGGAGGTCACCCATCCCAGAACTCCTCTGGCTCAAGCGCGCTTAACTGTGGAGTTTTTCCCCACAATCAAGCCCACTTAGCTTGCTACCCCATTTGCAAAACCTTAGCAAGTATTGTGCCTCATGAACCATTCAAGTAGAGATCCCTTGACTCTTTTTGAATTTAAGTATGGGGGATTTACGCAGTGCATTATATTAGATCATTTTTGGGATTCAACTGCGTTAAGTAAGTCATTCAAACGTATGACCATTTCCATGAGAGGTAGTCGTAACTGACTAATTTCTCATGATTTTTGAATAGTTCACTTAGCACTCATTGCATCGGGTGATGCTCACAGGGGTGAAGAAGTGGGATTGAAACTAGTGAAATGTGGAGAACGAATCACATAGCATCAATCATCACTTCCGGGGCTTGCACCCGGTAACCAGGACTTCCCAGGAGGTCACCCATCCCAGAACTCCTCTGGCTCAAGCGCGCTTAACTGTGGAGTTTTTCCCCACAATCAAGCCCACTTAGCTTGCTACCCCATTTGCAAAACCTTAGCAAGTATTGTGCCTCATGAACCATTCAAGTAGAGATCCCTTGACTCTTTTTGAATTTAAGTATGGGGGATTTACGCAGTGCATTATATTAGATCATTTTTGGGATTCAACTGCGTTAAGTAAGTCATTCAAACGTATGACCATTTCCATGAGAGGTAGTCGTAACTGACTAATTTCTCATGATTTTTGAATAGTTCACTTAGCACTCATTGCATCGGGTGATGCTCACAGGGGTGAAGAAGTGGGATTGAAACTAGTGAAATGTGGAGAACGAATCACATAGCATCAATCATCACTTCCGGGGCTTGCACCCGGTAACCAGGACTTCCCAGGAGGTCACCCATCCCACATTTCACTAGTTTCAATCCCACTTCTTCACCCCTGTGAGCATCACCCGATGCAATGAGTGCTAAGTGAACTATTCAAAAATCATGAGAAATTAGTCAGTTACGACTACCTCTCATGGAAATGGTCATACGTTTGAATGACTTACTTAACGCAGTTGAATCCCAAAAATGATCTAATATAATGCACTGCGTAAATCCCCCATACTTAAATTCAAAAAGAGTCAAGGGATCTCTACTTGAATGGTTCATGAGGCACAATACTTGCTAAGGTTTTGCAAATGGGGTAGCAAGCTAAGTGGGCTTGATTGTGGGGAAAAACTCCACAGTTAAGCGCGCTTGAGCCAGAGGAGTTCTGGGATGGGTGACCTCCTGGGAAGTCCTGGTTACCGGGTGCAAGCCCCGGAAGTGATGATTGATGCTATGTGATTCGTTCTCCACATTTCACTAGTTTCAATCCCACTTCTTCACCCCTGTGAGCATCACCCGATGCAATGAGTGCTAAGTGAACTATTCAAAAATCATGAGAAATTAGTCAGTTACGACTACCTCTCATGGAAATGGTCATACGTTTGAATGACTTACTTAACGCAGTTGAATCCCAAAAATGATCTAATATAATGCACTGCGTAAATCCCCCATACTTAAATTCAAAAAGAGTCAAGGGATCTCTACTTGAATGGTTCATGAGGCACAATACTTGCTAAGGTTTTGCAAATGGGGTAGCAAGCTAAGTGGGCTTGATTGTGGGGAAAAACTCCACAGTTAAGAGCGCTTGAGCCAGAGGAGTTCTGGGATGGGTGACCTCCTGGGAAGTCCTGGTTACCGGGTGCAAGCCCCGGAAGTGATGATTGATGCTATGTGATTCGTTCTCCACATTTCACTAGTTTCAATCCCACTTCTTCACCCCTGTGAGCCTCACCCGATGCAATGAGTGCTAAGTGAACTATTCAAAAATCATGAGAAATTAGTCAGTTACGACTACCTCTCATGGAAATGGTCATACGTTTGAATGACTTACTTAACGCAATTGAATCCCAAAAATGATCTAATATAATGCACTGCGTAAATCCCCCATACTTAAATTCAAAAAGAGTCAAGGGATCTCTACTTGAATGGTTCATGAGGCACAATACTTGCTAAGGTTTTGCAAATGGGGTAGCAAGCTAAGTGGGCTTGATTGTGGGGAAAAACTCCACAGTTAAGCGCGCTTGAGCCAGAGGAGTTCTGGGATGGGTGACCTCCTGGGAAGTCCTGGTTACCGGGTGCAAGCCCCGGAAGTGATGATTGATGCTATGTGATTCATTCTCCACATTTCACTAGTTTCAATCCCACTTCTTCACCCCTGTGAGCATCACCCGATGCAATGAGTGCTAAGTGAACTATTCAAAAATCATGAGAAATTAGTCAGTTACGACTACCTCTCATGGAAATGGTCATACGTTTGAATGACTTACTTAACGCAGTTGAATCCCAAAAATGATCTAATATAATGCACTGCGTAAATCCCCCATACTTAAATTCAAAAAGAGTCAAGGGATCTCTACTTGAATGGTTCATGAGGCACGATACTTGCTAAGGTTTTGCAAATGGGGTAACAAGCTAAGTGGGCTTGATTGTGGGGAAAAACTCCACAGTTAAGCGCGCTTGAGCCAGAGGAGTTCTGGGATGGGTGACCTCCTGGGAAGTCCTGGTTACCGGGTGCAAGCCCCGGAAGTGATGATTGATGCTATGTGATTCGTTCTCCACATTTCACTAGTTTCAATCCCACTTCTTCACCCCTGTGAGCATCACCCGATGCAATGAGTGCTAAGTGAACTATTCAAAAATCATGAGAAATTAGTCAGTTACGACTACCTCTCATGGAAATGGTCATACGTTTGAATGACTTACTTAACGCAGTTGAATCCCAAAAATGATCTAATATAATGCACTGCGTAAATCCCCCATACTTAAATATTATTATTTTTAGGATAGCATAAACACTTTTTTCTTCCTATGTGTGTTTCTTTGCAAGAGTTGTTTTAATATTTTCAATTTTTGGTTTACGTTAAACATCTTTGTCTCGTAGATTCTCTATTTTGTGCATTCTATTATTTAAGTTTAACCACTATTATTGGAGAAGTTGTTGGCTTCCAGCGGATACTTTGTTGTTAAGTTGGAAAAGTTTAGATATGGAACTTGGGATAGGTAGGCCTTATTTTGAAAGTTAGACCAATCTAATTGTTCAAGTAAAGGAGCTCAAACCAAACAGTGTTCCTGTGGTAGTACCAATGATATTTTTGAGATATCCAACATTAGTGAGAGACTAGGAAGAAATGTGGTGTGGACAATGGCATCTAGAAGATATAGTGAGAAATTCAATTTTAAAAGTATAAGATGGAATATATATTCTTCCAAAGAGAGTAGATGGAAGTTATGAAATACACGAAACCTGATATCATAAGAAAAATGATTGAGACAAGATAATTTATTGGTCTTAATTCATCTGATTTCATAATAATGAATGTGTCTAGCTAAATTACAACAAAAAGAAGCCTTAATTGAGTAGTTACATCTATACACAAATGGATAGTTAGATCCATTTCAATAAGGAATGTTGTTTTTTAATTTTTAAAAATAAAGTTGTTTGCCAATTTTTTTTAAGGTGTTTTACAATTTCATATTATATAAGTTTTTAAAGTAACATTTGCACACGTTATTCAAATATTATCTATTGATTTTATTTAAAATAATAATAATACATAAATAAGGAGGCTTGTGTTATTGTCAAGATTGCATATTTCCATCACTGGAAGTTTAGGGATGTTGTAGAAATTGAAAAGAGGTCGAGCAATATCAATAGGGATGACGGATGGAAGATTAGCATTGGTTGGATCCTTGCCCTTTCATCCTAGCCTCCCCCCGCCCCAGCGCCTTGTTTTTTTCTTTTTATTATGGTCTTCTCTGATTATTTTTTTTTGCCCCCTCGTTTTCTGGATTGTTTGTTTTTCCCTTTTATTCTTTTTCTTCTAATTAATTTTTATTCATTATTTTATTAATTTATTAATACTTTTTAATAGTTTAATCTTATTAATTCAGTTAATTTTTATCTAGCTTAAAATTAAGAAATATAATATATAAAAAAATAAGTTTTATACCTAAACATAAATGAAAGGAATTATAAACATATAAACTAATTAATCCTATTATACCTTTTGTAAATAAATATAAATAAATAAATAATCAAATTAATTAACTAATTATAAATTGCTATAATTTCTCCATAATTCTTCATTGACTTTAATTTATTTCTATTTAATTAAGTTGAAATTACTACACATTTAATTATATATATAGGGTTGAATAAATAAATAAGTCAAATGATTAACTAACTAATTAGGTTATCTAATTAATAAACTTTTATTAATTTTTCTTATTATTTCCTATAATAATATTAATATAGGTCTTTATATAGTTTTAAAAATAATAAAAAGTATATTAATTAAACTCAATTTAGGTAAATATAAGTGGTATATTTAGTTACAAATGAAAATAAATTTAACAAAGATTAACTAATTATTTAATTAAATAATTTTCCTTATCTCTTGGTCCAGTCCAGTTGCCCAGTCCAATGTAGTCGTTTCCTTGGTCAAATGTAGTCGTTGTTGATCTGTTCTCTCTATTTAACCTGCCGCCATGATCTGGTTCTTCATCTTGTCCTGACGATGAACCACACTTGTTGGTTCGAAACATGTCAAAAAATAAATTTTGATGTGATTTTTGCCAAAAACACTTCTCAAAAAAATGAAAAAATGAATAAAAAATAATATTTTTCTACCTGTGAGTAGTTGGGTTTCGAACTTGGGTCTCAACCAACAAAATACAGACCCACAACCAATTGACCCACACTATGTCACATGACATACCATCCTCCCGACTTTTTATTGTGATTGTTTGGCCTTCCAAAGGGAGAGTTCCTGGATTCGACTTGTGGTCGATCATATTGTATCTTTGGTACAATCTGTCCTTGGATAAAGAATTGTGTCAAAGCATCAGGTGTGTATAATCCTTATTCCTTAAGATCAATCAAAGTGTCGGTGTTACATTATAACAACATACAACTTTTGTAAGTTTTTTAAAATAATAATTAAGAAGAAATTAGAAGATTAAACATTCTCCCTGAATATCTAATCATATAAGATGAGAAGAAATGTATAGAAGTACCTTTATAGTGAACAAAATTACATTTAAGTATAACATAGAAGCAACAATCTATTTATTTTTGGGTGACCAATCAAAAAAATTATCCAATCTTTACTCAATATAGAAAATAACTTTGCTAGGGATGTTGGGGAGGTTGATACTCAGCTCTTCCTATCCCAATGTTCTACACTACATCAAAATATACATAAATAGATTATGAAAATCACTAGAAAATACTCACAAGTACACAAATGTTGTCACAAGTAGAAACCATAACCCTTTGATTATCTTCAGTTGAAAGTATTACAATAGTATTACAAAAATTTTCTCCAAGTATCAACCCTTTCTTATTCAAAAATAAAGTATATATAGAGTGCTTTACAAAATATCCTATCTTCTAAAGGATTTACATTAAAAACAATTCTTTATCCAAAATTTTGGATAATGTTCAAACAACTTTGACTAAAAATAGAAAAATTGCTCCAAAAATGTCTCCAACTATGCTTGATTGTTGCATCCAGGTTTAATGTATTTGAAATTGATATGTTCTTGTTGCTCAAAATCCTCAATGGCTCTGATCAGTTGTTGATATGTTGCATTGATAAGCTGAATTTATTCAACTATTTTGACCAACTTCTCCCATTCTTCATCTATTGGGTAATTGAGATCAATCATCTATCTATATGATTCATCTACATCAGTATACTTCTCAAAAGAAGGTTTTACAATTAATAAATGTTTGATTTCGTAGAAAATGAAAAGATCATCAACTAACTTCTGAAGTAGATTTTTACGTTTGATCTCTCCCTTCATTCCCAAAAAATTGTTTTGTCCCTCGCTTCCTTGTTCAACAATATTTGATAGTGCTCTTCTGTAATCATCTAGCCTTCTAAATTCTTGAAATATGGAAGACCCCTTTGTTGAAGAATAGAAAATTTCCTGTAGAATTTATTAATTTGCACTTGCAAATTTTCACATTTCTCCTTTGTCTTTAGCATTAGGGTTTTCTTCATGATAACTTTTCTAGTCTAAATTGCTAATTTTGTTTTGTCTTGATTCCCAATTCCTCAAGCTCTTCTTTAGACTTTGTGTTTAGATCTTTAATTATTTGACTTGCTTTCCCAGATTTGTTTCATAAATATATTTTTATTTCAGATGAAATTCTTGGAACTACATCACCGTTGAGAAGGAAAAATGAAACATACAGGAAATGATAAAAAAAATCACCTAGAGAGAATTCTTCAATAATCTTCCTAACTAATGAAGTCCAGTGAATGACAAACTTCTGCTTACCCTACATATGATGCTTCTGTAATGATATCTTGAATATGTCTGACTAGTGATATAGGAATAAGTAAACCAAAATAGATTGATGCTTAAAGGCCCTTTCATTTCCAAATATTAAAAATTGTTCATGGAGGTTATTGGAAATAAACTGGCTAAAATCGAACAAAAGAGAAGGTTTGTTTTTAGATGCAAATACTGACAGAAATCCAAAAATAGCCTCATCTACTAATTCATCATTCTGATATCCTAATAGGCAACAAAGCATAGAAATAATTTTCTTAGACATCTCAGGAAACATGGCTAAAGGGTAGGGTGGATTGTGACTAGGAATTTCATACCCTTCTGGCATGAAAGACTAAAAAATGAAAGCCCTTTGATCGAATGTAAGCTTTTTATAAATTTCCAACATGGTTTCAGTTGAAAATTGATGTAGAGAACTTGGAACATCTATGTGGAAGGCTTTAAGAATGGATTCAAGATTTATATACAATAAAGACTTGTCATTCTCAGTTATAACTATTTTTCATTGGGAAGATATATGTATACACATCAGGTTATGAATTCGAAGAAGTGATGGGTTTGAGGAGAAACAAACAGAGGAAACATAGACCCCCCTAGGCTAAATTCATCGCTATTATCTTCAAATTTATGAAAGGCCCAATTGCGTAACTCATACAAATGAAATTTAAACCTAGTTTCTACAATCTTGGTATCTAAATCTATCATGAGTAATTCATCAAGTTTTTGAACAATAGATGACACAAGCTTTTCAGATGACTTTCCCCTCCCTTTCTGCATACTCATTTTGAAATAAAATGGCAAATACACAAGAGAAAATGAAAGAATTGAGAATATCAAAATAATCACAAATTACTTGCATCTTTGGAATTGATAGCTTTGGTTTAGCTGAGAGTTACCACTGAAGACAATTTATTTATTTGAATGAAAAAATTGCATGGAAATCAAGCAATATGGTGGTTTAATGTGGGAATAGCTATTCATTTTCAATTAAATTAACAAACATTACTATTGGCAGGTGAATAAATGTGAACATTAATAGTTACTTGGAAATAAATGGTGGAAAACCTTATTAGCTGGTGAGGATTATAGTGGATGATAAGTATGGATGAAGGTTAGCCAAAGTATAGCAGAGGGAGAAATTTAGCGGGAGGAATAATCGAAAATCGGAGGTAGTTTGCAGGGGAGGGTTAGAAGAGTGGTAAGTGGTAATAGGAATGGGGCACACAACTCATCAATGCACAACACGTTAGTTTTTGTGGTTTTGGGGAAACCGTTGCAAACAACACTTCTACTATACCAGAATGATGTCCTCCATGCTCAAACACAGACCATATATTAGGTTCAATCTGAATCCATTCCATGAACTCCAATGGCATACCTATACTTACACCAATAATCGATTAGGCGATGGGGCCAATCATATGACCTTAGATATGACCGAACCTTAATATTTATGCCACAACCACTTAAGGATGTGTGCCATATGACTTGGTCCTTAGGGGTCATAGGCTTCGACCTACTGACATCATCATGACATCACATTGCCATGTGGCACACCATGAGTGGCACTACTTGTCACCGAAAGGATGCCTCATTAGACATATAAAACAATTGACTATTCATGCCACATGGCAGCACACCATATATCCACATCGTATGCCATATCACCAATCTTAGTATGTCATGTGCTACCATGTCATCAGGTGAATGGGCCTATGTGGTGGGTTAAACTTCGTGCAAGTTAACACTCATATAATGATAAACTCTTCATCTAGTCATTAGATCTATCGGATCTAAGCAAAGATGCTCTGACTTTAATTATGTTGAACATTATACATGTTTGGTTACCAACTACAATGGATTAAATTATTTAACCATTGATCCACCTTAGGGTTTCACATTGTTTAACATATTGATATTTGGGGTTTTTTCACTATAATTATGGGCCCTGAACTAATGTTTCTTTTCAAATAGCCATTTATCATCCAAGATAGTTCTTTTAGAGTGGGATATGTTAGGGTCCTAGGGTCTAGGGATCAAAATGTCTTTGCCTCTTCCTATTCATGTTGGGGGTTTGTATGTCAATTTAGCCTATGATCATTGATGTCATAGTCTAGGGGGTCATTTCATGGGGTTTCCATTTATCACAAGTTAAAACCATAGTAATCAAGTTTCATTTGTTAAAGTTTTATAGGTCTATTAGTGGTGTCTATTATATCCCCATGTTACCATTCCCATGTCCATCATTCACATGTCCATCATTTACAATTTATCATTCACCTTTATGTACTCCTTCCATGCACCATTTATCATCATTTCATCCCTCAATTCACACTTCATCATCATGCCATTACACCCCCCTAAATTCATAATCCATCCTCATAATTCATAATTCATAATCCATGTGGAAGAAGGTTGTTGCGCAAACTCCAAGCCACACAGTCGTTGCGCAACCACAACGCAAATTAGGATCAGTAAGTTTGGAAGCTTGCAAGCAGTGAAAGGAGCACATAGAGGATTCTACACCACCACACAGACATTTCAATCCTACCCATTTTATCCATTTTTCCATAGGATGTGTGCAACCAAACAAAGAATGGAGTGCTACTCAGATTGTTCAATGTACATCGTTGCACAAAAAACCTTGTTTTAGCCATCATTTTGAAATGTTGTTTCCGACCGCATGGAGCCGAATTTTAAAAAACTGAAACATTTTTTTCTAAAGCACGAGCTAATCACAATAATATCTTCCCATTTCTGCACAGTTGTCATCGGGATTTTCGAATGTATCTTCAAGGCCTATTTTTCGAACTGTGTATTTTCTTGTTTTAGTCATTATTTTATAGAACAATTTATGAGGCGATGGGGAAGAATTTGAAGAAATTAAGAGAGGTTTTTTTCACAACAAGATAATCTACAAAAGAAATATCTCCTATTTTACACAGGTGTAACTGTTTGGTAGTTACATGTGTCACTTGGTGGCCCATTTTCGCAGTATTTTAATGACAGAATTATGATTTTGTTTTTTTGAAATTCGATTTGTGAATTCAATTTTGTGGAAGGTTTGAGGCATCAGATATGTCCTACTTCACCTCAAACACCTAGTCATCATATCCCATCGGCCATTTGTCCATCAGTGCTATAGGTGTGCATGCTTAGCTGGAGTTGTTGCTTAACTGTTGCGCAACCCTCCACTGTTGTGCAACTTAGAATACTTGTTGTTTGTGTCTTTGGTTATAATTTTGTTGTATGGATATTCGAGGAGATGGATAACATTGAAACAAAATGGATAATTCATTAGCTGGATAGGATAAATTTCTTTGTGTTTTTAAAGGATAAAAACTGCAGTTTTTATGTTAGCTTTGTTTAGCCTTTCTTGTTCAAAAAACATTATGTTGCTAAAGTTAGTTTGTTTCGATCCACTCAGTGGATAAGTGATGCTATGTATCTGGTCATATGGGCTTTTTGTGCTAAAAAATGTATTTAAGGCCACACAGAACATGAATAAAGGGTTTGACTTGGGAGAAGAAGGTTGTGTATGTGGTTTTAGTTTCTAAACATAAATAAAGTTATCAGTGCAGAACATTCATCACTTTGCCATCAGTTTTTAGAGATTCTTGTGGTGTGTGGTTTCAAGTTTGTGTTTTCCTTATGTTAATCTGATATCCATTTCTGAAGTTGTTGTCTTGAATTCATCCTTAGATGCTCAGGATAATTGTGGATCTCATACATGATGGAATTCTTTATTGCTCTATCATGGTTCTTCTGAATATTTGGTCATTAGTTATGTAGCAGAATTCATAATCATATGCTTTGTTGCATTTGACTGGATATTTTTATGTTTCCCTCATTCTTCACTATACTACAATCGATAATTGACTTGGAATATGCTCCTACCTTGCCTCTATTATCTAGATGGCTCATGCATGCCTTGATGTTCTATGATCTTATACTTCAGTGGCCCTCTCTCCCAACAATTTTCATTAAATCTTATGTCATCTACCTTCTGAGCTTAATAACCAGTCTAAAATCCATATCCTATCAGTCTTTGATTGATAGTTGATCCAGCGAGAGAGACCTCTCCAAGTCTGGGGGGCTGGACCTTAGCCTAAAAGAGGTTTATGGTTACTTATGGGATTCCTTTCCTTAGCCTAAAGGAATTTATGAAGTGCTAACAGGATATAATGTTGGAAATGTCTCGACGAGGGTTGTCCAACCATTTTGTTTATAGGGTCATTAAGGAATCATAACCTTGAGAAAAAATCAATAAACTTAATATTTCATTTCATTTCATCTGATGAGGGTATGCAAGATGTCTAGCTATCATACTACTTTCTTTGACTCATCAACGATATTGTTGTTGTCTTGGACATCCACTTTGACTTCAATGATACCTGATGTCATTAATGACAACACTATGTGCAACAATATCCCCTTTTTCATTGATGGTAACACCACTAGACATTGAGGGTCATTAATGGAAATGGACCAAACTCCCCTTAACATGTTGTTGGGAACTTATCCTAATTGGTCTGCAAGATTATATCCTCAATACAATATTTTTTTATCTTTCCAATGTCTGCAATAAATTCCCCTTTGAAATCAATGGCAAAGGGACATGGTTTCTTACAAATGCTTCCATATTTTTTTGTAGACATGATCGTTTTTATAAGTAGAGTGTCCCCCTAAGATTATGTTGTAAGTTCCTGCCAATGCTTCTCCAATTGTTTCATTTTTTTCTTGTGGACTTTATAGTCTCCCCTTGATACCATGTTTCCAACAAATGTAAGTTCCTTCTTATGTTTTCCAATTGTTATAGATTTAGTATCCACCCGAGACCATGATTCCTTCATTGGTGAGCTCCTGTCATGTCTACTTTCTCTATTTGCCCCTAAATTATTTTGTGGACCTAATGTTTCCTTCATACATCTATAATTTCATTTCAATGCTATCCAACTATGCCTAGAATTTCATGTGGACCTGTGGATCTAGTGAAGTCTCCCCCTGACATAGTGTTGAGGACTCCCCCCATATGACTGCAATGATGCTTCCTTCTTTCTTTCTTTCCTTGAATCTACTTTCTTCAGTGCATGTTATTATATCCTACTCCATATACTCATAGATTGTCAATGTTTGTATCAATGTCTTCCTTTTTTCAATCTTCTTGGTTAGATGAAACGAATGATGTATCGCTTCCTATTAAACATATCTTTTGATTTGTACATGTTGTCTATCATACTCTCCAATTAAGCATGAGAGTTCAAATCATCTCAAATGATTAACACCTTGATCTCTTCTATCAATAATTGCTTCCCTAGTAGTGATCATCCTGCCTTATTTCATTCTCTCCTTCATTTATGGAGTCCATCCTCTTCTTTTATTTATATCCAATATCATTGATATTTCTCTTGACATGCTCAATATGGTTAATCTCCAAAATCATTTCATTCTTTACTATACATTCAAATTCTATTCTTTTCATGGATACCACCTTTGGAATCCTTCACCAAAGAGTACTTGTCACAACAATCTTCAAATACAGAACTTATTTATTAGGCATAACTTCAACTAGAGCAATCATAGGTTCTTCCTTAGGGCACATACCCTGGTCAACAACTCATATCAGGGCCTTGAATATTCAAGGAAGGTCCATTTTGTGGCTCAACTTGTTTCCTTGTACAAACCTTAGGGTGACTTTCTGCTTGCCTTGTAGAACCCTTTCCTTCCCCGGTTTCCATAGATAGCCTCATTTTGTGTTCTCGTGCAATGTGACCCAAGATTGTGGCATCTAAAGCATATTGTATAATACTTGAATGAAGGAGTAATTGACATATAATTTCTATTATTGAAGCCATATGGATGTAGTTTTCCTGCAAACTTGCTTCTAGAGGACTGATAATCATCTTTATCTTAGGATTTGCAATCCCTAGCATTATGCTCTAAATTTGTACATAAAAATCAATAAATAAGACATTTACTTTGATACCTAGATGGGAAATATTCCCATGAAGATATTTTGAAGATATTCTTCCTTGGCGGAGGATTGATCCTTATTCTTCATTGCATTGTCATCTTCTTCCTAATGGGGCTTCTTGAGAGCATCATCACAACTTCTTGGAGTAGAAAAATTTCCAATCTCACCTTCTTCATGTTTTTCTTCTAACGTTTCTTCAAATTCAACCTTTGAAGACTTGGAGCTTGATTATTCTTTGCAAGGAGACTTACCTGTATAACCAAGCTCTGTTTTTTCATTTGGAGATATCTAAAAAATAAGAATTTTCTCCAACATTTGTGAGCTCTTCATGTTCATGTTGAGCTTGTCAACTTCATCCCTCAATGAAACAACTTTTTCTTTAAGCTCGTCACATTCTTCTTCTTTCTTCAATATCTAGATCATGATTATCTCTTCTATTCTCTTTACTTCTTCAAATTTGGATTTCAAGGTGATAATTTATTCTTCTAATTTATGATTCTTCTCTACAAAATCTTGTATTATTTCTTTTAGTTGATTCACCAATTCTTCCTCATTAAATTTAGATTATTTTAATTGTGCTTCAAGAATGGAAACTTAATGATCCATGGTTTCCAATAATTCCCTGATTATTAAGAGTTACTATTTCCCTTTCTTTTCATTAAACATCTAATTATTGATCATTTATTCCTTATCTCTTAAGGATATGTTCTCAACTTCTATAGATTTACAATGATTTTCTCTTTCCTTCAATTTGTTTTGCCATGTTTCTTCCCTCCTTACCTCTTCTATATGGATTTCCATAACTTCTTTTTCTTGATCTTGGTTTTCATATTTCTTCAACAACTACTTTTCTCTTTATTCAAAATCATAAGATTCTTTATTTCTTCTAAAACAAAAGTGAGCTCATTTTTTTACCATAAGTTCCTCCTTACGATTTTTTAATTGATCCATCAAAGCAACTTCAACTTTTCTTACATTTTCTAATCAAAGCTTCACTTCTTCAACTTTTCTTTCAGCTTATTATTTTGTGTAACTCACCTTAATTTGATGAGGAACATCTTCTTCATTATGTGTAATATGAATTAGACACATATAAGTATAATTACCTTATTTACCAAAATTTAAATAAAATGCAATCCCCAATTGTTCATCTATGAGCATGTAGAAGGAGTCTCTTTTCTTTTTCTTTTTTTTTCTTTTTCTTTTTTTTTCTTTTTCTTTTTTCTTTTTTTTCCTTTTTTTTTTCTTTTTTTTTTCTTTGTTTTTTTCTTTTTTTTCTTTTTTTTCTTTTTTTTTTCTTTTTTTTTTTTTTTTTTTTTTTTTTTTTTTTTTTCTTTTTTTTTTCTTTTTTTTTTTTGGGATAACTTCTTCTTACTCTTTCCTTTATTGTTCATCTATGAGCATGTAGAAGGAGTCTTCTTTGGGATCACATGCATTGTTCACATGATTGCAATTCTTTTTTTTCTTTTTTTTTTAGGATAACTTCTTCTTACTCTTCCCTGTATTGGCCATAGCTCCTTTGATGTACCTTTTAGTAGTTAGCTATTCCTTAAGGCACCCACTTTGATACCACTTGTTAGGCCAAAGATCACAATGAGAGTGGGGCGGGGGAGGGAGGGGGAGGGGCAGGGGGTGAATCACTGGAAATAATTTTAGCATTTCACAATTTTTCATCAATGAACAATAATGTAGCAATGAATCATACCCATTTGTAGCATATAAATAAATAGAACAATGCATCATGAATTTATAATCATATCAATAATACATAAAGAAGTCATCACATCAACACAACAGAATACTTGCTTTTATGTGGAAACCCATATGGGATAAAACCACAAACTCTTTTTCATATTCTTCTTCAATTCATTACATCGGTTTGTAGGCACTGACCTGTTGGAGGCACCCACCCCCAAGATATGCAAGAAACTACTTTCGGTAGGATATAACTTGATTGAGGCACCAACATCGAAAATGTGCAAGAAAATACTCATTGTAGGCTACAACTTAACTAAGGAACCAACCTCAAAGATGTGCAAGCTTCAACTTTCTCTCGGATCCTACCTTATTAAGGAACCAACTTTAGTGATATGTAAGCTTTCACTTGTTGCAGGCTCCAACATGATTGAGGCACCCACCTCCTTCTTCAAATTCTTGTGGACCAATTTTCAAAATCTTTCAAAATGGACAGTTTTTTGTTGTCATACTACTGTCAACAACTTATCATACCCTATCCAAATTTTGTTCCAACCTGCTCATCAATCTAGTCACATAAAACTCATCTCGGAACCTCTTTCTACCATATCCTCAACATCAACCACAAACTTCTTATAAGCTACTAAAACATATAATAGATATTTTTATCATCAAAATTACATCATCAAGACTCTTCATGCTTCTAGGAATGTTCATCACTGAACTCCGATCATCATGCTTCTTCCAAAATCTGATTTTGACATAAAATGAAACTTAAAACCACTAAAAACCATATATTAAATTAATTGTTCTACAAAAAAGCACTTTTTAGGGTGCGCTTCTACAGAATGTCGCTTTCTGCAATGATGCTACAAAATGCACACTACCAACTTAATTATTCGACAAAATGAAATTTATGAATAAAAAAAATTTAACATGTTAGTCGTCATGATTCCAACCTGGGTCTCAGCCAACACAATATAGACCCAAAACCAACTGACCCATTCTATGTCACTTGACATACCATCCTCCCAAAAAAAAAATATTGTGATTGATCAATCTTCCAAGGGGAGAGCACCAGGATTCAACGCATGTTCGATCCACATCCAAATTCTATGATATATCTTTGCCCACGACAAATCCTTGAGTAGCCAATGTTATGTTCTTTCCCATGTGTCTTAGCTTGTAATTTTGTGTCATCATCCTTCAAACGATGCCTTCTCTTCTTGGGTAATAGACAATAATCCAATGAGAACATAGTAAATCCCTCTAGGCTTAGTCAAAATAACACTTCAATGAGAATAGAACTATGTCCCTCCAGGCCTCGGCCAAACAACACTTCAATAAAATGATGTCTTTTCAAGCTCAAGCCTAACAATACTTTGACGAGAAAAAAATTCTACGAGAACATAATGATTCTCCTCTAGGCTCAACCCTGACAATACTTCAGAAGAATAGAACTTCCACGTGAACAAAATGATGCACCTCGGGCTTAGGCTAGATGATAATTCCATGTGAATAGAATGATGCCCCTTGGGCTCGGTCTACACAACACTTCCACACAATGATGCCCCTACGGGATTGGGCCAAATAATACTTCAACAAAAAACCAAATGATGCCCATTGAGCATGGCTACCAAAAGAAAATCTATTATACCTTAACGATGTCCTTCGTTCTCAAATGTAGACCATATATTACGTTCAATCTTAATCCATTCCATGAATTCTAATGGACAACCTATAACTATGCCTTTCTATTCAATTGATTAGGTTATGGGGGACAACCATACAACCTTAGATATGACCAAATACGCTCCATTCACTGGGGGATGTGTTCCATATGACTTGGTCCCTGGGGGTCATAGGCATCATCCTATTGATGTCATAATGACATCGCCCTTCCATTTGGCACACCATATAACACTCCCTCCCACCCCCTTGGACTTCCCAAGCTAAATGGGAGATGTTATTTTTTCCTAACTTGACTTCCAAGGTCCCATTATGAAAATGGGGTTACAAAATTTCTCCCTAATTCCAAAGTTACTGGAATCAACTTTGAATGACACTATCGCATGCAACTCATTGAGAAATTTCTGACGATATAAATCTTATTGAAATCCAACTTATGGATCAATAGTTATGGCTATTCAAATTGTGACCTCAATAACCCTACCATATCATCAAATATACTACATGGTGCTATCTTGAAGCCAAATAGGCCCTTCCATGTTAGCCTCGGCCACGACGCGATCTACCACATAGTATCAGATTGTGCCATGTTATCGAGCCCCACCATCAAATCAGAAATCAAAAGAGGTAATGTTGCGAGGGCCCACAGTGGGAATGGGAACTATTCATGTTAATTTCCATGTGATTTCCCATTCCCTGGCCCCTATCAATCACAATATATGTGTAAAGCACTTACATAGCGAGGGACTCTCCCGGGTTGTGACAGACACTTCCCTATCTTTTCCTAGGAAGATTTTTCATCCCTCAACCCCGTTAATCGTGACTAAACCCTTTTGATACACCAAACCCAGACCTTGCGACCATGATGACTGTCCTATGTGATTTTTTGACATCGCACCAATGTTATAAAGGTGGCATATTTCCATGTGGCCCCTTCCGAGAATGCCATGTGTCATTAAAAAATCATGCTAGTTGACCCTTCATAAGGCCTCATATGCCTGCCATGTGTCACACCTTCCACGTGCCATGTCAACTTCTCATCTATGTCATTATGCCACATTAACTCCATCATGGACCCCACCAAGACCGAAGGCCTTGTGAAAAACAACACTTCATCATTATAAGAGTTTTCAAGTCCACCATGGACCCCAACCCTTGGAACATCCACATTCTCGTACGCTAGTCCAATATAGTTACACAATTTCTTCTTGGGGACCCGCAAACGTGACATGAATTTCACCATTCATTAATGGGAAGGCTATTCATCTCGCAGATCTTGTCTCTTGGAACCGCTGTAAAATGGTACACCAACTCAACTTCCAAGGTGCGACATGAAACTCACTATTAGATGATGGGTAATTCACTGCCTCCTACCTTCGTCTCCATGTTGTTTACAGCTAATGGCAACACTATGAAAAAGTCATAACACGATAGGGAATTTTAGAAATTAAGTGATGGAAAATTTCCCATTATGTGCCTGTTGGGACTTATCCTTTTTAGTATACCTCTATCTCTTTGCACTATAGCATCGATGAAGTTTAATGGCTCTCTTACATATATGTCTTGACTCAATGGCCTCCTGCTCATAGGATTCACACTTTATAAATCCCAAGTGGACTTCATCTCCAAAACTTCCTCATTGTTATTCTCAGTACTTCTCGGTCTCTACATAGAGGGTTAATTAAGCATTAATGTAGGCTCATAGAAGGAACCATACAAACATACAACCAACCTTCCATTTAAGAAATGTCACAAGCCTTCGTGGAAAATCACATTCTGTAAATTCAATAACAACCATGTCATATCATGTTGGTCCATTCATGCATGACATGTCATTCCAATGATGCATGCAGAGTCCATATAAACCATAATAATCATATTTAACCCATTAAAACAATCTGCCTCCTACCATGATGTTACGAAACCAGCTCAAGAAAAAGATAGAAAAGATAGATCAACGCCTTAGAATTCAACCTCTTTGAGGGGGCAACCTCCTTTACATTACATAAATGAACAATTCTTGGATGATACAAATGAAAATACCTCCTTTCTATATATAGGAGTCTAAGGGGTCATAATATAATCAAAGCCGACATAAAAATAATAATGTAAGGGCATAATAATAACAATAGTGGGCTTCTATGGGAACAATAGTAACAATATGGGCACTACATGGGTACATCAATATAACAAGAGGGTTTTACTAATAACAATAAGGAGTTACACTATTATTATAGGGGCCTAACATGCCTCTCTCCTTCAAAAAGTGTTGTCCTCAATGCTTGAGTAGTTCTTGATGCTTCTGTATAAAATTCTTGTCCTCCCATGTGGAATCTTCAGCAGGTAAGTTCTTCCACTTGATGAGATACTCTGAAATTGATCGATTTCGTAGCTGTCGGGTTCTTGTTTCTGTGACTGCTCCAGATTCCAATATGATTTTTCCTTCCTCTTCAAGTTTTGTCAATATTGTTTGAATAGGGATCTTCTGCAACTTTTGAATGAGTGGCCATACTTCTTCGTCCTTCTTCCATTCATCCCTTTCTTCGTTTATCCAATCTGGATGGATAATAGAAATAGCACAAAACAATGCTTCCACAGCCTCATCCTTTCTTGAGAGTGCATCTGCAACAAAATTTTTCTTCCTTTTTCTATAGATGATGTCAAAGTCATAACCCAACATATTTGTGATCCATTTTTTTGTTCTTCTAAAGATAATAGTTGTTCTAAAAAGTATTTAAGACTATCATGATCCATTTTTACCTTGAAGTGTCTTCCCATTCGGTAAGGTCGCCATTTCTTAAGTGCATATAGTATTTCCAACATTTCCTTCTCATAAATAGCTTGCTTGAGATGTAGCAATAAAAATACCCAATCACCTACATCAAAAAAAAAATCACTACGATGTTGATCTACCTGTTGTTTCATTCGATTTTGCACCAAAGTGGTGTTATCCTTTAAAAAGTTGAAGAACTTGTTGTTGATGCTCGATGTGATCTTCCACTGCTTGAACCTTTTTCCTCAAGATATGTCCTTCTATATTTAGAGTTTGAGGAGTGGTAATTTCTTCCAATCCTTTACAAGATATGGTCGGATTCATTTCTTGATGCTCGATGTGATCTTTCACTTCTTGAACATTTTTATTCTTGATATGCCCTTCTATCTTGATAGTTTGAGGAGTGGTAATTTCGACCAATGAATTACAAGATATGGTTGAATTCATTTCTTCTTTCTCGATGTGATCTTTCACTTCTTGCACCTTTGTCTTCTTGATATGTCATTCTATCTTGAGAGTTTGAGGAGTGGTAATTCTTGCCAATGCTTTACAATATATGGTTTGATTCATTTCTTCTTTCTCTGGGGTTGGGTCCTGGTGTATATCCTCTTCTTTTGATGTTTCTTTATCTTTTTCTTCCACCTCTTCATAATCTATGTCAAACAATTTCTTCTCAACACACTTATGACCTTTAGTCCATTTGCTATCACAATTGTAACAAAGCCTTTTTTCTCTTTTTTCTTCCAATTGTTGTGGTGTCACCCTTGTAGATTGTGGAAGACTAGGAGAAAAAAGACTTCCATGTTTATAGTTGTGAGGGGTAGAATTCCTTGTTTCCATAATTTCGTTTTCAATTTTTCTTTCCAACTTGAATGCCTCCTCCAATGAATCAGGTTCCCAAAAACAAACCTCATGTTGAACGTTATCATTTAAAGTCCCTATGAAGACATCAATCCTTTACTTCTCTGGAATATAATTAACCCTTCTATTCAATTTTTGAAAGTCCTCAATGTGATCTTCCATTGAGCCCTTTTGTTTGAGATTTATCAATTGGCTAAAGAAGGAGTGTCTCTTTGTATCCTCATAATGTGCTATCATTTCCTCCATGAAAATTGACTATGTAACAAGTTTTTTACGAGAACAAAGCCCTTTATACCATAAAAATTGATTCAGTTCTAAATATGAAGATGCAATACATACCTTTTGTAATAGTGGTATACCATGTAGATCAAAATATTGATCCATCTGAAGTATCCAATTTACTGGATCCTTGCCATCAAAATTCTTCATCTTGTTTTTTATTGATTTTAGGAGTTCGATCTTGAAATGACTGTAACTTTGTACTTTTGGTTCTTCTAGTTCTAAAATTGCAACCTGCAGTAGCCCTCTGTGTCCTCTTTCCAATGCCACCAGTCTGATCGAATTTAGATCCTCCAAGAAAGAGTTATGCACAATCTCCCAAGACAACCTGATTATATACCTTTTCAGAAGAGAGAACTTGTATGAAGTTCCACGTGTCACTGTTTTGACCTATGAGTCTAAAAAATATACACAGGAAACCATAGTCTGTCCTCTTTTCTGTAACTTCTTACTAAATTGCAATCTGATGCTCAAAACAAAAGTTATGACGATTTTCCCAAGGTCACCTGTTTGGAATGTAATTCCGGAGTCTGCAAAAAGACCAACTTCCTCAGATCATATCTCCACAAATATAGCGCGAAAAGCTCTGAAATTCTGACCCGAGGTTCAACGCGATTTTTCTCAAATTCGTTTTTTTGTTCACTTCTGAAACATCGCAGAAAAAGAGTTATAGCGAAAATGCCATGATGACCTATTTGGAGGAGCAAAACCCTAGAATCCAAAGCTCTGATACCAAATGTTATGAAACCAGCTCAAGAAAAAGATAGAAAAGATAGATCAACGCCTTAGAATTCAACCTCTTCGAGGGGGCAACCTCCTTTACATTACATAAATGAACAATTCTTGGATGATACAAATGAAAATACCTCCTTTCTATATATAGGAGTCTAAGGGGTCATAATATAATCAGAGCCGACATAACAATAATAATGTAAGGGCATAATAATAACAATAGTGGGCTTTTATGGGGCACAATAGTAACAATATGGGCACTAGATGTGTACATCAATATAATAAGGGGGTTGTACTAATAACAATAAGGGGTTACACTGGTAGTATAGGGGCCTAACACATGAAGACTCCATGCTACATTTAACATGCAGAGCATGGAACTCACATACCACAACAATGTATATGAAATCTTATAACATCTGACTAAGCCATGCAATTACTATGATTATAACAACAACACAAAGATGCATGTATCCCTCATATCACAAGGATGAGCATGCAGGAACACATAATAAACACCGGTGCACATCATGAAACCATTCACAACCATGCAAATAACTCTGCAACCATTAAAATAATAGATGCCCACAGTTCATAACCCTTATCATGTCCCTGAACACATATAAGCATATCACCCACCATGATTTCCACAAATATCCTTGCCAGGGAAAATTTTAAGAACCCCCTCCAAATTTATAAATATAATAAATGGGCAAATCTCCATGGTATATAGGAAAAATGGAAGGCGATTTTATCAATAATATAATATGTATATATAATTTTTTGGCAAATCTCTCACCAGGCATGGAGAATATTTTACTCAACTAGAAAATCTTGTAAGATCTTGGCGAGTCTTTAAATAAATAATAAAACTTTGTAAAGTCCTAGTGAATCTTAGCATAGGCTACATGCTGGTTTAATTCCCCCATTTAAATAGGCTACATTCCAGGTGAATACCATGGGTCAATACCATGTGCCATTTTGGTGAATACCATGGGTCAATACCATGTGCCATTTTTATTTTTATTAATTCTAATATTAGGGTTAATAATGGTTTTTTGCATGGTATTAATAACAATCTAGTCCATGGTATTTGTCCCATAGTATTTTGGCCATAGGTTTCACCTAAATATAACCCATTTTTTGAGTGTTCGTAAATATAAGGTGACTTATGGAGTAAATATAAAAAAATGTTTTATGCCATTTTGGTGAATACCATGGGTCAATACCATGTGCCATTTTTATTTTTATTAATTCTAATATTAGGGTTAATAATGGTTTTTTGCATGGTATTAATAACAATCTAGTCCATGGTATTTGTCCCATAGTATTTTGGCCATAGGTTTCACCTAAATATAACCCATTTTTTGAGTGTTGGTAAATATAAGGTGACTTATGGAGTAAATATAAAAAATTGTTTTATTTGTTTACCATACCTCTCGTTTATTTATATTTTTATTAATTTACCATACCTCTTTTACAAATACGGTATTTGGCCCATAGGATTCACTTAAATAAAACCTCTTTCTTGAGCCTTCATAAATAGAACGAGGGTTATGGACTAAATATAAAAAGAGATTTTATTTATTTACGATACGTCTAGTTTATTTATATTTTTATTTATTTACCATACCTTTTGAGTAAGTATAAAAAGACGTTTTATTTATTTACCATACCTCCAATTTACTTATATTTTTATTTGTTTACACCCTTACATGTATATAAGGTGGCTTATGGAGTAAATATAAAAAATGTTTTATTTATTTACCATACCTCTCATTTATTTATATTTTTATTAATTTACCATACCTCTTTTATAAATATGGTATTTGGCCCATAGGATTCACTTAAATAAAACCTATTCTTGAAAATGGGTGAATGGATTCACTTAAATAAAACCTATTCTTGAAAATGGGCGAATGGAAGGTTGTAAGTCCTAATTTCAAGGGCTAAATTTACCTTTTTTACCCTCTCCCTTAAAATAAGGTGGGCTATTTGAGATGATTTGTAAAAATGTACTATGATACAAAATATTCGCCCACTAAAAATTTAAAACCCCTTAATTTCGCCAAAGGGCGAACATTCGCCCCTCAAATTATCCTTGATCCTTGCAACAATCCTAAACTAAATCTTCTCCATACACATAGCAAATGAACTACATTACTAAAGAAATCCTATGCAAGCTTGGTCATAGCAGTGAGGCACCTTGACCTTCATGATATAAATATAACTAACACATAATATATTATAATAGTCAAGAAATTCAAAAACACATGCTCATGCGAGTTAACTTCTATCCCATACTCATATTAATAGGAGAAAACTAAATGAGTATAAGATAAAACGAGAATTCATGGTTATTTTCGACCACTAGGCATGCATACCTCAACGCTCCTGTAATGATTCAAAAATATTAAATCCATCTACCCTAGAAAACTCATAATCACCAAAACGCATTGGATGGCCAGTCACCATGGCTATATGATGAACCAAACACTATTACTTGAATGTCACATGAGATAATCATTAGTCATTCATAATATGAGTATTTACAAGGAAATAAACACTTATCTTATTTATATAAAGATGTTGGAAACTAAAGGAGGGACTTCGACTCTCTTCCCAACCATAATTTAATCTACACTATAATCCTTCTTGAAAACAACCACCCCCAAGCCAGATTTAGAGCCTGAGTAGTGAAGTGCTCAAGGGATTATGCTCCATGCAGTCAAAAAAACACAAAAGAGTCCAGGGATCCCACAATGATTCCACATGTAACCCGAGCAGGATTTTTTCAACCATTGTGGATCCTTCTCCTCAACAACTACTCATTGTTACTTTCTTTCTTCATTCATTCCACCCACGTGCCTCCAAACCCACACCTTTGCATCTCCCTAAGTTATGATTTCTTGGTCCTTATGCAATGGTTTCTCATTTTCCTCCACTCCACTCAGGGAGAATACTGACGATCGTGAAATGCCCCTTTTGTTGCCCCCATCCACACTGTGTTTTACTTTCTCTAGTGAGCTCTATCTCTCTTGTTTGACTCCACTATTTAGTCCCCCCCACTTCATAATGATGTCAATTCTTCTTTTTTAATTGTTCTCTTCTTCTTCCCTTGTGTGATGACCATACCAGCACATCCCATGAGAGTTGGACAACCCTCGCCCTAGTGTGTAGGTGCCCATAAAGCACTGAAAATACTTGTATAGATTTTTATTTAATTTCTATAGGAAGATAGGTGATATATTGAATATCACATCTGAGTTTGGCGTTTTCCCCAAGCAATTTCCCCAACAACTTCTCCACCCAAGCTATCAACTCATGTCCTCTCCTCAACCATTTAATGTGTTACGTTTTCCACATTATTTACATGAATACAATTCATAACAATGTTTATAAGAGGGATTTGTGAAGGGTATTTCACAAACCCCACCCCCTTAGAGGAACACTGTCCATAATGTTCTATGCTAGTAAACACACACTCTTTACAAGAGATTTATATGCACAACTATTTCACATTTACATTTTCATTTTCATTTACAATTACATTCTCAATTACTTACCCAACAACATAATGGGTATAATACCCCATTAAGTCAATCATTTTCTTAAGTGGCTATATCTAGTTCATAATGCCCTCAATGCACATTGTCCTACTTCATAACTTGTTTCCTGGAGCGTTGTCCACCTCCAATGTCCAACCATGTTTTCCACTACAACCGGTTCTTCTTTATGGAATGATTTTAGCTCTCTAGACACACCCAATGTACCTCTAATCCCAACTAGCATGCCCGTGCCTCTTTAAAACTAGTTTAATTTCAAAATTTGACATCCACTTCTTTGCTTCCTCAATCCCTCAGAAAATTGAATTCCCCTTCCATGCAATCACTCACCTTCCAAGTCCAAGCATCTTCTTCTCTACTTCTTACTCCCTCAGATGATCCATCCCTTGGCCAAGGTTTCCTCTCACTCTGATATCTTCAAGTTATTGTAGTTTTACTTGCAGTCAGCCTCATATGCTCATGTTGGACAGTTCAATGATTCTCCTACATCATAGACATATGATTTTATGAGATCCATCATAAGGAAATTTTGAATTAATTTAAATCATACCTCTATCAACAGATATATTCATGAATTTAACCCTTCAAATTTTATTTCAATTCGGATCACATCAAAATCATATTAGATTATAATTTCAAGTTACTGCAAATAAGAACTTTGAACCAAAATTAAATCATGGTTTCAATTAGAAATTTCATTAAATTGAATAGTTGATACTTATCTTTAGTTTCTCTTTGCTTCTTTGACTCACACACACTAAATGCTTTGCCAGACTAGCCAACACCCAGTGGTGTATATGCTCCCTGCGATTGTATATGCTCCCTGCGATCTTTATAGGAAAGTACATATATATGCACAAATACCATATAAGAAAGCTGATAAGAATGACATATATATATATATATATATATATATATATATATATATATATATATATAATGAAAAAATATTTTAAGATAAGAATAATATTGAAGGAGGTTTCTAGGAAAATATATAATTTTATAAGCAAGATAATATAATTTTATTAAAATGTCCAAAAAATTACCACAACTACAAATTTGGTCAATTTAACTCAAAACTATAGTAATTGTAGTATAATAACAATAAACGATAATATTTAATGAAACTTCTAAGAAAGATTCATTGAAAGTATATATGGAAATTTACCATACGATATAGGAAAGTATATATATATATGTGTGTGCACAAATATTATATAATAAAATTGATAGAAATAACATAATTATGTGTAATACATATATATTGTTAATAATCAAAGGTTTTAAGATAAGAATAACATAAAAGGAGATTTCTAAGAAAATATATAGGCAAAAGAATATAATTTTATTAAAATTTCCAGTAAATGATCACAACCATAAAGTTGGTCAATGAAATTTACAAAGATAGGTCGGAGTTTAATGATGAGTCATTTTTCTCGAAAAATCATGGAAATTCTGACGATTTTTTTTTTTTTTTTTTAAATCTAGGTTATAACTGTCAATCTTCAAGATTTTGGGTGTCCCTGAGGTTTTTGTTGGTGTTGAATCCATTTCCACCATTAAAAAAATAATTTAAACACTCCTACTATCAATTTTTTTGAAAAAAAAAGATCTAGCGATTTTTGTCGTTTAGGTGAAATTGAATCATTGGTACACAATGCCAAAATATAAGCATTGTGAATAGTATGATAACATTAAACAATCATATATAATGAAGCTTCTAATAGAGGGGTTTCAAGAAAGTGAATGCTATATTGTTAATGTGAATATTGCGCCACAAATCTTTTAAGAAAAGAAAGATTTAAAGAAAGTAAGTCTAGAGATCCATCGTACAATATAATGAATTTTATAGGAAAGTACATATAGCTTCTAGGAAAATAGATATGTAAGAGAGTATAATTTTATTAAAGTATCCAGCGAAAGATCACAATCACAAAGTTGGTCAATGAAAATAAAAAAAATATAGTGTGTGAATAGTATAATAATAATAAAAAATAATATATAATGAAGCTTTTAGGAAAGGAAATAATGCATGAAGGAGGATACCATGTTTTAAATGTGAATATTATAAAAGGAAGCTTCTAAGAGAATGATGCTTCATTGAAAGTATATATGGAAGTGTATCATACTATATAATTAAGTTTACAAGAAAGCACATATCTATGCACAATATTATATTAGCATACCTCCCGAATTGTTAGCCTCACTTTCTTAAAAACAATTATAAATCCAAATAAAATAATTAGTTAAATTAAATCATTAGAGTTAGTTTCTCAAAGTTAGTTTAGTTAGGAGGAGAGATTCTCTCCAACTAGTTCTCCTAAATTAGTGTGTAAGTTGAGAAATTGTCTCAACCAAGTGATTCTAAGATAGATGCACTATCTTAAGACCGATTGCTCATGTATTTAAATGTATTATTAAATTATTTGAATAAGAGAGAATTACATGAGCATGAGAGACGATATGATGGCTCTCTGACCGCCCGTTTGTCTTTTGTGTGTTGCTAGTTTGATTATTGTGTGTGTTTAATATGGCTGAGTGATTTCAATGTGTGCTATCAGAGCTAATGGTTTGCTCTTTGGGAGTGAGAGAAGGCTCTGCTGAAGAGGTCAGCAAAGAGGCTACGTAGTGTTTTTTGAAAGTGCAGCGAGAATTCAAGACATTGTTTCGAAGTAGCAAGGGAGTATTTTAATGCTTATTTCTGGCACCTCTGATTTCTAAAGGCACCTGCAAAGATATTGAGATATTCTTGGGCTATAATTGTAGATGCCAACTGTGGTTTTCGATTTTTTGCATTGACATTTTCCAGCATCTCTTGATTTCCACCGCACTTTGCCGCAGCTGCTTCCAATGCATATACACCAGCTTGCCCACAAATAAATGTTATATACTCTCTCATGCCCTGTGCAGCAGTATCACATTATTCAACAATTTGTGTACATAGAGTCAAGTCATCTGGGTTTTCATCACCTCATAAGCTTTGAAGCACAAATAAGTTGTTCCAAGAGAACTTGTGTACAGGCTGAAATCCCTTATAGCCGCCTGAGTTCACCCATGTTTCCTTCACAATCTCATCTTTCTGAGAGTTGGCAGCTTCAAGAAAATGGTCAGCGGCCTAAGCGTAAGGTAACCACAACAACTGTAATACACAATCACCTCTATCTTTCTCTTCCTCTGTGTCAGATTCTTCAACAAAATCTGGCAGCGTATTGGGAAAATATCGGTCACCGATTTGATTTTTGTTGCTGCTAATCTTTTAAGTGATCTCTATGTGTGCTGCAAAGGCATCCAATCAACCAGCTCTATCCATCAATGTAAAGCCTTCACTCACGGTCAGGTCATTGAAACAACGTTTGCTATGAGATCCTCTAATTGAATGAGCAAAAAAGTCACCAAAAGCTATGCTCTATTCTCAAAATTTCATATAAGTCAATCCAATCTTACTGTTGCAGACAAGCTAGCCAAATTATAGCCAGTGGACACTTCCCCCCTGCCTCTTGTCATTTTAATTCAACTTCCTCCTAGTTAACTATTACTTTTTGGATTTTGGGGCTCAGACCTCCATGCGGCCTACAGGGCATCCACACGGCAATCAAAAAATAAGCAAAGCTATTCCATTTAAAGGTTGTGTTGGCATCCAAATCATTCTTCAATTTCTCTTCGGCGCATCAGGGGGACTCACACGAGCTCAAATTCAGTGGAATTTGGCTTACCAGGTGAAATTTGAATTGATTTGAAGGTTTTTAGGTCAGCAGGGAACGATTTTTGGCTAATTTGAATCTCTGAACGGATCTGTTGAGAAACACCATAGTTATGTCGCGATCGGGGCAAGAGACTACTTTTTGCTACCTTTTGGCAGTGCACAAACCATTTAATTCGCATAATTATACGATTTTACCTTCAGTCGGGTCTGTAATTCATTTCTTGGCAGTTTCTTCTTTGCATGTTCCACCTTCTGCACTGCAAATCTGATTATAATTCACAGTTGTAGTCATAGTATGTAGTATATGTTTCCTTTGAGATTTGAATCTGCAATCTCGAGCTCCTTAAATTACTAGCATACAGTCTAACCAACCGTATGGATTATGCTTAGAGTTGTTTCCTGTGGATTGTGGATAAACATTGTGTTTTGTAGCAAGAGTACTAGTTGAATTGCAAGCTCGCGCATATGTTGTTCAAAGCACACGGTGAAAAAAAGAAGAAGCTTTATTTAGATTCCAATCCTTTTTTATCTGAAATTTACGAATTGAAAGTAGAGTTTTTATGGAGCTTTTGGAGAGTTGAGGTTATGAAAGATTGGAGCATGCATGAAGAAATAGCTCCCTGGAAATAGCTGCCATTGCTAAAAGAGAGTGTGCCTGTGTTTCACTTTATAAAGGTGTGGGTTATGTTTTTTTTCTAAAAGGCAACATCCACAAAATTTTGAAGTTTTGAAATCATTTCACTTTTATAAAGGGACTCCATAAAATTCTTATAAGGTGCTTATTTTGTAAATTTGGAGTGATAAGGTAATATTTTTTAAAAGAGGGTTTTTTTTGTAATCCAAAGTAATATTTTACTTCGAGAGAGATTTTGAGAGTGATTGAGTGAATGCAGGCAGTTTTTGACGACAATGTGCTTCTAAAGTTTGCAAGTGTGACATTCTCTTTGAGAAGTTTCAACGATGACATTGTAAAGATGAAAGGTTGATGTGCTCCAGTAATTAATAAAAACACATCTTTTTGGTGGTAATTGTGTCCTAGATCCGCCCGAAATTGAATAAGGGAATCTTAGGTACACCATGTGTAATGAATGCATGTGCATGACTTGTGTTCAAATTATCTCTTTTTCTTATGCTTCAACAAAACAACTACATGCACATAAGAAAAGTTTACGTATACAAGTCATCGATCAAGCTCCTGAAATCAACACTCTTGTATGTTGGCATTATGATTCTGGTTTGGCTCTATGGTACAGGTGTTGTACTTGATGACAACTCACTCAAGTGGCAAAACTTTGTTCAAGCTCTCAAAATGATGAAAATTACGAGGTTCGCAGGTGAATTGTTCAAAAGGTGCGGACCCGCAAGTTCGTCGTTCATGAAGTGCGGTCATACTTGCAGGTTACCCGTTCAGAAAGTGCGGTCCCCCAGTTCACTCACTTCAAGGCAGAAAAGTGCGCTCACGTGGGGTTTCTTATGTTTGGCCCGTGGTATTTAGCCCGTCGTTCATGATCCTATGGTTTTGGCCCGTGGTATAGGATCTTTTTTCTTAGCCCCGGTTTGGATCCCTTGTATTGGTTATTGATGGTTTTGTCCCATGGTGTGAATAAGGACTTGACTATAAATAGGGAAGGAGATCTTGTGGCTGAGATATCTTTGAAAGTTGAATATCTTAAGATCTAAATTTTGGGTTATCAGTTTTAAAAGCTAGATCTAAATCAAGGTGAAATTTAAAGGCGAATCTGTTGCTAAGTCGTGATCTTTCGGGCGCATGATCAGATCTATGGATCTGACTGTCTGTGGTACATTGGAGGACTGTTAATTTGGCCCTAATCAGAGGTTCGCAAGCGATCTACAACGTGAATGCGGGGGTACGCAGTACAGAAGAAGGCTCAGTGTGGGCATGCGCAGCGCAGCTGAAGGCACAGTGCGGGGTACGCAGTTCAGAAGAGGGCTCAGTGCGGGTATACACAGCGCAGCTGAAGGCACAATGCGGGGGTACGCAGTACAGAAGAGGGCGCAGCGCAGCTGAAGTCATAGTGCGGGGTACGCAGTACAGAAGAAGACGAAGTGCGGGTATACGCAGTGCAGCTGAAGGTGAAGTGCTGGTATCCGCAGGCTTATTTTGGTGAAGCTGCGGACCTGTTTTGAAATATTTTTTGGCTGCCTATTTTCTATTTGCTGCTGTGTTATGGGTTTAGGTTACTGGAGTTTATTTTCTGTTTACAGCATTCTTAGAAGTTTGGGTGGCTCATTGGTTTGATTGTACAAGGAGATTGGTTGATTCACATGTACTTGATGTTTATTTGATGTTCTTGGATCCAGTCTGAAAATTAATGAAAAGTGGTCCTTGAAAGAAAAGAAGTAGGGGGTTGTAGCTCCCTTCGAGGAGAGACTGGAAAACGAGAGAAAGTTGTAGCTCTCTGCAGGTTGCAGCCTGCGTACTGGTAAAGGACTGCACCAATACAAAATCATTGTAAAAGGAGTTTCTAATTGAAAGAAGATAGAGACATATTGCAGCAGGTGGTTTTCACCCACATTGGGTTTCCACCTTATATCTGGTGTTCTTTGGTGTGACTATCTGTTTTTCTTGTTCATGCTCATTATTTTATGACATACAATATCTAAATAATAATTCAAAGTATAAATATATTGAAAAGAATTTGATAATACTGATTCGCCCCCCCTCTCAGTATTATTTCCAACAATTGGTATCAGAGCAGGTCCTTCTGAAGGAGCATGATCGCTTGAAGGAAGATCTATCATCATGAGCAACTATGAGAGGGAAGCATCAATCAGGCCACCGATTTTTGATGGGACAAACTTCGTGTATTGGAAGGTAAGAGTTACTACCTATCTTCAATCTTTGGGTACAGAAGTCTGGGACATCATAGAAATAGGGTATACTTTTCCATCAGCTACTCCTACAGATCCAGCAGAGAAGAAGAAATATGAAAAAAATGCAAAGGCAGTCAATACTCTTCTAGGATGTCTATCTCAATCAGAATTTGTGAAAGTTATGCAGTATAAATCCGCAAAAGAAATATGGGACAAGATTGTTCTGAGCTATGAAGGAGATGATCAGGTAAAACGTGCAAAACTTCAAACCCTCAGGATTCAATGTGAAAATCTCAAGATGTATAATGATGAAAGTGTGGCTAACTATTTTCTTCGTGTGGATGAGATTGTTAATTGTATGAAAAATTTGGGTGAAGAAATAAAAGAGGTTGTTGTGGTTGAAAAAGTTCTAAGATCTTTGTCACCTAGGTTTGAATCTAAAGTTTCTGCTATAGAAGAAAAGGAGAATCTACAACATCTTAAAATGTCACAACTGCATGGAATTCTAACTGCTTATGAAATGAGGAAAGGAGGTCCATCTGACAGGAGAGAAGCTGCCTTCAAGGCTTCAAGCAAAGGAGAGTACTATGAATAAGGACATGGGTCAGAAGAAGAAGAAGAATCAAATTTTGTCAGAAATCTTCAACGGGGTGCTGGACGGTTCAGAGGTAAGTTACCCTTCAAATGCTTTTCTTGTGGAAGAGTAGGTCACTATGCTGCCAAATGTCCTCATAAGGATAAGATCGACAAGGGAAAGGAACCTATTAGATGGAACAAGAAACAGAATGCAAATAAGAAAAGCTACTACACTCATGAAGACAGTGATGGTCTATCAAATAGTGATGAAGATGAACAAGGTAATGACAAACTTTTAATGGCCTTTGAAGATGATGATTACATGGATGCTATAGATGTGGATAGTTTTTATGAAGAGATTTCTAGACTCAAAACATGTATAGAAGAAAAGAATGTGATCATTGATACTCTACAATTTCAAATTGATGAAAAAGAAAAATTTCTTGAAAAGTTAGAATGTGAAATTGTTGGCCTTAGAAAAGAAATTGAGAAAACAAAGGCTATTAATCTTAAGTTTGTCAAAGGATCTGAAACTCTGGATGAGATCATCAATGTACAGCATTCTCCACTAAACAAGACAGGTCTGGGGTATAATGGAGAAACATCTCAAGCATCCACCTCAAGGAGTTATCTTGATGCAGCAAGAAGGAATGAGCAAAAGCACAATGGAGATCACCAGGTAAAGCAGGGACAAATTACATCAAGAAAAAACAAAGACTACCAGGTAAACCAGGGGAAATCTGTCTTAAGGGTGAACAAAAGCTACAACCAACCACAGGTAAAATCTTCTCAATTTGCTTCAAGAATGGATGACAATAGAAATTACAATCATTTGGCCGATAGATTTGATAACCGCAGAAGTTTCTTCAATGGCCAATGTTTCTCTTGCCATAACTTTGGTCACAAAGCAGCTCAATGTGTTGCATATAAAACAATCATGACTAGAGAAGCTCAAAAACAAAGAAGTATGACTGGGATTACAAAAAGGACCTATAACAACTTTTCGGCTCTTGAAAATGAAATTGAATGTTCTATTTGTAATAACTTAGGTCATGAAGATTCTGAATGCGGGAGCAGGTTTCAGCAGACAAAGAAACAAACCTCAAGCACCAGAACATGGAGAATAAAGGAACCACAATCAGAAATATGTGGGATAGCCTTTTATGCAGAGGGACAGGAAAATCTATGGTACATTGACAGTGGATGTTCGAAGCATATGACAAGTGATAAAGAAAAGCTTGAATCATATTCTGCTTTAGAAAAGGGAAAGAAAGTTTCTTTTGGAAATGATACTCCAACAGCTATAAAAGGAAAAGGCACAGCTCAGTTGAAAGAAAAGGTCAAAGCTGGAAATGTTTTGTATGTTGATGGCTTGAAGCATAACCTTCTGAGTGTCAGTCAGATGTGCGATCAAGGAACCGAGGTAATATTTCGATCAAATGGATGTAGTGTTCGTGATCTTGATACAGGGAAAACAGTGATCAAAGGTAGAAGAACTCCAAATAATCTATACATATTTGAAGAAGGCCAACAACAATGCCATTTGAGCAAGGATGATGAACATTGGTTATGGCACCGGAGGTTGGGGCATCTAAGCTTTTCACAAATAAGGAAGGCATGCAAATATCAGGCAGTTCGTGGTCTTCCAGATATCAAAATTCCAGACAACACCATATGCAAATCATGTCAGTTTGGTAAGCAAACCAGAACCAACTTCCCGGAGAAGGAAGGATCAGCCAGCAGGCCTCTTGAACTAGTCCATACAGATGTATGTGGTCCTTTCAGGACAAGGTCACCACGAGGAGAAGAATACTTGATATTATTCATTGACGATTTCTCCAGGTTTGTTTGGTTAGGACTTTTGAAGCACAAAGACGAAGCATTTGAAAAATTCAAATCCTTCAAAGCCTTGGTTGAAAATGAATCAAGTTACAAAATTAAGTGCCTCAGGTCCGACAGAGGTGGGGAGTTTACCTCAAATGAATTTTTCGATTTCTGTGAAGAACATGGGATAAGAAGGGAATTCTCTACAGCTAGAACTCCTCAACAAAATGGAGTGGTGGAAAGGATGAACATAACAGTCCAACAAATGGCTCGTGCTATGCTTGATGAGTCTGGAACTCCCACAACTTTCTGGGGTGAAGCTGCATATGCTGCAGTTGTTATTCTCAACAAAACAAATGTCCGAGTGAACAACACTCAAACTCCTCATGAGCTCTGGTATGGTGGGACTCCTTCGATAAAGCATTTCAAAATTTTTGGGAGAAAATACTATATTAAGAATACTGATGAGCAACTTGGCAAACTTGAACCTAGAGCAGATGAAGGCATTCTTCTTGGTTATTCTCCACACAGCAAAGCATATAAGTGCTACAATAAAAGACTTGGAAGAATTATTGACAGCATTGATATAGTGGTTGATGAAAAAGGATACATTCCTAGGCAAGTAAATCATGAAAATATCGAAGAAATGAAGACTACCCTCAAAGACAGAATGATGAAGAAGAAGAACCTCAAGGAGCACCATAGGAACAGATAAGGATAGAAGAGAAGACTCCATCCAGGTACGTTCAGAAGAATCATCCAGAATCTCAGATTTTGGGGCAGAAAGAAGCAGGTGTACAAACAAGAAGAACAATTGCAGAAGCTTCAAGCTATTTGGCATTACTCTCCTCCACTGAACCACAAAATGTAAGAGAGGCATGCAAAGATGAATGTTGGGTCAAAGCAATGGATGAAGAACTTGAGCAGATCGAAAAGAATAACACTTGGGAGTTGGTTCCTAGACCAAAGGATAAAAATGTTATAGGGACAAAATGGATCTTCAAGAATAAGTTGAATGAAAATGGGGAAGTAATTAGAAACAAGGCCAGACTTGTTTGTAAAGGGTATGCCCAGCAAGAAGGAATAGATTTTGAAGAAACTTTTGCTCCTGTTGCAAGACTTGAGGCCATCCGAATGTTCCTTTCTCTCTCAAGCTTTCAAAAGTTCAAAGTATTTCAAATGGACGTGAAATCAGCCTTTCTGAATGGAGACTTAGAAGAAGAAGTATACATTGAGCAGCCAGATGGTTTCATTCTTGGAAATGATCCAAATCTTGTATGCAGACTGAAAAAGGCTCTCTATGGTCTTAAACAAGCTCCAAGGGCTTGGTACTATCGTTTGGACAAATATCTTCATCAACAAGGTTTTTCAAAAGGATCAGCAGATAGCAATCTTTATATAAAAAGTGAAAATGACAAATTGCTAATACTTGTTGTGTATGTAGATGATATTATCTTTGGCAGCAATGAAGAAGCTATGAGTCAAAGCTTTGCCTTGGTGATGCAAAAAGAATTCGAAATGTCTTTGCTTGGAGAACTGACATATTTTCTTGGATTGCAAATCCAACAAAATGAAGGAGGGATCTTCTTGTCTCAAACCAAGTATCTCAAGCAGATTTTGAAGAAATATGGTATGGAAGATGCAAAACCAGTATGTGCACCCATGGTCACAGGATGTAACCTCAGTGAAAATGATGAATCAGCAGCAGTGCATCAACCAACCTACATATCTATGATCGGAAGTCTACTCTATTTGACAGGTACCTGACCAGACATCATGCATGCAGTGAGAATAGTTGGAAGATTTCAGGCAAATCCAAAGGAAACTCATCTTCAGGCAGTGAAGAGGATTTTCAAATATCTTCAAGGGACTCAAAACTATGGCTTATGGTATCCTAGAGATACAGATCTCACACTTCATGCTTATACAGATGCAGATTGGGCCGGAAGCGTGGATGATAGGAAGAGCACAAGTGGTGGTGCATTCTTTATGGGTTCCAGATTAGTATCTTGGTTCAGCAAGAAACAGAGTTCAATTGCTTTGTCTACAGCTGAAGCGGAATATGTGGCTGCTGCATCTTGCTGCACTCAACTCCTTTGGATGATGCAGACCTTGCAGGATTTTCAAATCACTTGTACACCACCTATCTCCATCTTATGTGATAATACAAGTGCAATCATCATTTCAAAGAACCCAGTCATGCATTCAAAGACCAAACACATACCAATTAAATATCACATTCTCCGGGAACAAGTGCTTGAAAAAAAGGTCAAGTTGGAGTATGTTCCTTCTAAGGAACAAGTTGTTGATATACTCACCAAACCATTGCCCAGGGAGACCTTTGAATACCTCAGGCAAAAGCTGGGGGTTGTTGATGCATCATCTTGTTGTTGACTGTCTTCTGATTGTTGGTTGTACGCAAGGTTCATCTGGGGTATATGCGTACATTTGCTGAGTTGTGGATTGGTCAAAGATTGAATGGCACAGGTTCAGGGGGAGCATATAATGCATTGTTGGCATTATGGAGGAAGTACAAAGGAATATTGCTGCAATATGTCTCTATCTCTTTCATGGTCATTTATGGTGTTTGGTGGATAATGGTTCTTCTTGAAGAAATTCTTTCCTTTGTAGATCTGGTTTATAGTCAGGGGGAGCATGTTCTTAGGGGGGGCATAACCCTTTGCCCTTGATGTCAAAGGGGGAGAATGACGTTAAGGATCTTGAGGTTGCCATCAAGTCCAAAGGGGGAGATTGTTGGCATTATGATTCTGGTTTGGCTCTATGGTACAGGTGTTGTACTTGATGGCAACTCACTCAAGTGGCAAAACTCTATTCAGGCTCTCAAAATGATGAAAATTACGAGGTTCGCAGGTGAATGGTTCAAAAGTCGCGGACCCGCAGGTTCGTCGTTCATGAAGTGCGGTCATACTCGCAGGTTACCCGTTCAGAAAGTGCAGTCCCCCAGTTCACTCACTTCAAGGCAAAAAAGTGCGCTCACGTGGGGTTTCTTATGTTTGGCCCGTGGTATTTAGCCCGTCGTTCATGATCCTATGGTTCTGGCCTGTGGTATAGGATCTTTTTTTTAGCCCCGGTTTGGATCCCTTGTATTGGTTATTGATGGTTTTGTCCCTTGGTGTGAATAAGGACTTGACTATAAATAGGGAAGGAGATCTCTTGGCTGAGATATCTTTGAAAGTTGAATATCTTAAGATCTGAATTTTGGGTTATCAGTTTTAAAAGCTAGATCTAAATCAAGGTGAAATTTAAAGGTGAATCTATTGCTAAGTCGTGATCTTTCGGGCGCATGATCAGATCTGTGGATCTGACTGTCTGTGGTACATTGGAGGACTGTTAATCTGGCCCTAATTAGAGGTTCACAAGCGATCTACAGCGTGAATGCGGGGGTACGCAGTACAGAAGAAGGCTCAGTGCGGGTATACGCAGCGTAGCTGAAGGCATAGTGCGGGGTATGCAGTTTAGAAGAGGGATCAGTGCGGGTATACGCAGCGCAGCTGAAGGCACAGTGCGGGGGTACGCAGTACAGAAGAGGGCGCAGTGCGGGTATACGCAGCGCAGCTGAAGTCATAGTGCGGGGTACGCAGTACAGAAGAAGACGAAGTGTGGGTATACGCAGTGCAACTGAAGGTGAAGTGATGGTATCTGCAGGCTTATTTTGGTGAAGCTGCGGACCTGTTTTGAAATATTTGTTGGCTGCCTGTTTTCTATTTGCTGTTGTGTTATGGGTTTAGGTTACTGGTGTTGATTTTTTGTTTACAGCATTATTAGAAGTTTGGGTGGCTCATTGGTTTGATTGTACAAGGATATTGGTTGATTCACATGTACTTGATGCTTATTTGATGATCTTGGATCCAGTCTGAAAATTAATGAAAGGTGTTCCTTGAAAGAAAAGACGTAGGGAGTTGTAGCTCCCTTCCAGGAGAGACTGGAAAACGAGAGAGAGTTGTAGCTCTCTGCAGGTTGCAGCCTGCGTACTGGTAAAGGACTGCACCAGTACAAAATCATTGTAAAAGGAGTTTCTAATTGAAAGAAGATAGAGACATATTGCAGCAGGTGGTTTTCACCCACATTGGGTTTCCACCTTATATCTGGTGTTCTTTGGTGTGACTATCTGTTTTTCTTGTTCATGCTCATTATTTTATGACATACAATTTCTGAAGAATAATTCAAAGTATAAATATATTGAAAAGAATTTGATAATATTGATTCACCCCCCCTCTTAGTATTATTTCCAACATTGTAATCACTTAAGTTCATAAACACAAAGCGTCACATCATCGACTTGATAAAAGAAATCTTCTACAACAACATTTCACAACAGCTAATTCATGCCATCAAGTTAAGGACGCTACACACTCAAGCATTTCAAGTCCAAACGACATCAACATTATGAACACTTTCTATATCACTTGTAATGTTTTAATTGAATTGTCCAAGTGCATTTTCGGTTGTAACCGACACCCTCATTTTATTTGTTAAAATGCATCATTAAGTCAAGTCAGTTGTTACTTGAACATTGAATTTATCATTTGTCATTTGGGTGCATTTTTGATAGTGTTCGACACCCATCATTTTTCAACACATTCAGTGCATCACTAAGTGCAGTAATCACCCAAGAGTTCAAGACAACAGGGATTTAAAGCAAGTACAACAATCATCAACAAGAGAGCATGTCATTAAAAACAATCAAACAAACAAGTATTCCGAGTAAAAACAATCAAGCAAGCCAGCGTGTTCATAAAATAATCAAGCAAGCAATCATCATCAAAAGAGCATGACTTCTAATATTCAAGTAAGCATCAAAACAAGCATGTGTCTACAACAAGCACACTAAGATCAAGTGTGCATGTCAAGTAACCAAATCAAGTGCGACAGTTCAACGCACAACCAGCGAGCCTGTGTAAAGTTCATTAAAGCATTCATAACGTTTCATTCAAGCAAAGTGATTGTCATCAAGCGAGCATCAAGTCAACAATTCAAGCAAGTGTTTAAAGCATCAGCAATCAGCAAATAGTACAAGCGAGCCTGTCATTTCAGTGATCAACTCAAGTGCGCAATTTTCAAGCACGACTTCTACAACAAGTGAGCCTAACTTCAAAGTAAGCAAGGCAACATGGCGACACACATTTAGTTGTCCCAAATTCTTTACAATTTAATGTTATCGTCAACCGACGACATGGTGCATATCATCAAATCAACTCTTGTTGTCATTCAAGTGCATATTCAACATGCACATGAAACGATTGAGTTCCTTCAACTGGAGTACCAACTGCAGAGAAATGAGTTGCAACAGAAGTGTGTTGCTTCCAAGTCTTTTCCTGATACAGCTGATCATTCGAACTCATTCACCCAACTAGCTTCAAGTGTTGAAGTTGTTCTAGTGCAACTTTCTTCCAAACCCATTATCAAGCCATGGGAAGATATCCAAAGCAATCGAAATCGACGCGGCTTAGGATATGTCGAAGATGAAGACAACTTACATATCCCTGATTATTCAAAGCCCATTCAGTTCGTCAGTGCCGGATTACGTGAACATATCACCTCATCAAGTTCTCCGCAAGTTGCAAACAGATATCAATACACACAAACTAAAGTTGCAGACAAACATAAATGCACACAAACTCAAGTTGTAGACAAACCGACATGTTATCATTGTCAAAGAACCGGTCATCTGGAAGATCAATGTTTTGATCTCCATCCTTGTCATCATTGTGGCAAGTCGAATCATTCATCAGAGAAATGCTGCAAACATGACCAACTTGCCAGATTGAAGATAAATTATTCATGGTTTAATCCCTGCAAATGGTCATCCACAGCTAGAAGATTGTACAAGATTTACAATCGAATTCACTCACACATATTGCAGCCAACAATCAAATGAAGATGGTACTCTCATGTAGTTGAATGGGGGAGTACAACAGTGAAACTCTCCTACACCTGACGGGGGGGGGAGTTCAGAATTCAAATATAATTTGAAGAAGATTGTCTCTCCTTTCAGATGACAGAGGGGGGAAAATGTCAATGAAATTGACAAGTGGTTGTCAGATTGAAAGTCTCGACAACATCAGTGAAGCAGCCAGTGGACATCTTCATCAGCCAATGGGCATCTTCATCAACTAGTGGGAATTTTTTCATCAGCAGTGAGCATCAACAAATTCTTCAGTGGGCGATCGATAGAAAAAGCAGCAGTGAGTAGCTTTCATCGTAGAAAAAGCAACATTGAGTTGTTTTTCGACATCTTTAGCCAGTGGGGGATCATCATCAACAAATAAGACAGTGGGCATTCATCAAATTGTGTCAATGGACACCGGATGCTGTTTTCAAGCAAAGGACAGTTGGATCCTTTTGCGGCTTGGCACATGATGGAGTTTTCAAGCGTCATTCAGAGATGAATCAGTCATGTAGCTGACTCATAGTCTCTTCATATTGTAGTTTCTTCAACATCAAGATTTGGCAGTTTTTTCAGGCAAATGATTTTTGAGCAACTTGAGAACTTGGAAGATGGTTCCTTGTTCTTTTTGGATTTATCATTCAAGGGGGGGAATGTTAGCCTCACTATCTTAAAAAAAATTATAAATACAACTAAAATAATTAATTAAATTAAATCATGAGAGTTAGTTTCTCAAAGTAAGGTGTTTAGTTAGGAGGAGAGATTCTCTCCAACTAGTTCCTAAATTAGTTTGTAAGTTGAGAAATTGCCTCAACCAAGTGAGTCTAAGATAGATGCACTATCTTAAGACCACTTGCTCATGTATTTAAATGTATTATTAAATTATTTGAATAAGAGAGAATTACATGAGCATGAGAGACCACATGATGGCTCTCTGCCTCTTCCGCCAGTTTGTCTTTTGTGTGTTGATGGTTTGATTATTGTGTGTGTTTAGTATGGCTGAGTGATTTCAACAGGAATGGGGAAGGAAATGACCAAGAGAATACAAAGTGTATATGCTATAAAAAAAAATAGAGTGTCTTTTTTGGATAGTGAGTTGTGGTCTATTATATTTCAATAATAGGTGGTTGCTTACTTCAGTAATAGGTGGTTGCTTGTAATAGACTATCAACAAAGCTAGACTAATAATAGGTGATTGTTTGTAATATATAGTTGTGTGAAAGAAGATCTTAATAATATCCTTAAAAAAATCATAAAAATTTTAAAATTATAACTTTATTTTAAATTACTATTATTATTAACAATTTAAAAATTAATTAATATGTAAGTTAAATATTTATACATTTTAAAAATATATGAAATGATCTTCTTAAACAAGGAGATTTTCCCTCCTTTTACTATGGTTATTTTTAATTTGTAAATACGATTTTTTACAATATCAGGGCAATAGTATGGCTTATCAATACCACCTGCCCAAAAAATCATAACTCACTCGATATGATACTTGCCCATATTACATTTTTTAATCAAATTTAATTAATTTAATCTCTTTTGTCCACTTAATCATTATTGATAATTAAATTAAAATTTTGAAGCCCTATTTCAAAATAAGCACTAGCCATAATAAAGTTTTCATCCACATACAAATTATGTTATTTTAAAAAAATTATGTTGTGTTTTTCGAAGTTTTTTTCTTTCTAAATAGATATATGCATTTGTAAATAAAATTTATATTATTTATGTCAAGTCCCCCAAGCATAACTCGTTGAGGATGGGCATTCTTATTAAGGAAACCCAAGATCAAACCTCACAGAGGCTATTGCGCCTGTGCTAGGGGGAGGAGACATGCTAAAATTCAGTCAACTTAAGGTTGGTGTGGCCTAGTGTGGCCCAGGCCGGGTGTGATCCCCGAGTAATTTTAATGGCTTATATGCCTATGAGTCATGATTTCTCAAGCCATAGGTCATGCCTAGATAAACATAGATCACTTGACAAAAAATAAATTATATGACTTATTTTAAATTGAAAATATAATAAATTATTCAAAATTCTGTAACATTTTAATTTTAATTATATATTTGTAAAATATTAATAAAAACATCTTAAAATTATTATAATTTTGCAAAGCTAAAACGATTTTGACTACGATTTTTTTTAAACATATTTGAATAATTTTCTCAAACAATACACTCATTTATTCTATAATATTTTGAAAATTAATTAAAAATTAATTTCATTAAAAAACTGTAAATAAAATAAAATTTTACTAAACTAAAATATAAAATATATTAAATTGAAGTTTATATAATAAAATGCCTTTTATAAATAATAAATAATAATAATAAAAAAACTCCAAATATTGGTTTTTTCGTTGTGAAATATTATATAAATAATTAGGATGGAATAAATTGTTAATTTGATAATTAAAATCAGAAAGGTTAAATTGAATACAAACAATACTTTTAAATGTTTTCTAATTTTTAAAATATTTTTTAAATTTCAATAAATGGGTGTTGACATTTAATGAACAGGTGTTCGCTGCTCTTTTTCATTATATTCATTCCACTCATTAAGATAAATTGCCTCTCAAATTCATGTCTATTCGTTTCAAATTCAAATTGTGGTTTTGGTTATTTCTTTTCAATTTAAGTGTGTTTCAATTTCACATTTATTTCTCGGGCCTCTGTTTTGACTTTATGTATTTTGATTGTAGATTTCGATCTTATGAGAAGTTTGGTTAAAATGTTACCCTCATCTTTATTCATCAAAATTTAGAATACTTTTTAAATCTTTAATATAATTAAGTTTGTTTTTTTATTGCATGATTTTATTGGTGTATTTATTTTAGACTTTATTTTAAAACTGCCTTATTTCATAGTCATCCTTGAATATTTATTTAGTAAATTTTCCCGTATTGGATGGATAAGAGGTAAATAAGTGACTTTATTTCTCTCTATCCAATACTATAATATTTCCAAAATCAACCATCAAATTCAATATTATTTCACATACAGATTAAAAAGTCACTTAAAACTCACAGGGAATGTATCGTCACAGTGAATATACTGACTTCCCTAATTCTCTTATAAATGTTCAATGGTCATCAACATCACCCCAATTGATTCAAATTGCCCCTATAAATAACGACAACTATCATTGTGGTCGATTACGTTGTGCACCATTTTCCCTCCTTCTACATGGAGATAGATGTTATATATATATATATATATATGATGATGATGATGATGATGATGGTTAACGTCCACTGAGACCAAATTGGTCTATCGGACCTACAATTTTCTTAATTTTTACTTGTTTGGCTCCTCGTCTTTCTTGGCGAGATTGGTGTTGTAGCTTTCTTTCTTTTCTCTACGGTCTTCCAACTTCCTTTGTCTTGCATTTCCTTCATCTCTTTTGGTTCTTGGGACATTGGTGTCTTAGCTTCGCGATCTATAGTCGGAGAAGAAGTTTGGTTTAGGAGATCTGCTTTGCTGTTAAATGGAGATTTATTTTCTGCGGTATTCAAATCCTCATAACTGTTGATTTGTTGGGGCGGGCTTTCTCCTTGCTTGCTTTGAGAGTTGTTTTATTCTTCCTTGATTTCTTGTGACTCAGAGTTTTCCCTAGCATATTCTTCTTTGATGACAGTGTAGTGTTCTTTTTGTGCTCCTTCCCACCATGTAGATCTGTGGTGGCTTTTTCTAGCAAATTTTTTCTCAGAGGCTTTTGGGCAATTTTTGGCTAGATGCCCCGTCTCAAAGCACGATCGACATCTGAAGAGGACACTTTCATAATCAAGCTTCTGGTTCCACACATAGTCTTTACTTGTTAGGTTTATTTCAGCTGGGAATCCGGCGCTGAAATCCATTTCCACACAGATGCATGCATAGGTGGTTCTGGCATATTCCTCTGTTTCTGGGCACCTGCAGTAAAATTTCCCAATTGCATTTCCGATGGCTTTTAGCGAGGAGAGATTCCAGAGATGCAAGGGTAGGCTTGGAAATCTCACCCAAACTGGTGTTGAGGTTATCACTGCTGTAGAGGGATCGAATGATGGGTTCCATGGCTTCATGAATAGGCCTGATTTTTCCCAAAACCAAGGGCCGGAATCTAGAATACATTGTCTGCTTTCAGGATTTTCAAAATCTACTATAAAGAAACCTCTAGCACAGGGGTAGATATTAATTTCATCAGAAATGATAGGCTTCCATACCTCCGAGATCCAATTGTGGAGTGCTATCAGCCGCGGCCAAAAACCATTGAACCGGAAAATTAGGGCACTTTCAAAGAACTTCAAAGCTTCATCGAGTGAGTCCTGGACCACTTGGATAGTGGGAGTTGGGGCTTCACTCACGATATGGGCAGGAGATTTCCCTCCAGAGACGGATAAGCCACCAGTTATTTTTGCGAAGCTCGGAGCCATATTTTAAAGCGGCTCCGGCAAGGTAGGGTTTTAGATGCGCCCACAAAGACCGAATCACTGAGAGAGTCAGAAGGCTTCTTTTTTTTTCCGGTGCTGCGTGCGTGAATGAGCACTATGCAGAATTGCCCAGAATTTGGAATTCACAGGACATTTCCGAAGAGCTGCATAAAAGATCGATCAAAGATAATGCCGCAGAAGATTGATTTGCGGAGGATCGAGCCGCAGAGTCACTGGAGCCGCAGAAGAGCTGCAGAAGATCGATCTGCAGACAATAATGCCAAGAAGATCTTTAATATATGAAGGGTAGAAGAGCCGCAGAAGATCGATCCCACTAGAGCCGCAGGAGATCGAGCCGAGGGATCGAGCCGCAGGAGATAAACTTCAACACCGTAATTTGGATTGAAAGTAAAACGAAAAATAAAATATATTTGCCGCAGAAGATTGATTTGCAGATGATCGAGCCGCAGAGTCACTGGAGCCGCAGAAGAGCTACAGAAGATTGATCTGCAGACAATAATGCCGCAGAAGATCTTTAATATACGAAGGGTAGAAGAGCCGCAGAAGATCGATCCCACTAGAGCCGAAGGAGATCGAGCCGAGGGATCGAGCCGCAGGAGATCGAGCCGCAGGAGATAAACTTCAACACCGTAATTTTATATAACACAATTTCCGAAGAGCCGCAGGAGATAAATAATAGTAATAAAAAAATTGTAGTAATAGATATATATATATATAGGTTTATGTTCTTTTTTTCAAATTGTTTATATATAAATAATCTGATCATGTTGTTAATATTTAGAAAATTCCCAACACATAATTTGATGCATTTGTTGGTGTTGGTCAATTGGTTAGAGCATCCTTTTAGTAGTGGGGATTTCATGGGTCCAAGTCTAATAAGAAGTGTGTTCTTGCACGCTTCCAATGGATTTGGAGATGGTTCTCAGCCATTGATGTATGTTGCTAGAATTATATAAGTGTGCTTCTCGGGAGAGCAAATGTTCTTGATATAGGAAGAATAATAGAAGGAACATAGAGTTTTTTGGTTTACATACATAAAAAATAAAGTCGCATAGTCTCATTCAATGAAAGTAAAGAAATAACTATGGTTGTTGTCATTTGTAATAAAAATCAAATTATTAATGCAACTATATAGACTTGTAAAGGAAAATCTTTGCAAGAATTTGGTTCAAAACCTGCAATATTCAATACACTACTTTGACGATGAGTTGCAACTTTAAAATTTGGTGGATGGAACACTGAAATCAAGAAGCAATGAAAAGGAAAGGAAAGTATGAAAGAACATAGCTCACATATATTACTTTAATAATGAAAATAACTCTTCATTTTTTAATGACTGTGTGAAATCACAAAATACCCTCTAAGTATTTTTTCTTTAATAACCATGTAAAGTAAAAAATCAAATTATATAAAGTACAAAATTTATGCATTAAAGTAAAACCTACCTTTTACGAAGCTTTACAAAATTTAAAGGGGTAATGCCTATCTTATACTCCATTAAAACCTAGTTAAGGGAATGATATTGGGACTTTCCATGTAAAAAATACAAATGCTTGTGGACTTGACACTTAATAGAAAAATCACAATTATATATGTTGTCCCCAATCCGGATGCCATCCCATGTTATCTCTCCCATGTTCTCTATCGATTCTTCAATAGACTAATGGTAGGGATCAAGTGATATTGTACTGGCTCTATAATCGAAGAGGGTAGGTATATCACTTATTCGCAGTGGAGTTCGAAATGATCAAGAGTGTGAAATTATAGGATCTTGATGAAAACCATGTGCATGTGAAAATTAACAACCTCGTCTTTGTTAACACGAAGCCTACAGACTATTGGAAAAGGTAGAATTTCTAGGCATTCAGCCTCAAGAGTGTGAAAAATTCTAAATAAAAATCCAACTGCAATGACAGATATTATTTCTTCTATTTATTATTTCATAAATAAGTTATTCACAACAAATATCAAAATAAATTCTACTGCATCCTTCACAATTAAAATACCACGGAAAGTAATGCAAGGAAAAATACTAGCACAAGTATACTTACAATGACACATTTATTTTTGGACAATTTTCCCCGGAAAAACCTAATGTGATAAAATCGGTGTAGTAGATGAGGGTTTCTTTATTGATCTTCAACAACAAACTCTTATACAAGATACAACTAGTAGAATAGAAGAGGAATTTCTGTGAGAAATTTTACAAACGATATTCTCACGCTTCTCAGCAAGATTATGACTTTAGAGAGGACCTATTCCCCCCTCTGCATCTCACAACATCAGCTTCTGCGTGGGGACTATGCAGTCCCAACATCAGCCACAGCCTCAATGTTGTCCCTCCTCTCCTTTGCGTCTTCTTTATGCTCCTACACTCCTGACTAATGTTGATGCTCTCTCCTTCTCACTTGCAACTCTCCCTCTAACTTGATTTCCTCTTGCAAAACTTTAACCAATGAGAAAATCGATCTTACTTGGGTAACGAAGTATCTACTCGGTGTGTCTTCCAAATGCCCATCGAATTCCTTCTTATAATCATCCAGTTGAGTAATCAACGACCCAGATTAGATTTTAATCAATGGCTTAGATCATATTGACTTGATCCTCGTCTTCTTATAGAAGTTTCACCCTCAGTTTAATTAATACCCTTTAATTATTTTAATTTCCTAAGTTTAAACTTAGGTACCCATTAAAAATAATTAATTATTTTAATGAAATTGCCTCTGAGTGAAATTTTCCAAAATTATTTCTAGGCATTTTAAAATACATGTGCCCAAGCCTCCCTCCAAATTCTGAGGTTTAGAGCACACATGATGCTACCAAAAATTAACACTCCCTCTTAGCGAGGAATGTGCTCTAGAATGCAACATCTTGAAGCATCACCCTTCTCTGTAACATCTCCCTCTGTGTTGTTGATGTCTGACCTCGCTGCCCACCAAGTACTACGCAAAAGCTGCATCTGTACTGCTGCTAACCCTGCCACTGCCAACACTGCATATGTACTAAAACTCCCTCCCATTTCTTGCTACTGCAACTGAGAAACCACTTGTTTATGCTACTGGAATGGATTCTCTACCATACCCATCTACTCCTTAAATTGGATGAACTTAGCTCTTCCTAGAGCTTTTGTGAGTATGTTTGTTTCTTGATTTCCTGTGGAGACATATTGTAACTATACTGCCCCACATTGAACACAATATCTGATAAAGTGACATTTGATATCAATATGTTTTGACCGATCATGAAATAATGGATTCTCGGAGAATTTAATACAACTCTGATTATCGCAAAAAATATTGGGTGCTTCCATCCTCTTCCTAAACAAACTCACAAGCAGTTTTCTAAGCCATATAGCTTCGCATGTAGATGTGTTGGTTGTCATATGTTCAAATTTTGTTGAGCTCAAATCCACCAACTTCTAATTCCTATTGCACCAAGAGATCTTTCTTGATTCAACGCTGAAGAAATATCTGGAGGTACTTTTCCGATCTACTGAACTACCTTCCCAATCTGCATCTTGAATCCATTCAATCTAACATCATATCCTTGGGTATATTTCAACCCATATCCAATTGTTCACACACATATCTAGGAATGTGCCTAGTTGCTACCCAATGCGCCCTTTTCGGTTCCACCATGAATTGACTAAGGGTGTTGACAGTGAAGCAGATGTCTCGCCTAGTGTTGACCAGATACATGAGCAACCAAATGAGTTATCCATATAAGGTGGGGTCCACCTCCTTGTCTCCTGATGCATCTGTTTTCTTCCAGTTGGTGATCATGGGCGTAGCCATGGGTCGGTAATCCTGCATTCTGAATCTCTTCAGAATATCTGTAGCATATCTTCCTTGCCCAAGGAATATCTCCCCATTCTTTTGCTAAACCTCCAATACTAGAAAATAATGCATCAACCCCATATCTTCATGTCGAATTATGCTTCAAGATTCTTCTTATAGTCCTTTATGAGCCTAGATGACCCTATTAGAGATAAGTCATCCACATATAATACCAAAATAAGTGGTTCATTCTCCACTATTAGATAGTATATATTGGGCTCAACATCACTCTTGATGAATCCCAACTGTTGCAAGTAACTATCAATCCAGCCATACCATGCTCTGGGTGCTTTCTTGAGCCCATATAGGGCTTTCTTTAACTTGCAAACATGAGTTCTCTTTTCATGAGTTTCGAAGCCTTCGTGTTCTTCTAAAACACCTCTTCTCCTATCAACCCGTTCAAGAATGTTGTCTTGACATCCATCTGGTGAATCACCCATCCCATTTGAGTTGCTAGGGATATATCAAATCTGATAGAGGTATATTTGGTTACTGGGGTGAATATCTCCTCATAGTCTATTCCTTCCTTTTGTGCGTACCCCTTTGCCACTAACCTAGCCTTGTACTTCTCTATAATTCCATCTGTAGCATACTTCATCTTGTAGATCCACCTTGATCCGACAACTTATATATCCTCTGGTCTGGGTACCACTTCCCAGACATCATTCGTCGTGATAGAACTATACTCTTCTACCATGGCATCCACCCAAATTTGGTGTTTTACAACTTCCTGAAAGTTGGAGGGTTCTTCAACTTGTGCTACCAAGGCTTGGTACTTGTTAGGTTGTCTACGCTGGCTCTTCTTGGTTCTAAGAGCTTCGACAAACTTCTCTGCATCCCTCATTGTCTACCATACTTCCTTGTTGGTTCTACCACTAGTGGTGGGAGGCTCAATAAAATCCCCCTCTTGTTCTTGTTGTTCCATCTGTTGAGAAATTCCTAGATTTCCTACTTCTGAGGAAATATTGGTGTTGGTCATTGTGCTCAATCCAGGTGTTTGTCCTCCTGCTTCTACTCCTTGCTGCCCCTGCTGTTGTTGGACTAATGAAACATCTACTAACTGACCTTCTGCTAGCATCTCTCGAGATTTCTTGAAAACTCTATCCTCCATGAACTTTGCATCCCATCTTACTACAATCTTCTTGCTGCTAGGAATGTATATTATGTTTGCCTTCAAGGTCTCGTTATATCCTACGAGGTATACCTTTTCTGCAGTCTGATCCAGTTTACTACGCTTCTCGTCTAGAATGTGACAATATGCCATACTTCTGAATATCCTGAGATGACTTACCCTCGGCTTCTTCCCTGTGCAAACACCTTCAAGCGTTTTCTTCCCTAATGCTCTGTGAGGAGTTCTTTTTTGGATATACACTGTTGTGTTGCAAGCCTCTTCCCATAAGAATTTAGGCAGGTTCTGGTTATACAACATAGCCTTTTTTGCCCCAACAATAGTTCTATTCTTTCACTCTGCGACTCCATTCTCCTCTGGATTAAATGGAGTTGTGCATTCTCTTTCGATGCCCTCCTTTGCACAAAAATATGTGGTCTTTGTCCGTATACTCTCCACCATTATCTAAACGCAATACCTTTATCTTTTTCCTTGCCATCTTCTCTACGAGAGCCTTAAACTCTTTAAACGATAAAATACCTCATCCTTGGTCTTTAAGAAATAGATTGAGGTTTTTCTAGAATTATCATCAATCAAGGAGACAAAGTATTTTCCACCACTAAGATATTTTGTGGACATTGGGCCACAAATATCTGAGTGTATCAATCCCAATACGCCTCCCACTCTGTTGTTACTTCTGGAAAAAAATTATTTAGCGTACTTCCCTAGTATGCATCCTTTGCATACATCATCATGCTCAGTACTAAGGACTAGAACTCCTGTAACAGTCTCTCTGAGCATCCTGGGTGCTCCATGGCGTAAGTGCCCCATTCACCTGTGCCACAATTCATTAAGTTCATTTTCACTATTATGATTGCTGCCTATTAGTGCCATTGGAGATTTGAGTCGCAATTGATACAATTTATTGCTTCGAGATCCAATTTATCTCTTCTTCTTCCAACTTGGATGTTTGACATAGACTTTCCTTCCAATGAAGTATACATCATATCCCTTGTCTTGTAACTGGGACACTGAAATCAGATTCATTCCTAACCCGGGAACATGCATAACATTAGTAGCTTAGATCCTAGTTCTTGTTTCCATCTGAAATGCTATGGTGCCTCTCCCTACTAGAGTACACTTCGTTCTGTTTCCCATAGTAATCTAGAAGTCCATTTTTTCTTTTTGATAGCTCGAGAAATATTCTCGTACTCCATTCATATGGGTTGAAGCCTCGCTATCAATATATCAAACATTTTCTGACACTAAACTTGACAAGCATGCAAATTCTTCTTCCAGTCTGGAAGATAATTCAGAGACATATTGATTTTCCGTCCTTCTTTGTGCTATTTTTCTTTTCGATTTCTGACTCTTTTCGGCCCCAGCAACCACTGCAGAAAAATTGTGTCTTTACCTGAAGACTGCTTTGCGTTGAATTATTTGTTGCGTTATTCCCTCTGTCGCTGACAAATATTGATCTGAAAATCTTACCTCTCTGTCGACTCACTCAAAGAGAGATCTTCCATGAAAATCTTTCCCTTTTGGCTTGGACTGTGCAATCCCTCTAGGGATTTGATTTTCTGCCTACACAATACTTCAATTTCCCTCCTTCTCTTCAACGTTGGCCCTTCTGGTTTGCACTCCTTCTTAACTCAACTCAGATACCATGTGAAAATTTCTAAATAGAAATCCAACTATAGTGACTGATATTATTTCTTCTACTTATTATTTCAAAAATAAGTTATTCACAACAAATATTGAAATAAATTCTACTACAGCCTTCACAATTAAAGCACTATGGAAAGTAAATTCAAGGAAAAATACTAGAACAAGTATAATCACAATGACATAGTTATTTTTGAACAAATGTCCCTGGAAAAACCCAATGTGGAAAAATCGGTGTAGAAGATGAGGGTTTCTTTATTAATCTTCAGCAAAAATATCATGTACAAGATACAACCAGCAGAATAGAAGAGAGAGTTTAGAGACGATATTCTCACACTTCTCAGCAAGATTTTGACTCTGGAGAGAACCTGTTGCCCCCTTTTCATTTCACTGCGTTAGCTTCTGTGTGGGGAGTACACGGTCCCAGTGTCAATCCTAACGTGACAACCTCAACGTTTCCCTTCTCTGCTCTGCGTCTTCTTTCTGCTCCTGCACTCCCGACCGATGTTAACTCCCTCTCTTCTTATCACCTACAACTCTCCCTCTAATTCGATTTACTCTTGCCGAACTTCGACCAGTGAGAAAATCAATCTTGCTTGGGTAACTAAGTATCTACTCGATGTGTCTTCCAAATGCCCATCGAAGTCCTTCTTATAATCCTCTAGTTGAGTAATCAACTGCCCATATTAGATTATAATCAATGGCTCAGATCATATTGACTTGATCCTTGTCTTCTTCTAGAAGTTTCACCCTCGATTTAATTAATACCCTTTAATTATTTTAATTTCCTAATTTTAGACTTATGCACCCATTAAAAATAATTAAATATTTTAATAAAATTGTCACTGGGTGAAATTTCCCAAAACGATTTTTGGGTATTGTGGAATACATGTGTCCAAGCCTCTCTGCAAATTCTGAGTATTAGAGCACATCCGATGCAACCAGAAATCAACATCTCGATTACGGCGATCTTCAAAGTTGGATCAACATTAGCATAGTGTTGGCCAGCTTGCCTAGACCATAGAAGTCCCTCATATATGAGAAAATTGATCTGTGTATTTTTAGCAACTGGAGGGAACAATTAATTCAAATACCATTAAATTCTTGCATGGAGCTTCACCACTGACAGCACAACACCCCACCTCAATATCTCACATCTTCCTTCATTTGCTAACATAAACTATGTGGTGGTATAAACTTCAAGTTTAGATTTAGAAGAAGAAAAAAATGAATCCATTGCTTGGAACTCCATTGTTTAAGGGCCAACCATCTTGAACACGAACTTTGTGGGTTTCATGAGACATTCTATAATTTGTGTGTGTTTTTTTTATGGCATTTTTTGGTTATTCTCTAGTAGAAAATCCTTATATGTTATTTGCATGGAACATTATGGCACAACATGACCTCTTGGTATTCCTCAAGAGGCATGGTTGATAAAAACCTCAGGTTTCTCTCAAAGGCAACAATTGTAGCTCATGTATGATTTACCAGGATTTGTCTAGTACCCATTGTTGTCATTGTAGGGAATCCTAATAAATGGGTAATTTGTCGATCCCCAGATTAACAGTATCACCAATTACAACATTATCATGAATGTCTTTAACAACTTGGATTTTCCTTTCTTATTATCTTGTAATTTATTTGGCCAGTTCTCTCTCATGTATTGGTAGATTATGATTCATGGGTTCTTAGTGATGTCCTTAACACATTCTGGTATAGAAGTGGGATCCAACAAAGGAGGAATTCATGGCAAACTGGAGTTTTGGGAGCAAACTTCCCTAACTCTCATGATTCAAATTCTAAACTTCGTCGTACACCTGAGTAATCAGGCTTTACTCAGTTAATGCACGAGCTCTCTAAAAACATGAAAAGATGAGATGTGTAAGAATACCTTCCTTATGATAAATTGTAGTAAAGTAATGTTATGTGTATTAGTAGTCTTTTTCCTTACAGGGATCATGCCTTTTTTGAAAATAAATGGGCCAAAATATTAGTGTTTGCACCTGTTATGAAGAGAAATGGACCAAAATATTAGTGCTTGGATTAAGTGTTATCCTCAGCATTTTCTCTGAGTTGTTAACCATATATCACAATTTTTCTTCTTTCATGTTTTGTGGAATCTGATTTTGGTATCAGGTGGATTAATATCGATATCACTCTTTTGTCTTATTCTTCTCCTCATTTGTGCAATTGGGGCTAGTGAAAGTATCTAGAGTATTACCACTCAAAGTATTCCCTTCATTCTTACAAATCATGTTTTTGACGAGAACGATTAGAAAGGAATAGGAGACCTAGTTCTAAAATCATGGATCGCGGCACATATATGTTCTCCTAAATCTATCATAACGAAATTAATGTTGATCTCAACATTCGCTCTAGTGGTCATAGTTTGAATTATAAGTTAAATAGTTGGATGGATTGTGCACCGTGCATGTGCAATCATAGCCATTCTTGTTGGTGATGCAATGGAAAACTGACATAGGGTAATTAATGTGGCATAAAGTAATTAATGTGCAAGTGGACGAATTGACAGATATGGGGTGAGCTCCCAATGGATATGGACAAAGAATGAAACCTTGAAGAGAACCACTCCCTTAAAATACACCTTCGGTGTAATAATGAAGCTTATAGGAAAGGCATAATTATGTATGCAATACATTTATTTGTAGTGATCAAATCTTTTAAGATAAGAATAATATAGAAGGATCTTTAGGAAACTACATAGGCAAGAAAATATAATTTTATTAAAATATCCAAGAAATGACCACAACCACAAGGTGGTCAATGAAATTATAAATTATAGTCATTGTGAATAGTATGATAACAATAAACAATAATATATAATGAATATTTTAGGAAAGGCAAGTTTTCAAGAAAGTGGATACTATGTTAAATGTGTTTCCTTTGATGTCAAGGTCAGGGGGAGTTTCCAATAGGTAAATGACTGTCAAAGTCAGGGGGAGTCCTTAGCGGAGGCCATGAATGAAATTTGGTGATTCTTTCTTGAATGAAATTTGGCATTTCCACAAAGCATCCACACAAACGAAATCTTGCATGAGTTGAAGGAACAGTTTGGTATGAGCTGAAGGTGCAATCAGGTATGTTATGTTAGAGTGGATCTGGCATAAGCCCAGGCATGGAGTGGAACAATATAAAGGGCCAAACCTTATAACTAAACTTTAAGTTTTTTTCGCAAATCACCCAGCCACTAATCCACCATTAATTTTAATTAAACCTTGATTAAGTGTCTACTAGACTAGTTTACGCAAGCTTAAGTATATCGGGGTACTGTAGCACCGAGCATCAGATGGAATAGAGAAAATCATAGGTCGATACGACATGGCACCAATTTGATGTCGCATTAGTATGACGTGGAAATGGAATGACATGGCAGTATCCTAGCGATACATGTGGCAAGAAGAAATGGCGTCTTTAGCTAACTGATTGGATGATAAGCAGGTGACACATGACAAGTACTTGTCAGCACCCAAACACGTGGTAGGTTCTGATTGGTAAAAACATATGCCATGACTTGTGACTTTGTAGGTGACGTAGCTAATGTGGAGCCCTATAATGGGATATCAAAGTACCAGAGTGTTGAAATGGACTGACAATAGAATGATTTGATATGAGAAGTCTCAATGTAATGAGAAATTTTCCAGCAGTAGCAAATCTAGTAAATCAGATATAGAATTATATTAGTTGATGTGGTATCAAGGTACCGAAATACCAAAGTACTACAGTGAACACTTGTTGAAGAAATCCATTACACAACAATATGGTGTGATGGAAATAATGCCACTGGTTGTAATTTGAGGTTAAAAGGGCCATTATTTGTAGCTTTGTCTACTAGGCTAGTATAAAAAGGTCATGGTTCAACATGTCAAGATTATGCCAAAGGCCTTGATCATGTAAAGCATGGTTACATTATGTCAAAGGGAGTATTCGAGCATCAATTAATCTAGATGTTAACAAGATGTCCTCATCAACAAGGACTGAAACTACATATTCATTAGAGCAGTTCGATCAAGACCATGGTTATAAGAAATCAGAAATATGTTTCAAGAGTTGTTGAATAAAGAACTGATCAAAGAGAATGTGCACCAATTCTAGAAAAATAAATAAGATAACTATCAGGTACAAATTTCCCCTACCCTATATGGATGACTTAATGGATCATTTGAGAGGTGCAATATTTTTTTTTCAAAAATTAATTTTGAAAAGTGGGCATCATCATATTAGAATGAGATAGGGTGATGAGTTGGAAATAACCTTCAAAACTAATGATGGCTTATATGAATTATTGGTTATGCCTTTTGGCTGCACTAATTCCCTCAATACCTTCATGAGGCTCATGAATGAGATCCTCAAGGATTTCATTGGAAACTTTGTGATTGTCTATCTAGATAATATCCTTCTGTACAACAAACCAAATAATAACATTATAGATTATTAAAATTGGTGTTAAGAAATCTACAACAAGAAAAAATTTTAATAAATGTGAAAAAATGTTCTTTTTGTTAAACCAAACTAGTCTATTTGGGATTTGTAATTTCTTCAAAAGGGTTGAAAATTGACCCAAAGAAGATAAAATCCATTAAAGATTGGTCTTCTTTAAGGAATATCCATGAGGTACAAAGTTTCCATGGATTGGCAATTTTTTATCAAATGTTCAGTTGAAACTTTAGTCTATCAATTGATAGTGGAAACTATAAAAAGGGAATACTAACCCTATAAATGGACAACATCAGTTGAAAATGCATTTAGATTGTTGAAAGAGAAAATAACAAAACAACCAATCCCAATACTACCTTATTTTCATAAACCATTTCAAGTGGAATGTGATGCCAGTGGAATGGTTATAGGTGTTGTTCTATGCCAAGATGACAAGCCCATCACCTACTTTAGTGAAAAAATGAATCAAACAGACCAAAAATATTGTACCTACGACAAGGAATTTTATGCAGTAATCCAATATTTAAAGAAGTGGTAGCATTATCTTATGCCCGAGGAATCTATTCTGTATACTGACAATCATGCCTTACAGCTGATAATAATGTAAAAGAAGTTGTACCAAAGACATGCCAAATGGGTAACATATATGCAAAAAAAAAAATGTTTTGAAACATATTAGTAGGAATGTTAATAAAGTTGCATATGCTTTGAGCAAGAGATGTTTTGGTTTCATAAGAACTTCAAATCAACACTATGGGATATGAACACCTTCAAGAAATATACAAGCAGGATCCACAATTTAAAGAAATTTATGAAACCTGTGAAAATCCCATAATCAGGGACCAAGGTCTTTGGATTGAATAGATGGTTCAGGAAGGGATGTTTTTCAAAGGAAACTAGTTGTGCATTCCAAGGGGTTTGATGAGAGACAATTTGCTGAAAGAAAAATATAGTGGAGGGATAGTTGGTCATTTCTGCCATGACAAAACTTATGATCAATTGATTTCTTTTTATTATTGGCTAGGTATGAAGTCTGATGTAAAAAAATTTGTGGATAGATGTAGAATCTATCAATATGCCAAAGGAAGGTAGAAAAACATTGATTTGTATCAACCATTGCCCATAGGTCCATCACTCCATGGGATGCCATTAGTATGGACTTTTTTTTGGGCTTGGCTAGAACTTAGAGAAGAAATGATTCAGTTTTTGTAGTTGTGGATATATTCTAAAAAATGGCACACTTTCTACCATGTTCAAAAACTAATGATGCCACACACTTTGCAAATTTATTTTTTAAAGAATTTGTGAGGTTGCATGGGCTACCAAGAAGAATAGTATTAGATTGAGACACAAAATTTGTTGGGAAATTTTAGAGGACTTTGTCGAAGAATCTTGGAACAACCCTTGCATACAACTCTTCTTATCACCCTCAAATACATGGACATACTAAAATAGTTAACAGAAGCATGGGGGACTTGTTAATAAGCTTAGTAAATGAACACAAAAATCAATGGGATCAAGTTCTCCCCTAGGTTGAATTTACCTACAATGATTCACCTAACATAAGCATAGGCAGGAGCCCATTCCAAATTATATATGGAATGCACCCTAGAGGCATCTCGAAACTTAGAAACTTGGGAAAAGAGGAAGTTCGAAGTGTTGATGCAAAGGAATTTGCCACAACCATGTAGATTCTACTTGAACAAATTAAAAGGGATGCTACAAGAAAGAAGCCAAATACAAGAAGAGAGCAGACTTCAAGAAAAGAGAAGTCAATTTTGAAGTGGGAGACTTAGTTCTAGCACATCTAAGGAATGAAATATTTTCTAAACATCAATATAATAAGTTGAAGCTAAAGAAGATTGGACCCTACAAAATATTGAGGAAGTTTCTAGTTAATGCTTATGAACTTGAACTACCACATGATATTGGGATTTCACTGATATTCAATGTTGCAGACTTGTACCCTTACAAGGAATTTGAAGTAGAGAAGGAGGATGATTAAGAGGAAGTTTAGTGGGAAACTCAGTTTCCTACAATTGAGAAGTTGCAAATGGAAAAGATCCTTGACTAAAAGGTTGTCAAAAGAACTAGAAAAAAATATTGTTGTGAATACTTAGTTCAGTGGAAGGATCTACCAACTGAAGATGCAACTTGGATGAGTGTTTCAGAGATCTAAAAGCATGTTGGGACAATTTAACACCTCATGGGTAGGAGCCCATGAAAGTATTTATTTCTATGGGACTATGATGTAGGTGCATCAGAGCAAAGAAAATGTGTATTTTCCATGTAAAGATTTCTTCTATATTTTTAACTATTACGATTATGACGGATTGAAAAAATAGTATGTTTGTTAGGATGAAGTATCCTCATGAGACAAATGTATATATTATGTTAATGAGGTGGCATTCAGTCTCCTATAATTGGGACACCTGTAGGAATCTCTGAGAGATGTTGGTTACAACTCCATTTTGTCTCATGAAGATATTTTGTTAGGGTCAAGAGATATAAAGAAGAGAGATCCTTGATTTAAAGTGGCTCAGACCTGTGTGTTGACGCCTTATCTATGTAATGATTCACAATCTGAAATATAATAGAAAGTGTGTAAGATTCTCTATCTTATTGTACATATGAACTTGTGTTACCTTTATGTCTGCAAAATGGGCGTTAGTTGAATTGGGGTTACATTAACCTATGACTAAAATAACAATGTCATGAAATTTGTTGAGAGTTCGCAGGGTGGTCAAATTCATAGTGTTGAGGAAACTCTCTAGGGTTTATAGTTTACATATTCGACGCACATTAAGTCTATTATCGAGTGAAAGAATCGATCCCAAACTGATTTCGAGCATCGTAGAGGAAGACCAGAGTTTTAGGAATGAGGACGAAGCCAATTGTTGTGCCCCCTTCCCCCCCTTCACTTATGTCATGGGTACCCCCCTTGCAATCTATGAGAGCCATGGATCTTTCCCTAAGAATCCTTGTCGTTCAATTTACTTGTGGTCTAGAGCCTAACCACGCCCCCCTTCCCTGATGTAAGGGGACACCCCCTGCAATGAAAGTGGACGACTGGATGTGATCACTTATGATTGGACAACTATGAAGCAAATAGGCCAAAAGTGAGGGGAGCACCTAAGGGGTTGGTCTTGTGGGGAATTAAAAAATTGTGGGCTAAATAGTGGGAGTTTAGTCGCCACAAGGAACAAGAGAAAAGGGTTCTGCTACATGGTTCGACTGTGTCACTATACTATACTAGGCATTATTTAAATAGTGGAAGGTTTGAATTGATACATGACTAGCATTGAACATAAACATTGGATTGTCATGAAAATGGTCTTGAGGTATTTGTCAAGTACTTTTGAATATTCAATTTGTTATTCGAGTAATGTTTTATGGGATTCACATTGTTACCATTCTGTATTTTTGAGGTTGAGGGAGTAGACACATAGGACAACATCAAAACCACTTTGGAAGCTAGGATCTAGCCCTGCCAGCTTTAGAGAGGGATATCTATATTTAATTTAGCTTTGTTTTAGTGTAAATTTTAGGCAATTATGATTGTACTTGTTTGATTGGTTTGGTTGATTTCAGTGTTATAATTCCATTGGTCTATGGAGTCTATAAACTTAACTGGATTTTTGCATCATTTTTTAGAGGAGTTCTCACAGGGAAATCTAGGTTTCACTAACTAGATCTTTTCAACAATTAAATGGATGGTGGGGTAGTAGAAGTGTAAGGTTCAATAGAGATCAAAGAGAAATTAAGAATTCCTTGATCTGACTTCAGTGGAAAACATTAAAATTAACAACAGCCAAAATAGGGCGCTCTAAATAATGAATCCTATTTATCATAGTTTCCGTTGATAAATTTAGATATTTAGAATAACAGAGAAAGGAAAAATAATGTTTAAACATATAGACAGAAAAGACACATCACCATTTAGTACACCACATGAATCCTGTAAAAGGACCCTATATTATTGATGCTCCAGTGTTTCAAAAATTACAATATGCAGAAGGAAATTACATTGGGAAATCAACGTCTCTTACTTCAAATGATAGAGTATTTATACAAATTCTAAACTAAAATATCTTGAAAAAATATCAAGATTTGTTACAAATATCTCCAACTGTATTACACAAATAGAACTGAAAAATAGGACATTCAAAACTAATGAATCTACTTGGCACTATCTTTGTGGATTGTTGGTGACAAAGAAGAGCAATTCGAATTTGATTGCAACTCTTTTGATGAGGTGCCATCCAAGTCACTCACTATCTTTGAGCTTTTTCCTCCCGAAATTCTGCAAAATAGGGTCCTTTAGTACCTTTTTATATCCCGAACCATAATAGTTGTTAGAAACTTGAGAGAGGTTTTTGTAGCTTAGCATATGAGGAACAAAATCCTCCTCCAGTTTACCAAAATTCATTTCTGATTGTTCACAATATGCTCTACAAAAAGGTGACTAAAATAGGATAATGCATAGTCAGAAAAATAGACTAAAATGATGAGAGTGTATATCTCAATCCCTGACACCTTTGCAAAAAGTGAGATAGGATTTTGTATTTTGGAATCTTATGAACCAAAACCTCTTCCAGTTTCCCAATATTCATCTCTGATTATCCACAATATTCTCTGCAAAAAGGTGACTGAAATAGGAAATTTCTTGAAAATATGCCTTCAAAGAATCATTAGCATCTCCCAAACCATAACAGTTGTTAGAAAATTGAGAGAGGTTTTTTTACAAGAGGATGTTAGCAACAAAAAAATCTTTCAGTATTTGAAAATACGTTCTCAACTGTTTGTAAACCAAGTTTTAAAGTACAATGTTGTATAGGTAAAAATTGTAGTTTTACTTGGCTATGAAACAAACATATGACATGGAGGTGGGAGGTGACATAGAGGTGGGGGATGATTTGGAGAATGAAGTGGAGGTGATTGGGGACATAAGTTCAAGTGGCAGGCAGTGAGTGATAGCAAGGTTGAAATTTAATTACGTAATGGACATGGCCAGGTGTCGGGATAGGAGTGGAAGGGAGTGTGCGGGAAGAGCTAGTGGGAAAGGTGGTTTCCAGAGGGGTAGCGGGTGATTTATGGTTTTGGTGAGGGGGGGTGCAAAATCGCGAGGATGCGACACGTAGGAGATGGGGCCCGGCGAGAGAAACTACTTTCCGGACCACCCCCCAACGATAAAGGAAGAATGGAGAGGGGGGGCCGAAAATGGATGAGGTCCGTTGATCATATGCGGGATCAAATCCCAAGACCTTCAATGTTGCTGTAACCATAAGCAAAAAATAACTTTCTCCACTTGCACCTTTTAATATTTGCCTTCGAACTTAGGATAAAAATGAAGTATGAAATATTTGAAAACACTTTATCCATTTGTGGCCTTTCTGCTTTGTTTTGTGGTGCATACTTCAACTTGCTCTTGCCTTTGATTCGTGAATTGGATTTGAGTGCATGATGTATTGTTGGAAAGTTGATTTTGAGCTATTTCTAATGAAAATACATGCAATCTAATCTGATCCAAACATTTACATGAAAACATCTCCTTAAGTCTTGGTACTTGGTGTCTCTTTGGAAATAATTTAGAACATGGAATATTATTTACAATATCTGAAATATACTAATGATCAGTTATAATCAAGCAATCTTATAAAAATTATAGGACCCTAACACACACTCATTGGATATACATGGTTATATGGATTCTAGTTGAAAAAAGGATGTAGATAGAAGAAGAACTAGAGCAATTACATGCTTGGATTGTTTGGTGAAGCAATAACTTGGACGACCTAGCAACAAGCTACGATCACTTTTCCCATTATAAAAGCAGAGTATATGGTAGCTACTCATGCCTGTAAGGAGGATTTTTGGCTTAAACCTATGTTCTAAATTAGGGCCAAGTCGGAGAGATATTACAATTCAATGTTATAGCAGTTCTATTTGTTTGACTAAGAACTTGACCTTTCTTGAAAAGAGAAAGCGTATAAATATATAGTACTAGTTTGTTGAAGACATGGTAGAGGATGGGAAGGTGATAGTAAAAAAGGTTGACACTTCATAGAGTGTTACAAATGCATTGAAAAAATGAATGAACACATGTAAATTCAAATGGCATTCTGAATTATAAGTCTTGTGACCCTTACACTCTAACAAGGTATATGACAAGGGGGAGAGTTGGATTGTGGCTAGCATACACCTTGCACTCTTGCAATTGATAAGTTAATGATTTTTTAGCAATAGCATGGAATAAATGTTCTTATAACAAAGAATAAATGCATATCACTTGCAGGAAATGAATGTTGAGAAGAAACAGTTGGCCAATTAGGTGTGAATATGTAATAATTAGAAAACCATAGTTTATGGTTTTGTTATGCACCTATTTATTTAATGTTTGACAACACAAACTCTCTAATGAAATGTACTCATTAAGTAGTTGGATAATATATTGAGCATATTTTGGAATGTAAATTTTACTCACAAATTAGTTGAATAATATATTAAGCATGCTTTAGAATGTAAATTTTTTCTTGGTTTTCTCTAAAAATCATTGTGTAATCAATTTTTATTTTTCAAATGTTTTTTTTACTTGTTTTTAACAAATTATTTATTAGTGTAAAAAAAAATTATTTCTCATCTCTATTTCTTTTAAATTATATATCAACACATTTTACTAATATGAACATATTTTACTAAGTTTACTAATAATATATTATCCTATTTTTTCAAATTGTGAAAATTACAAATACTTATTTAAATTACGAATTATGAGAATCTAAAATATTGTGTTTTTATGAGATACACCCAGCCATCGTGTATACATGACAATACCGTGAAAATTGTGATCCGCTTTAAGGGTACATTGAACCCCATTGCAAGTCATGCCTTTCGTGAAAAAGGCCAGTGATTTAAAAAAGAAGACAACTTCTGCTTCTCATTTACAGTCAAGGAATGTCAAACACATTTTATATGGTATAAATTTAAGTTTGATCAACCACATTTATGGTATATTTACAGTCAAGGAATGTCAAACACATTTTATATGGTATAAATTTAAGTTTGATCAACCACATTTATGGTATAAATTTGTGTTTGATCAACCATATTTTATATAATTGAGCTAATATTTATACATAAAAATTCAAGTTTGATAATTATTATATTTTTTTTGTTAGAGGATGATTGAAGAGATTAATTATAAATATATTGGATATTATTTTAGAAATTAGCTATATAGAATAATCTATGAAATTGGATTCGACTCTAATCCTTGTCATGTTCCAATTTGGGTGAATCGGACATGATTAAGTGGAACATGTGTCTTCTGGATCATGTCTGATCGTATCCCGATGGGACACAATCGTGTCTGGTCAGATTCCATCGTGTCCCTGCCCTGGGACACGAATCCCCTTGTTTGGCGTGCCACGCGGCCCATAAAGAGCGGTTTTGGCCCATTTCACAATCACTTTTCACTTTCTTGTTGTGGGTGTATGGGAGAAAATAGCAAAGGGATTGGGAGAATTTTGGAGGCGATTCAAGCAACAAGTAAGTGAATTTTGTTTCCATTTTTTTGCATCTTTATTACAGCAGTTTGCATGTGCATTTTTTGACAAGTTTGTGCATTTTTTCTTTTTTCTTTTTTACAACATTCATGGCTCAATCAAGGGTAGGAAGGGGAAAAATTTACCCATTGGAGATGCCCCTCCTCTTCCAATTTCATCAGGGTCTGTAAGTGTTCCCTCTATTGTAAGTGGCATTGCAACAACAACTTCAAATGTTAAGGGAAGACAACATACTCAAGATAACAAATATCCCTTGTGGAAGTAAGTCACAAGAGAGCAAGGGCCAGGCAACACGTTGAAGGGAGGAGGCAATGTTGCTTGGAAATGCAACTATTGCAACAATCATTTCATTAACACATATTACCATGTGAAATCTCATTTGTTGGCTTTACCAGGTTGTGGAATTGGAGCATGTACACGTGTCTTTAGCTAAAAAGAAAAAAACAGAAAAAAAGGTCAATGTTGGTATGGAAAAAGTGGCAACAACATCTAAAAATAACCAAGAATGGTATTCCCATTCCATTATTGAGGAAAAACAACAAAATTCCATTTGAAAGTTTTGGTAGGGGACAAGCAGTAAAAAGAAAGGCAGTGGCACTTGGTCTAATGGACAAGATTTTTCAGAAGAGAAATGGGAAAAGCTTGATCTCACCATTGCATTCTCTTTCTATCAGAACTTCATATCCTTTAATGTTGCGCGCTCACCTTTGTTTATTGAGATGTGTTGAGCTCTAACTCAAGGCACTCCATCAGGGTATGTGCTTCCTGGGTCAGAGAAGCTTAGAACCACATTGTTGACTAAGGCAAAGAAAGAGGTGGAAAAAATGTTTGAGCCTATTAAATCAACATGATGGCCAACATATGGGGTTAGTATTGTTTCTGATGGATGGATAGATCCAACACACCATCCACTCATCAACTTAATGGTCTCTTCCTTCAATGGTTCAGTTTTCTTGAAATCAATGGATACACATGGACAATACAAGGATGCGCAATATATGGGTGAATTGTTCAATAAAGTTATTGAAGATGTAGGTGTTGATTCTTGTGTGCAAATCATTACAGATAATGCACTTGTTTGAAAGACTGCTGGCATGATTGTGAAAGCTAAATATCCACAATTATTTTGGACACCTTGCATTGTGCATCCCTTGAATTTAACACTTAAATCTATTGTTTATAATGTGCTTTGGATATCCACAACTTTATACAAAATCATACAAATGCCCTCACAATCTACAAAGAGTACACCAATCTATCATTGTTGAAGATTGTAGATACGTGGTTTTCCTCTTCATTCATCATGTTGAAGAGGTTGAAGGAGGTCAAGAACGCTCTTGGGGCCATGGTTATTTTAGATTTTTTGTCTTTTTGGAAAAATACAGATCAAGCAACCTCAAAAGGAGTGAAGGACACAGTGTTAGATGATGCTTGGTGGGAAAAGGTAGATCTACTTATTACGATCATGGACCCTATATTTTTTTGCTACTATTTGCAGATATAGACTAAACCATCCTAGGAGAGGTTTATGAGGGATGGTATTCCATGATTGAGTGTATGAGGAGCATTATTTTATAGAGTGGGTGCCCCGAGTATGAGACATCACCAATGGCCTTCTTCACCACCATACAGGATATTCTTGTCAACGGATGGGACAAGAATTGCGCACCTTTGCATTATTTGGCTCACTCATTGAACCCAAAATATTACAACCATGAGTGGTTGAATGGTGGACATTCCCACAAATTCCCTCCTCACATGGATGGTGAAATTTCACAGTGGAGGAAGGATGCATTGAGGCAGGATTTTCAGGATAGAGCATCCCTTGATGAGGTGGAAGATGCCTTTGCAAAATCTTCCACTGACACTTGTTGATTTGTAGGATATGATGTGATTAGAGACACGGGGGCTAAGAAGCCCTATTCTTGGTGGGCAACAAACCCTCCTCTACAGTAGTTATCCATGAGGTTCATCTCTTAGGTGACTTCATCCTCTTGTTATAAGAGGAATTGAAGCACATATGGGAATTTGTAGTGTCAAGAAGAGCAGGCTTGAGCAGTCCAGGGCAAAGACAATGGTGTATGTGCACACCAACCTTCGTCTTATTTACAGGCAAAGGGATGAGTGGTTGAAGGGAAAGAAAAAGATGTGGGATGCCTTTCCTGATGATATGGGTTTGGATAGTAGTGTTGAGTTGGCATTGTCCAACTTGAATTTTAATGAGCCAGTGCTAAAGCCTGTTACTTTTGATGATGGTGATACTGTAGAGGGGTCATCTTCTACACCCACAAATGCAAAGATGACAATGGATACAGAGGAGGAGGATGCAACAGAGGAGAGCAGTGGTGACCATGATGATGACAATGATATTGATTCTGATGATGATGATTGATGACTCATGAGTCATGTGTTACCTACTCCCTTGAAGCTTATAGTTGTTTTGTATTTTCTATTGCTATTTTCCATTGGCATTTCTACTACCTATGTAACACATTTTGATTTTGATGACTTAATGAGAAAAATTCAGTATCTTTTCTTTCTTCTATTGGATCATTTATGAATATGTCACAATTGTAGTTGTATGCATAATGTTACTTTGTAAAACTTACATCTAGATGAAGATCTATGTTTGAATCAATGAACTTGTATCATGAATGAAAATTTGTGTAAAAAATATCTAATTTTTAGTACATATATATATATATATATATATATATATATATATATATATATGTCATGTTCCGAGGGGTCAATGTGCCCGTGTCAGACACTTGAATCTGTGTGTCCTTCGTGTCCCGTGTCACGTGTCTCCATGTCAAGTGACTTAGAGAATAAGTCATTAAATTAAAAACAAATGTTGAAGATGGACTTGGTTTGAGGTCAGGAAACTGTTGTGGTAAAACACAACCCCCCCCCATTTTTGACTTGTTCACTTCAAATAATGGGGACCCTCTTTATAAAAATTTTGGTTAAACACCTTTTAGGACTTTTATTACCCTATGATTATCTTAATTTTTCATTTTCTTTAGATTTTTGTTTTGATTGCTTTGTTAAAATCAATTTTTTATAAGCTTTCCATTGATACTTGTTTTACCTCATTTAGTCAGCTGGTTTGTAAATGGCACTCCTCTGAAGTCTAATCATTTATGTCACCTGGGTTAAAAATGTGTAAAATGTACAATATTCCATTTTTGTAACTAAATTAGTTCAATAATGCATTTATTTTAAATATTAACTTGTAGTTAGTTATTACTAACATTTTTTACTTATACATAACCCAACCAAATCATGAAGCATCGGGATTTCAGTAATTTATTCCAATTTTCTATTTTCAAATAAATTACTAATCTCGAAAACCCAAATGTCAAAGTGGTTGTAGTTTATTTTTTATTTTTGTCAAAGTGACTGTAGTTTAGATAGGTAAATTATGCTTTAGATAATTTCATAACTTAACTAAACCTCAATAAAATTAAACCAAAAAATAAAATAATATAAAAAAAAATTATATAATATAAAAAAAACGTATATATAATAAAAAATTATTACGTGATCGGAAGATTGCATCGGAGATTTCAATCGCAACAAATTAAAGAAAAACCTCGACACCTCCCGATCTCCGATCTCCCGATTTAATCAAAGGGGCATAAGACATTAATGCATAAGTCTCATAACAAACTTTGTGATTTGTTAATGTAATTAATATTAAAATAAAATTCATTATCGAGAGATCGCATCGGAGTTTTTAAAATGTAACAATTTTAGAAGACCTTGACAACTCCTGATCGTCAATCTCCCAATCTCCCGATCATAAAAAAAAAAAAGAGAGTCCAAGGCATGTCACGTTAACCAACTCTAGTTATAAGCTTTGATTTTTGTTTTTAAGTTTCAAACTCATTCATACGAATGAGTGAAGTATGGAGTGGTAGGGTAGTTGTAATTTAATATTAGTTTAAATATTTAATATTTAAATTTTAAATTTTAAATTAATTAATATATAAAATATTATTAATTTAATTAAATTAAAATTAATTACTAATTAGAGTAATATTAATTAGTTTATAAATAGTTAATTATATATTTATTTAATTAGATTAATATTAATTAATAAATAGTTTATTTAATTTTAGTTTAGTTTATGATTAACAATTAAATTAGAATTAATTATTAGATAATTAGACTGTAATTTAGAATTAAATTTTTTAATTAAAATTTGATTTTTAGCCTAGTAACAGAATTGTATCATAGTTGACTCATCAACTTTGGAGGCTCATAGATTGAGTTTTACTTGGCCAAATGAGGCACAGGACGCTCATTGGAAAGATAAAATCAAGAAGAACATTTATGAGGAGGTTTCACTAACAGATTTAGTCATTTATTGGGTCTAAAAACAGGCAGAAGATCAAGCTCCTAATTTTTAAACAAAATCAATTTTCTAAGTTTTATTTTCTTCATTTTCATTTGCCCAAGCCTCTTCTAATTGCATATTCATTCATCAATAATATCTTTGGTCAATTAAAATCATCATATGCATCAATAAAAAGCTTAGATTTCCTTTTCAATTAATTAATTGTATTTGATTGGATTTGTTTTAAATGCCAGAAATGACATCTTGATTTTATTTTTGCATTTTATTTTTTTTTTATTTTTTTTGCAGGAAAATAGTAGAAGAGATATGGAGAAAAAGATCTCAATCAATGAGAATGCTCCAACAATTAAATATTGGAATTTTGAGCAAATAAAATTGAATTGCACTGATTTTTCTTCAACAAACTTTCCTCTCAAAAATACCTTTGGAAATATTATAAATGACAGATTGCATAATGTAATTAGGGGTTGCTCTCCTCTGCAATTTTGGACTTCTAAAAGCATTTCTGCAATAGGAATTTAGAGTTGTAGGAGGGAGGAGAGAAAATCTCAGATCTGAGGATTATTGAGGATTTTTCCTTTGTATCTTGAATTATGTATGATGGGCAGAGTTTGCACTATTGAAGCTCTAGTTTTGAAAGCAAAAGTTCAAGCAATGTAAAGAACTATTGGAGATTAGGGTCAGAGAAATGGATTTAATAATTTGGTATTTCTAATACTATTATTTCAAATATAATGTATATGGGTAATTTTTCTCAATGTTGTTATTATGTATCTTCACTCTTATGGATTAATTTTTAATTTCTGAGTAACTATTCACTCAGAAATCTGTCTTCCAAAACTGATTTATTGAATAGTGATGTGTTGTGAACTATTTCCGCATATTATTGCTTAATTATTGGATTTACTGATTTGACAACAAATATCATTTTTGTGAACTACTCCCTGAATGTTGTTGGTTTATTATTTCAGTTAAGATATCTCAATAGGATGTGTTTCGGTATTTACAAATGTCAGTGGATTGAAGTACATCGTTAGCTTGATATTAACTAAAAGCGAGACATTTAAATCCCTATCATTTAATTATCTTGCTCTTAGTTGGGTTAGATCTATATCTACCTACTTGAAATAGGATTAGGATTAGTTTCTTTTGCTTGCATTATAGAATAAGTTTGCATTTAGATTAAGTTCTACATTCTTTTAAGTCATCTTCTCAAAGAGACAAAATTTTAGTTGTGGCTTCGCTGAACCCAAATCAGCCTAAGGGTCATTCTCTTGCCCGATCAGCAAGAAGAAATGATCTGATATCTTTGTCTATTGGTAGTTAAAGATATTATCGTAAACCAATAGTGATAGGGAAAAGGTAATTGGACCTAATTAAATTAGTCGGAGCCACTACTCCAAACGGAAGAAGAACTACTTTAAGGTCTGGACTACGTGGTTATCCCCCAATGTTGAGGCAGACATTTTTGGCCCTCAACATTTTTGGCGCTAGAATGAGGGTCTGAAACTTGTTGTCTATTGGAGTCTTTTCAATTTTAACATTTTATTTAAATCACGATGGCTCCTCTTAAACTTCCAATTTGGAGTTGTATCCATGGATGAGCATCTTCCAATACTCCACCCGAAGTGGTAAGACTCTTATCTCAGGTAAAGTTTAATGTTAAGAGAAATTCTTCTGCGTTTAATCATGTCTTTCAATTTATTCAAAAAGTTTCAAATTATTATTTTCAAGGAATTGATTAAAGCATTTTATGCAGAATTTTTACTCTCACATTCGCGACAAAAGCTAGAAACTGGTGTAGAAATCTTCCAGTTGCCTCAATTCACAGCTGGGATCAATTTCTTACAATTTTAATTTGTAAATTTGATGGCTATGATTATGAACAAGTATGTGATGAAATGGATTATCTACGAAAATTTGAAAACGAGTCTGTTAGAAATTTTAATATTCGATTTCATTTGAATTGTTTAAAATTTAAAATCGAAGATAAATCTACGGAAGAAGAATCACTAAATTGGTTTAAATATATTTGTTCTCTTCCTCCCATTCCCAATCCATATGAAATTATATTTCAAGCATTGTTCCATCCCTTCCCAACATAAATGAGAATTCTAATATGGATGTTCAAATTAATTATGATGAAGTGGTTTCATAAAGCTTAGAAAATATTTTTAACCAAATGCAAGAAGACAACAACAGCAATTTTGAAGAAAGAGCTGCCTTGAAATCTGAAAGTTACTCTACAGTGGATTCAGAAAATCAGATTGCAAATCACCAAGTAAAAGCAGCAATCAAAGTAAATAATAGCACGCAAACTGTTGTACAAATTTCTGAATTTTTCCATGAGCAAATGCCAAACTCAGAGAACCAAAGCACAATTCTTCAAGAAAGCACGAGTAGACAAAGGAATGATCTACAATTTGAAATTTACAATGAGCAAAATATACAAGGGTTCTCAAACAGAGACATTTTTAAATGCATTTTTTTATATTCACATTTTTCCCTTTATCCTGATATTTTTATTAAGGGTAATTTTCCTCATCTTGTTAGTAACAATATTTCAGAAAATAAAGAGGTCGATCTAAATGAATTACCAATAAGTTTTTATCAAGATAGAGAAACATTTTTTTATCATTCTTTTTCCATTAATGAACATGAAATTTGTATTCCTCCATGTTTTGATATATTGGACGAGATCGAAGGGAATTTTAGAGAATATTGTGAAGTCATTTATGATAATTACTCTGACAGTGAGGATGTTGATTTCTATTCTTCTCAAGAGAATTCTCATGAGAAAATTCAAATAACATCTGAAAATGAAGAACATTTCAAATTAGAAATTTTCTAATCAATCCTCATTCTAGAGCAGCAAACTATCTTCATGATTTCACTTTTCGAGAAAACATTCCAGTTTATGATCCATATCATGATCAAGCTCTCATACCTACTCATAATTATAATTCTCTTTCTAATTCACAAGTTGGAATTGGCAATTATTCAAATTTCATAATTCTGGTCAATCCTTGAAAAAAATAATAAAATAAAATAAAATATTTCAAAACAATCTTAATTGTGTTGTAACATTAGTTGTATCAATAGTGATTTCATTTTAGTTTTTCTTTTACACTTATTTTGTTGAACTTTAGATTTATTTTCTGATTTTATTTTCCAAATGTTTGACAACGCTAGCATATTAAGCACTTTACTATCAAACACTCAATTGATGCATTGCCCTATTGGGAAATTGAAGTTTTATATTATAATATTGAACATCAAAAGCTATTAATATTTCAATTTCAATCAATGCTAATGTTTTATCAAAAGTTTCTATCTTCTCAAAGGCGGTGTCAACAAGAGAATTTATTTTTACAATTTGGCCAGTAATCTAATTCAATTAATAATCTTCCATTATATCTAAAAAAGAATTCATCCATTTTTCATTAACTCATTTGAAAAATATTTGGAAAATTTTCCTTCATGAAAGATTGTTAATAGTTTAACACTTACACATAATACTAACAATTTTCTCTAGACCTTTGAATTTAAAAGCTCATATCCACAATTTAGCCTGTCATCTCCTTTTTTGAACATTTCCCAATCCTTAACGGAAACCCATCCAGATTTTTATAATCCAATAGGAATTCAGTTGGAAAGGACATTTCAAAAGAAGGTGATTGTAAATACGCTGCTAAAAATAACTGTACATTTTGATCCCATATTTAGCTTTCTTATTTTAATTAGATTTGTATTTCTATTACTAATGTTTGAACTGTACCTATATGCAGAAATTAAAATGAGAGAGTGGTTACATTGGAAATATGATTATACCTAGTTATTTTTATGTATATGGTTAGAATAGCAGTAGAATTAATTTAATTTATTTGTTTTATGTAGATTTATTCTTAATAGTTCTGCAGATAAAAACATAAAGCAAAGTAATCAACGCTTCTCATACATGTTCAGTGAAACATTTTCTCTTTATCGAAAACATTTTGATTCTTGCTTCCCATTTTTAAATCAAAATCTATTGCAACAATACCTCTACTCATGACTATATCTCTGCCTATTTTGAATAATGTCTTGACTAAATTCAATTGAGTTTACACTTGGCACCGATCACCTCAAAGCCACTTTTCATCATTTCAAGATTTCCTTCTAATATTTTTTTTTTAAATTTATATATCGAAGGTTTCAATGATACAAAGCTTCTTGACATCATTATCCCGTGAAAAATATAATTGTCTGAGCTCAAAAGCTTAATACCAATTTGATTATTATTAATCAGTCTAACTTTTCGCTATAATCACATGAAGTTTATATTATTTTCCTCGAAATTGGTTAAAATGACCTTAAGGGTGTCCATGCTACTATGTGCACATATTTGATTATATTCTTTCATAATTAGTCGCTTTATCCTATTTTGATCTTTAGTTTATTATCTAATGCTGCAATATGCATCATATTTATTTACTAAAGGCATTATTGAATAGTCACTATAACAATACAGATTCTTCTCAAGTTAATTCGTAATGAGCAGAGGTAATAAATTGTTGTTGCAATTCAAAAGGGAGCATATTCTCATTTTCGTTTCTAATGAATTCTATGAATTTCAAATTTTCTGAACATGAATAATTGATTTCCTTTAGCTTGATTGCCCACTCTAATTTAGAATAAATAATGAGATGATTTTGAACAAAGTCAGAATTTTGATAAATCCAAGGAAGAATTTGAAGATTCATGAGGTAAAATTTACAGACAATTTCCTTCCAGGTATGCATTTACAAGTTCATTTTCATTTATTTTCTATTTTCCTTAGTTTATTTTTTATTCTTGTTCTGTTTCATTTGCAGGTTTCCATTTATTTTCAGAACTTGAAGTAAGCAGCAAACCCATTTCAAATTTGCAAGAAGTTCAGGGAAATTTTATTTGTGATTCATTAGAATTTGAGCATTCTTTAACTTTGCTTTCATTCATTAGAAAACCCAATAGACATTTAAAACAGTATCGGAAGATTCATATTGAAACATTTCATATCGCCGATACTACAAAATCTATACATCTTCGATGTTCCTTTTCGCTCATTCTCCGATAAAATGACTTTACCAATATTGTGATGTTCACATAATTCTGGACCCGATATGAAATTTAAATCAAGTTCATAAGAAATATCGCGTCCATTCAATCGCAATAATGGTAGGGGCATAATTTTAAAAGTATCGATGTCTCGGATCCGATATGATATTAAATTCTCATAATAAATTTATCGGGTCCATTCTTCATCGCATATTGGCGTATCAAAAATATTACATCCTCTACTTAATTTTGCCGATCGCCGATTTCTTTTGAGGTCCAAAGTCGGTCCCACCTAAGAGCCACGTCATCCATCGCATTCTCGTTATCGCAAGAATCATATTGGCATTTCCGACATGACTATTTTCCAATATGCCAATATCGCTATCGCTTCATCCCATTTTTTTATGCTCATATCACAATTCCGAATTTGCGATGTGCGATATGCGAAGTACAAAGCACGACATGACTATCCCCCGATCCTCGATATAGTATTTCTTCAATATTGTGATCACTCAATCTCATCGCATATATTCTCATCGCATGTTATCATATCACAAATTTTCCATTGTAACAAATATATCGCATCGCGGAGTTAAAATGCAACCTTATCTTAAGATTTTCCGATGCAACAGAGTGCAATGCATGCCTCTATGCCATTAACATTTAATCGATATATGGCATATCAACAAAGGTGAAATTTTTCATATTAAACTTTAAGCATGGTGAAGAATCATGCAATGCGAATCATCCGATAAAGCGCTGGGTTGTATGGATTATTTTAAAGTAATCTTGGGTAACTACTATGTTACTAAAGCAATTAATAACAAATTTGCAGCATATTTAAATCATTTCGATTTCTCATATATTTAAGTTTTAAATAATTCCGTAATTAATATGAAATTCAAGACCTCTCTATCTTCACATTTAAATTTCATTGTCTTGGATTTGGTCTTAATTCTGGACAATTTATAAAAATCATGGAATTTATATGAAAATTATAATATTTTGAGAACATTCATCACTGCATATTCTCATTCTCATTTCTGGTGCATTTGTTTTAATTTTGATTCCATTGAACACAAAGCATTCATTTTTTTACATTTTGCTGCTTGCTTTAGTTTAAATAAAATAAATAATGATTTTGGATTATAGGATTTTAGTTAATTTGACTTCTTCATGTTTTAATGTTAACTAAAAGAAGAAGTCAGTTAGTATTGGAGAAACTGATACCTCTCAGGTAAGATCAAATGCAATTATCCAATGGTAAGATTCATGTACCCACTTTCATTAATTTCCATTTCGTTACTTTAGTTTCAGTTTTGTTTTTCTGATATATAAATTTGTTTTGCAGCTCTTCATAAAAGCTTTTAATCCTCCGCCAGATTATATTTTGGAAGTCCTATACCTTTTTCCTGGTTTTATTTCAAGAAGCAGCGATAATCTTCGTTGAAACAGCTACACTAAGAAGTTTCTGAACCTTTAATTTGTTTCTTTAAGCATTCTTTTTATTAGAAAATGATTAAAATGATGTTTTTAAACAAGAAGATTGACATCACACAGAAATTTTTCATTGTGTCTGAATTTTGTCATCACTGTTATCTAACGCCTAAAACATTTACAACCCTGCAAGGTATAATTTATCTGAATCTCGACATAAGAGGGAATGATTACAAGATTGTTTTCCTTTACTTCATTTTGTTGAGACATTGGTATAAACATTCTTGTTAGAGTTTATCTTTCAAAATTTAGATTTTCCTTTCCGCTTTTAATTTCTTCATTTTTATTTTTGTTTGTTGATTTTTTTTTCTCACTTTAGCTTAAGAATTCTTTTCCTTTTGTTTTCAATTTTAATTTTGGTGACTTTGCCATGATTTATATGGAAGGCCTTCTTGTTACCTAACAATGGTCGGCATATATAGAGAGAAATTGTTAATAGTCTACTATTAGTTTTTCTTAAAATCTCTTAATAAAATTTCATTTTCTTATTATAAAAGTAGACATATTTAAGGAAGAAATTACAAAACAAGAGAAGTTGACAAAGTATCAAAAAATTTGAAAAATCTCTTTTTTCATCAAAATTGTAATTATGTTGAGATTTCAATATTTTATTAAGATCTTTCAAAATTCTATTATCAGCCAAGAAAAGTTATTTTTAATCAAGTAAAGACACTTTACAACAAAGCACCTTTAACTCTGAAATTGTCATTCTTAACTCTTAAGGAGTCAATGATTCTCCCTATCCCAGAAAGTCTTATTATTCTAGAGTGTAATCCAAAAATATATTTAAACTTAAAAGATAAAAGGTCTCATTATGAGCCTGCTTACTATGATCATAGGGGGGAAATAGGCTGACATTACCAACACTGCTAAACAAACCAGGGTAATGGCTTATGATTGCAAACAATTATAAGACAAAGGGTCTCATCACGAGCCAGCTTGTTCAATCCAATTATAACCAGTGAATGGCATTGTCAATTATCTGGCTATCAAACCAGGGCAATGACTTTTAAGAACTAAAAAGTAAAATAAAATAAATAAATAAAAAGAAAATAAACATATATAAATGGATTTATCTCTAGATCAATAATTCTTAAATAGATGAGATTTTGAATCATTCATGATTAAAAGGTAACCCTGTCGAGACTATAGATGTTTGTTGGCAGCAGTGGCTCTACCTGTGACAAATGAGTATATTTTAAAAACTAAGTTGTAAAATGACCCCTGCTTTATCTCTACAACTAATTGAACACTGATATAGAATTTTGAAATATTTTAATTTATGAAGAATTTTAAGAAAATTACAATAAGATGATTCTTGTTTTTATTCAGCGTAATGAACTTAGTCAAGCATTCCAAGAATAATTTTCTTCTTTAATTATTTTTGCTTTAATTTTAAGAAAATCTCATTCATACCAAACAGAGATAATTGGTTCTTCTCCCGCGTGTTGCCATTGTTGTGGTAAAACACAACTCCCCCATTTTTGACTTGTTCACTTCAAATAATGGGGACCCTTTCTATATAATTTTTGGTTAAACGTCTTTTAGGATTTTTATTACCCGACGATTATCTTAATTTTTCATTTTCTTGAGATTTTTGTTTTGATTGCTTTGTTAAAATCGATTTTTTACAAGCTTTCCATTAATACTTGTTTTACCTCATTTGCTTAGCCGATTTGTAAATGACACTCCTCTGAAATCTAATCATTTATGTCGTCTGGGTTAAAAATGCGTAAAATGTACAATATTCCATTTTTGTAATTAAATTAGTTCAATAATGCATTTATTTTAAATATTAACCCCTAGTTAGTTATTACTAACATTTTTTCATTTTTTACTTATACATAACCCAACGAAATCATGAAGCATCGGGATTTCAGTAATTTATTCCAATTTTCTAATTTTGAATAAATTACTAATCTCGAAAATCCAAAATGTCAAAGTGGGTATAATTTATTTTTTATTTTTGTCAAAATCTCTGTAGTTTAGATAGGTAAATTATGTTTTAGAGAATTTCATAACTTAACTAAACTTCAATAAAATTAAACCAAAAAATAAAATAATATATAAAATAAAAAATTATTATGCAATCGGAAGATCCCATCAAAGATTTCAATCGCAACAAATTTAAAAAAACCTCGACACCTCCCGATCTTTGATCTCCCGATTTAATCAGAGGGGCATAAGACATTAAAGCATAAGTCTCATAACAAACTTTGTGATTTGTTAATGTAATTAATATTAAAATAAAATTCATCATCAGGGAATCGCATCAGAGTTTTTAAAATGTAACAATTTTAGAAGACCTTGACAACTCCCAATCGCTGATCTCCCGATCATAAAAAAAATCAAAGGCATGTCGTATTAACCAACTCTAGTGATAAGCTTTGATTTTTGTTTTTGAATTTCAAACTCATTCATACAAATGAGTGACCTATGGACTGGTAGGGTAGTCGTAATTTAATTTTAGTCTAAATATTAAATTTTAAATTAATTAATATATAAAATATAATTAATTTAGTTAAATTAAAATTAATTATTAATTAGATTAATATTAATTAGTTTATAAATAGTTAATTATACATTTTAGTTAATTAGATTAATATTAATTAATAAATAGTTTATTAAATAATTGGTTTGGTTTATGATTAACAATTAGAATTAATTATTAAATAATTAGAGTGTAATTTATAATTATATTTTTTAATTAAAATTCTGATTTTTAGCTCAGCAACAGAATTTCCAAAATTATGCTAGATTTGACTCATCATCTTTGGAGGCTCATAGATTGAGTTTTACTTGGCCAAATGAAGCACATGACAATGCATTAGACAGATAAAATTAAGGAGAGCATTTCTGAGGGGGTTTCACTAACAAATTTAGTCATTTATTAGGTTTAAAAATAGGCAGAAGATCAAGCTCCGAATTTTTAAACAAAATCAATTTTCTGAGTTTTATTTTCTTCATTTTCATTTGCCCAAGTCTCTTCTAATTGCAGATTCGTTCATCAATAATTTATTTGGTCAATTAAAATCATCATATGCATCAATAGAAAGCTCAGATTTATTTTTCAATTAATTAATTGTATTTGATTGGATTTGTTTTAAATGCCAGAAATGATATCTTGATTTTATTTTTGCATCTTAATTTATTTTGATTTTTTTTTGCAGGAAAACAGTAGAAGAGATATGGAGAAAAAGATTTCAATCAAAGAAAATGCTCCAGCAATTAAGGATTGGAATTTTGAGCAAATAAAATTGGATTGGGTAGATTTTTCTTCAACAAAATTTCCTCTCAAAAATACTTTTGAAAATATTATAAATGGCAGATTGCAAAATATAACTAGAGACTGCCCTCCTCTACAATTTTGGACTTCTAAAAGCATTTCTGCAATAGGAATTTAGAGTTGTATGAGGGAGAAGAGAAAAACTCAGATTTGAGGATTATTGAAAATTTTTCCTTTGTATCTTGAATTATGTATGATTGGCAGAATTTGCACTATTGAAGCTTTAGTTTTGAAAGCAAAAATTCAAGCAATGTAAAAGACTCTTGGAGACCAGGGTCAAAGAAATGGATTTAATAAATTGGTATTTCTAATATTACTGTTTCAAATACTAATTTCATTTTTATGATAACAAGAATGTATCATTTTATTCATGTTTGTGCACTTGTGTTGATATGGTTAATTTGTCTCAATGTTGTTATTATGTATCTTCGCTCTTATGAATTAAATTCTAATTTCTGAGTAACTATTCACTCAAAATTTTGTCTTATAAAACTAATTTATTAAATAGTGATGTGTTGTGAACTATTTCCGCATATTATTGTTTAATTATTGGATTTACTGATTTGACAATCAATATCATTTTTGTGAACTACTCCCTGAATGTTGTTGGTTTATTATTTCAGTTAAGAGGTCTCAATAGGATGTGTTTCGGTATTTACAAATGTCAGTTAATTGAACTACTTCGTTAGCTTGATATTAACTAAAAGCCAGACATATTTAAATCCCTATCATTTAATTATCTTGCTCTTAGTTGGGTTAGATCTATATCTACCTAATTGAAACAAAGATTAAAATTAGTTTCTTTTGCTTGCATTATAGAATAAATTTGCATTTAGATTAAGTTCTACATTATTTTAAGTCCTCTTCTCAAAGAGGCAAAATTTTAGTTGTGGCTTGGCTAAACCCAAATCAGCTTAAGGGTCATTCTCTTGCCCGATCAGCAAGAAGAAATGATCTGATATCCCTGTCTATTGGTAGTTAAAAATATTATCGTAAACCAATAGCGATAAGGAAAAGATAACTGGACCTAGTTAAACCAATCGGAGCCACTACTCCAAACGAAAAAAAAATTGCTTTAAGGTCCGGACTGGGTGGTTATCCCCCAATGTTGACGTAGACATTTTTGGCCCTCAATAAAAAACTATACTTCAACACTTAAATTTGTTGAACTTCCTCTATCTATCAACAGTCCAAACCACAAAAATGTTAATACAGTATGATCATATTTATAATTATTAATCACAACTAATCAAATTATCTAAATTTCTCATCATTGTGAATAGTCTATAACACCATGTTCATGTTAATCAAATTAACCAAATTTTTTAGGTTCTTGTTAATCAAATTAACCTAATTTCTTATAATTATAAATAGTCTATAACACCATGTTCATGTAATCAAAATAACCAGATTTCTCGTAATTATAAATAGTCTATAACCCCAGGGTCATGTTTATTACATGAGTCATGTTCACTCGAGTGAAAAATGGAATTGAACTTGCACACTTAACTAGAGTTTTTGTTTATGCACACCTATATCCAATGGAGATAAAGATGCAAAATACAACACTACTGGCTACAAGTATACAACTCATTCAATCTGAGAAAATGCAGTTTTTTCTTGGCGATGTATAGGAATGGTTTTGGCCATCACCAGCTCCACTTACACGGCCAACAAGATTTGAATATGCACTAGATTTGACACTAAGGCTAGTCGAGTAACGCAGTTCCAGTAATGAAAACGTCTTTCATTTCTGTTAAGCAGGTGCATGCAATCTTCAATGAGGTGGAAGAAAGGTTTGTATAAAAACAAATTGCAGAAAGTGACCGTTGCGCATCAGTTATCGGAAAATAAATTGCACAATATCATGAAAATGCCAAACGACCTCCAGCAACATTGTGAGAAGCCTATTATAACTGGAGCTAAGCAAAAGAAGATTTGTGGAAAGAACGAACCGTACCACGAAATCTTAGTTTCCAACAGCAGAGAAAGTATTTTCGCCTTGGAGTTTACAGCGTATCAGGGATCAGTTTTTGCTTTTTATTTGAATCAATTTTAATTATACAAAATTCCATATTTTTTATCCCATCTACAAGAAAAAAAACTATTATTAAACTATAATATTCAACACCAACAATAAAATCAAATTATTACTAAACTAAAATATTCAATACCAACAGCATTTTATGTTTAAATTTCTAAAAGCTTCACCCATACAATAGTGTAGGAAGATACAAATAATAAAAAACGATTTCCATCACCAATTCTGATCTCTAATATTTGAAATCAATTTACAGAAAGTCCCACAGATGTTGTTCTATTCACCCAGTAATTATTCAAAACAATACAAAAACTTGCATACTATTATCAACCATTATAAACAACACAAAAACTTTCATCCTATTCCCCTTTATGTTTTATTATATAATGTAAGTAAACTTAAACTCTCGTATCTATATAAAAATAGATAAGCAAGGACTACAACACTACTCAAATCAAAGATGATGATCATACAGAAACTTTGATCCCAATTCTTATGTTTTAATATATAATGTATGTAAAAATAAACTCTTATGTGTACATAAAATAGATAAGCAATATATACAACACCACTCTAATCATTGTCTAGATAATCTTCGGCAAAATCACATAATCAATCTTTTGTCGACGCGTTTCGAACCAACCAGTGTAGTTCTTCGTCAGGACAAGTTGAAGAACTGATCTGGGTTAGCTTGATTAAATAGAGTGTGCAGAGACTCCAAGGGCTATATTGAAATGACTAATTTTGAAGTGAGGATCAAAGTCAAACCCCTAATTATTATTAATAATAGAAGCATATAATTTATTATTATTAGTTAATTGAATAATATAATAAATTTATTGTTTAAATATAATGGTCATTATATCTTCTTAAATAACCTATATTTATTATTATCCCAAATTATAAATAGTATTAAATTACTATTATTTTTAGAGTTTAGTTACAATCATATCAATGTTGGGTTCAATTTCATGTTTATTCTCTATTGCATTTTGTTCATCTTGGACTGGTTAAAGCTCAAAGGTAAGAGATTCTTTATTAGAAATCTTTCCAGTTTATTTCTATAAGCTTTTTATAAAGTAAAAGATGTTCTATGTTAATTTCAGATTTATATTATATATTAATGTTTTCTTAATGAGATTTTAGGAATCCACAATGATAGTTATTATAATTTTAATAATTTTAATTGAAGGTTGTATGGTGAGACACCTATTTATCATCATTCAAAATGTACTTTAACAATACACTTATTCACAAATTATATTATATATCAATTAATCAATAAAAAATAAAAGATACTACATATTCAAGCTAAATTAAATTATATAATAAGTATTATCCAAATAAGATATAGAATATATAGGTTCAGCCAGTGGAGCATTTATGGGTTTTTTTTGGCCGGTGACCATTACTCAAAGAGTACCTACCCATTGACAAACTGTATTCTATATCAATTAATCAATTAACAAATATAAAAGTAGAAGAATAATAATTAGAAAAAGCAAATATTAAGACATACTCCTGTTCCTGTTCAAGTGGATTGTATAATAAGCATTATCAAAATAAAATAGAGAATCTATAAATGTACACAGAAATGAACTGGTTAATAATATTCACGATAATCCGAACTCAACTCCCCTTCTCATTGGAGAACTGATCTTAACAGTAATATATTGTAAAGAGAAACAACTTTACTCCTTGTATACATTGGCAACAGAAATACAAGAATTTTCAAACCAGTACTACTCATTATATACATGTGAATGAGTCCTGATCTTAGCATCAACAGAGTGGAGATATATCTTAGTCCTTGTGTACATAATGCAACAGAAATAACAAGACTACTCAAATAAGTACTTATAAAAACCATTTCATACAAAAACCATAAAACCATTTCATCCCATTCAAATCAGTACTCATTATATATATGTGAGTGAGTGCTGATCTTAACTCTAAGATATTGTGAAGAGAAATACCTTTGTTCTAATGCATAGAAAGCAACAGAAACAGCAAGACTACTCTAATATGTACTACTTGTGCAACGGCTATTCACATCATCTACATGATTAGTTCATCAGTTCTGGGTGCCTGAGTTCATCAGTTCTGGGTGCCTGCCAATAACATCGGAGATGGGAGAGGTTGATTTCTGCAGTGGAGTCATGTTTTCCCACAACCGCTTGACCACACGGTTGAAGGTAGAGTTGCCAGCCACAAGTTCTTCCATAGACAAACCATTGGAATCGATCAAAGGCCTCAGTGACTTTTCCAATCCTGCTATGGAGTTTTCATAACCCGCTGCATTATTAGCAAGCATTAAACATGCAATTTCTTCAACGTAAGCCCAGAGACAAGAGTCTTGAGTGAGCATCGTGGGCTGATCAGAGCCTGTAGGGGATGGCTGCTGCTGTTGAATCACATTATTTTCTTCCAACCACTTTTGGAGAATTGTATAACGACGAGGCCTGGCATTTCTGAGATAAGGCCCAGAGTCTTCGTTTTTTCCCAACCTGTAATAATTCGCGATGTCCAGTGGCTCAACTAGTAGCCTGTAGCGAGTGCCCAGTCTTATCCACACTTCACTACACTGGAAATCGTCCGGTAACTCATCCTTGCTGATCATCGTTATGATTTCGTCGAACCAGCCTGCCAGCTTCAGCCTGTTAAGGTTAGCATCAAAGTCTGTTCTATGTTGCTTCTTTTTGAACGAGTCGTAGTATCCAGTGCCATTTCTGAGACACTGCCCACGATACTCTTCTATTTCTTTGATGGCCACTTCTATCTTTCCTTTTACTTCATTCTCCAATTTGGTCAGGTTCTCCCTCTGCTGCTTCAAAACTTGTCCCGCAGCTCTGACGGCAAGTCTTGCTGGGCAATTCTGCACAAATTTTGTCACAAAAAAACACAACTCTCAATTATTGAAACCAACAGAACTTTATTGCAGTATATAATCTACTTGAAGGTTCTCTTACATTATACACAAGACTTCAAGGAGAGATTTTGCAATGGGGTACTGACCCCTTTAAATAGGATCCAGTAATTATCCAGGCTAAATACCCCAAAAATATATTGAGATTGTGTATAAAGTTCTCTACTGGTTGTCAAATTGTGTAAAATTTTCAACTCATATGGCTTCATTCCCGCTAGTAATAGATTTGAAGAAAAAGAAGCAAGAACAGGGAAGAAATAAACTCCCAAAGGGGAAATTCATTAGATTATAATATCCCCTAATATACATACAAATAGATTTGAAGAACAAGAAGCAAGAACATGGGAGCAATAAACCCCAATGGGGAAATTCTTCATATTATAACATCCCCTATGTTATATTTCGTGTACAACTGGCCTCTTGCATAACTATAGGCAATGGTGACAATTATGTCAAATTAGTTATTTTATTTGAACCAACTACATGCTAGTTCAGCCACATGGTTCATCTCTAACTAACTTCATTTCTTGGATCACAAATACGAGTAACTTTGTTTCTTGGATCACAAGTACGTTGTTTACCAAGGCTATTCCCTTTCTCTGTTCTTCATTTCCATTTGTTCAACTTCTAAGTGATATAAAGAGATGTTCTACAGCTAAGGTGGGAAGATGTTTCTTCTCAAAAATAATTGCAAAAAACACTACTTATGAAAACCATTTTATCCTCAGATCCTAACCAGTCAAGCTTCTAATAGATCCAGGTTTAATATGGATCGCATATATTAGTTTGAACACTACATAGCATACACGGTATATGACAGGATCGTATACTGAGGTAGATAAGTTCAGCTAATAGAAACAACAGTAGATTATTACAACCACAAAACCAAAGCAAAGCATACATCCAGTTTATCATGGCAATGACACTGAAACTTTTATACTGCGGGCAAGAGAGAAAAAATGGCTTAAAGAATGCAAAGTAACAAGGTTTACCTGAACTCCAAGCCCAAGAGCTTCCAGTTGTATTGTCCTGCTGTCTTGATAGTTTGATCCTGTTTCCGACAAAGGAATTTCTGAAAGCTCATTCAACTTCACTATATTTTGCAGGACACTGGGCAAGCTATTTGAATAACCAACGTGCTCCAAGATGAATTCGTCACAACTAGCATCTGAAATTTGCAGGGCGGCATCTGAAAATTGCAGGGCGTAATAAAGAAAGGAAAACACAGCAAAATGATTTTCTATCCAAATCCCACCACGCTTGGAGCAGAACAAATAATGGCCAAATGGCCTATAAGGACTCAACTTCACTAGAGGCCTTACAGCAGCCATTAACGGGTTGTTGGGGCTCATGTTGGTTGCGCTACTATAATTCGCTACAGCGGAGCAATGCTGGAGTACAGTGCTCACAAACTCAGCACTGCCCTGTGGAAGGGCTTCTTCCATGGGTGTGTCAGTGGAACCATGTAAATCCCCTGCATTCTCCAGGTATCTCTTCAAATATGGTAAAAATGATTGCAAGGCCTCAGACACCGATATAGAAGGAGCCAACAAAACCCTAGAGATGACATCACGTCCTAAGACAACATGGCAGAACTGATCCGTCCACCCCTTGCGACGAACTCCTCGTGCGAGAGTTTCGTCCCCAATCAACGGGAAGCCAAACGTGATGCAGAAAAAAGATTTAGTCTTGCCAGGGTGCTGCTGCTGGTGCTTATCCAACATCCATAGCGTGGCCAAGGCAGCAATAGCTCCGCCCATGGAGTGACCAGTGAACAATACGTTCTTACGCCTTTCATATTCCAGAAGGGCCTGTAACAAAAAAAATGAAAGTTACAAAATGACAAATTCTAAACTCTAGGGTTAGAGCCTGCATCAAAAATGGAAGTTACAAAATGACAAATTCCAAAGTCCAGGATTAGAGCCTGCAACAAAAATGAAAGCTACAAAATGACAAATTCCAAAATCCGGGGTTATTTCATATTCCAGGTGGCCCTGCAACAACAGTCAAAGTTACAAAATGATAAATTCCAAAGTGCAGGATTATTTTATCAAAGTTTGGTGCTCTAAAATGATAAATTCCAAAGAGCAGGGTTATTTTATCAAAGTTCAGTGCTCTACAACGAGGGTGGGAGTACAGATCCATGGGTTTTTGTGTATAACTTGGTGTATGTGTAACAGAGCAATAAATTTAAATAGTTCATGAAAAATACAGGCTTGCAGTTCAAAGCTGAAAATACTGTTCTTCAAACAGGCACTTCACAGAACGAACAGGCTGAACATATTCATTATCTATAAAGGACTATAATGTCTTGCAATTTCAACCCCTTCTTCAAGCTTCAGGCCCTTACAGATTGAAGCTACTCAATATCGGTAAGGAATCACATACTAGCGCACGGGACTTCACAGAGCAAACAGGTTGAACATATTCATTATCTATAAAGGACTATGATGTGTTGCAATGTCAAACCCCTTCTTCAAGCTTCAGGGCCTTACAGATTGAAGCTACTCATTATCTGTAAGGAATCACATATTAACCCACGGGATATCACATTAAAGTGCAGATAACATAGTGGATAGGCTTAGTATACTTGTGTTGTGAAACTATTATAGGTCAACATTTTATCTTGAAAATTTGCTAAGAGTTTACCACTGATTTCAAAAACCTTCTACTGAATTCTGGAACAGTTTTATAAGAAAATATACTTTAAAAAAAAATACTCCAAGCTAGATAAAAACAATATACCAAAATGAAACTTCAAAACATATTTATAAAAACTTCAAAACATATTTATAAATTTGATAAGAAAATATACTAAAAGCAACTCCAAAACATATAATAAATAGACTATAACATTTAAACTAACAAAAACTATTGTGCAAATCCATGTTAACCCAAAAGTACTATTGTGCCATATCCATGCTAACCCAAAAGCATAGAGGCTAGCTTTATAGATTTTGGGCTACCTGAATCTATGTTCAGTTGGGGAAGTGAGATTCTTTGCAGTTGAAGTAAATAAGAGATCCATATATATTAAACAGATCTTCCCCACCTGAACTCTAGATCAGCATCTCACTATATAATAATTGCACAAAACTTGAAATAAAGAAGCTAGGATGGTAAAAACCTCTTCTTGAAATCTGGAATTATTCAAGAGGTAGAGAAACTGGTTGAGCGAACCCTGATGCAGAAAGGCTGGTTGATTGTTCCCATCTTTCAGCCACTCCAGAAAACCACTTTGACATTCTCCAAACTTGGTTGCTGTTGCTTGGAAGACAGGGGGATCGAGAATGCCACGAAAAGCAATGGCAACAGTAGTTTCGCTTAAATCAGCCCTCAGATAGCTGGGATCATCGCCTGCGCTTCTGTAAACATTGCGAGACAGATTGCAGGCACCCAACAAGTTTTCCGAGTAAAAAGACTCTGATCTAGCCATTAATCTGTTATAGAGTTCAACAAAACCAGTCAGCCAAACAATATCACATTACATTTGACCAACAAAAGCTGAAGAATATTATACCTCGAAAATGCGATGAGATTTTAACCTTGTTCCCGCACTTCAATGCCTGTGAACGAAAGCAGAGTTTATAGGCAGTGAACAAAACAAGAGTTTATTTTAATCAGACGAGAAACCATGGTAGCGGGAAAGCTCACAGAAAGAGAGAGCTGCCGTGTGAAATTCGGCTTGGTAGAAAGTCAAGTATATGGACATGAACCTGGGTACTTCACTGCAACAGTCACAATCGACTAATTTTATCTTAATCGAAGCCATCCCAAAGCTCACAAGTTTGCAGGGTTTATAGATAATTAATCAGTGACGACTGTAGCGCATCTCCGAAAGATTCGAAGGACGTCGCGTCTCACTCTTTCATTTTTTCTATATTTTAGTGTTATTTATCGAAATTCAGTAATACGATTTTGTTTTGTAATATTTTGTATTTTGGTGTTTGAAATGAGTTCTAAAATTTAAATGTAAATGTCTTAATTTTAATGTTATTTATCCAAAAAAAAATAATGTTTTTTAAGTTATTTAAAATAGATTTTAAATTCATAATTAAATTACTTATGAGGTGTAGAGTAGGGTGTCACAAAGGTGCTTTGTTAATGCACGGGTTATTTTTAAATTTTGTGGGTAAAAATCCAATGATGGTAAGTGTTAGTGTGATTCAATAGAGTAAGATTTTTCGTGATTTTAGATTAAATGCCCAAGTTGTTAAATGCTCCATGGTTGTTGGGACTCAAGTAGTAGATGAGGTCTATCAATCATCATCAAACTTATATAACCTAGCCAAAAAAAAAAATATTTAAACAATTTTAAAAAAAATTTGAATTTTGTAAATTATATAAATTTGAATTTTATAAATTATGTATTCAAATCAGATTAGGGGTATTAGTCATCTCATCTAAGAGTTATATAATTTGAACATCTTTAAAAGCTTTTAAATTTTTTGACTTTTGATTATATATTTTTGAATGTAGATTTCCATAGTTATAAGTGTAGGGTTGTGTTATATTCTTTCTACAACTAGCTTTAGTAGGTGGTGGGCAAACCTACCTATGGTTTTGTGTATGGTTTCCACATAAAATTTTGGGAGCTATGGTTTTAGGGCCATGATATTTTGTAGGTCCGGTCAAGGGAACTATAGTTATGTTCTAATTCAGGGTTAATGGATTGGGGTTTATGGATGCTTTGGCATAAAAATATATGTATTGTAACATTGAAATGAACATAATGAAAAATCAATCTGGTAATCCTTTATGTATATTTCTTTTATGTGTTATGCTCTCGCCATTCTTTATTTTCTGTTTTAAAAACTACAGTAAATTATAGTGTAAAATAGTTTATGAAATTTTTTTTGAATTTTAATTATATATTTTTAAATGCAAATTTCCATAATTGTAAATTATAGTGTAGAATAATTTATAGAAATCAGTATTATAAAAATATGACAATTCAATAAACACTTTAACCATCTTTGAATATTTTAATATTTAAAACAAATTAAAATAAAAAATAAATTATGAAAATATTTCTAATCATTGATAAAATATCAAGAATTAATGAAACTTTATGATAATTAAATTTAAAATCTCCATTCACTAACGTAGAGTAATTTAACATAAACCCCAGACATAAACATGTTCGAGAAGAAAAAGAAAACCCACCATGGAGAAGAAAAAGTTGAGAATTTGCCGATATAACTTTCGATGTTGTTTCATTGAACTTTCGTGGAAAGCTCGGGTTGTCTCACAAGAAAATGTTAGGGTACAAAATTTAATAATATATTTATAAATTTTAATGATATATTTAACTATAATTTAAAATTAATCTGATTGTATTAATCTGATTGTAGAGCATTTGAACTTAAAAATACTACTCTACAAAATTTAATAATATGTTTAATTATAAGTTAAATTAATCCGATTATATAGCATTTGGAATTAAAGTCGAGCTCGGTAGTTTAAATCGAAAGAATGTGTTCTCAGTAAAATGATGGTGATGGTTTAGCTGTTTTTTTAAATTAAATTATAATTATAATTTTTATTTAAATAATTTTTTTAATTATTAAAATTATAACACTATTATATTAAGATACATTTCAAACAAGGTGTATGAGTGCGTTATTATTTAATATATCTTTAAAATAAGGAATATAAAATTTATGAATGTATAGTTAATTAAGTGTTGTTTAATTTATAAATTAAATAGTTTTTTTCATGATATTTTTTATAGTTAATTTTAATTAAAATTTGATAAAGATTAGGGTTTTCAGGGCGTTGAATCCATTTATACATTCAAAAATGTATTTGAAATATCAAAAAATCTTGAAATTGTATTGTTGACTTTTGGTGAATTGCAATGAAAAACGTTATTTTGTCTATGTTAAATGGATTCAAAAATGTATTTTAAATAACAAAAAAACTTGAAATTGTATTCTTTCGGTGAATTGCAGTGAAAAAATTCATTTTGTCTATAAGTTAGACCACTTCGTTAATTAATATCTATTAAATATATTATATCTTGTAGAATATATTTTTTGGCTTAGTTTAATAATATAGACAAAATGCTTTTTTAACATTTTTTTTGGTTAATTTTAATCAAAATCTCTAGATAATTTTAAAAACTTGAATTTAAGTTGTTTAACCTTAAATTCAAGTGCATCACATGTTTTTGAGAGTGTTGAATCTATTTATGCATTCAAAAATGTATTTTAAACATCAAAAATCCATAATCTTACTGCAAATTATATCAATAAATTCTAGTAAAAAAAACCATTTATCTATAAATTAAAAGAAACCATTAATTTTTCTATTATAATATATAATTAAATATTAAAAATTATATATAAATTTAATTAATAAAACTATTTACATACATTGATACTTAAAAAACATATTAATATGTTTACCTACGGCATATCAAAATATGTGGATAAATAAAATACAACATATCAAAATATATGAATAAATAAAATATATTATTATATTATATTATGATATAAATTTTTATGTTATATATAATATTTTTAAATATTTTGTTTCGAATTTAAATATTTTTAAAACCCATCAAACTTATGAAAAGGAAAATGCAATCCTGGTCAATAGAACTTGCTATGTAGCTGTATGGGTTTGGATAAGGGTAAAAAGGCTATGTCATTGTCAGTTAATGGTTGTTAATAGACATTGCTAGGATAATGCATGGAACTTTTAAAGAAGAAAACTAAAACTTATTTTTTTCCCATAGAACTTGCTATGTAACTGTATGGAATTTTGATCGAAAGTTATATATTTATCCCATTATAAAAATTATTTTTATTAAATTTAATATTATATATAATTATAAATTATAAATTAATTTTAAAATATTTTTTAATTTATAATATTTTATGTTAAATAAATTTTTTTTACCATATGTTTTGATCATAAAATGGAATTTAATTTTTTAATGAAAAAAAACATGAGATTCTTTCTTGCGAAAGGTTATTGAAAGGACATTGAATTCTTCAATGAGAAAGAAAGGACATTGTATAATGCTAAAGTCAGTCAAGCCATTTTGTTTTTTAATGAAAAAAGACATGGGATTCTTTAAAGGACATTGAATTCTTCAATAAAAAAGGACATTGTATAATGGTAAAGTCAGTCAAGCCATTTTAACGAGGAAAGAAATTGGATCTTTCCTTGAAATAGATATTGTATCATTAAAAATAAAAAGTCATAATAAATATAATAATTTATAAGGTAGAAAAAAATTATTGATAAATATTAATTGTATTATTAGTAATTTTTTTAGTGCTTGAGTTTTTTTCCTTGAATTTTTTTAATTATGCATTAAGGTGTTCTTTATGAAACAAATTTTCCTTCCAGGACACCTGTAACTTTGTGAACCGTTTATTGAGATGTTAAATGATTAAAATAGTATAGACCATTAGATTGATTTTCGGTATTAATCAGTTAGGGTATTAGTCAGTTACAATGTTATTCAACCTACTCAAACTCCAATCGTTCCGTTCTGCCTTTTACGTTACCACAATCATAGATTTTCCACAAATTTCAGTGAGAATGCTTTAAAAAATAGGTTTTCTGCAACAATGCAAAAACCAATTAGCTATAATTCACAATTACTATTAGGGCCGTGCTCCCAAATATTCTCTATAGCACTGTGACGAGTCCCAGTCTTCTTGTTGGGGAGCAAGACATTAGCGTTGGAGAGCTCTGTCCAGAGAAGAGTGGGAAGCGTACCTACAATTTGCATTGTCCCAAATATATTACAATTGCATTGTTGTAGCTCTTGGATCAAAATTCGGATCTGTGAACTGCTACCTACGTTCCTAGGTTTATCCATTTTTCAATCCTTCGATTATCTCACTGTCGCCCTCGCCAACAAAAACCCCTCGAGTAACAGGTATCTTTTTTCACATAGTTTCACATGGTTTATAGTTATCAGAAATATCATGGGGTTTTGTAAGGATTTTATTTTGGTGAATTCTTAGCTTCCTTGTGCAAATCATCTGAGATTTCTTAGCATCTGCATCTTCCTTTCTTCTCGTCCTTGGATCTTTTATTATATCTTTTTGCAACTTCATTACATTTGGAGTCGTTGCATGTATTCAAACAGTCTAACTATGGGGTACTTACATCCTTTTGTATTATTTTGATCGAACAGTGTTGCATACACAACATTGGCAAGGGTGGTCTTTCCCATGTTGGAAATAATAATCCCAACCATTGCCTTAAACACACTGACAAACACCATGCTTCTTTTATTATATCTTTTTGAAACTTCATTACATTTGGAGTCATTGTTATGTCTTCAAACAGTCTAACTATGGCGTACTTACATCCTTTTGTATTATTTTGATCGAACAGTGTTGCATACACAACATTGGCAAGGGTGGTCTTTCCCATGTTGGAAATAATAATCCCAACCACCGCCTTAAACACACTGACAAACACCATGCTTGCTGAGTCAACCACTGCACGATTTCGATTTTGTTTGCAGGCAAGAGGACTGAAGTCAGAATAGAAGTACAATGTGGACCATTCCACAACACAGCAGAGGAGTTCATGCATTTAATAAATTTTGGTAAATAGATATGGGCAAACATTTACTTCGCGACTGTTGCCCACACTCCACAACACCTGCAAGTTCAGAAAATCATTCACTATGTAAAATCGCCCATGTTACATATTAAATATTTTCTTTGTCATGTAATTAATGTCAAATTTGTATGTTAAGATAATTATGGATGTAAAAGTCATTTGTAATGTTGGGCAAGTTATAGAACGAGAGTCTTTGAGGTAGTGAGGAGAAAATTGTGGAGGAATCACCCATGTTGCATATTAAATATTTTCTCTGTCATGTAATTAATGTCAGATTTCTATGTTAAAATAAATATGGATGTAAAAGTCATTTGTAATGTTAGGCAAGTTAGAGAGCGAAAGTCTCTGAGGTAGTGAGGAGAAAATTGTGGAGGAAATATTGGTGGGCGCGCAAAAACCAGTTTCACAGAAGTTTACTCCACAACCCAGTGATGTGTAAATCACAGTAAGTTTGTTGTGTTTTCACTTGGAGCTGTAGCCTCCATTTATGACGCCAATGTATTTCTTTGTGTTTTAACATATAATATAAAGTGTGGCTAGTTGAGTTATGACATTAATCCCTTGCAAGTAGATTTACGACAACCTCAGTTCTTTTACTCTGTTTTTCTCTGTGTAAGATTTATGTTTTAATTAAGTCCCTGTGTGGTTGTGATATCCTCGCCGCAACCTAAGATTTACCTTGCCGCAACTAAAGTTGATTTTGCTTACTTTGCCGCAACCTATTTCTGAGCTCCTTTGACCTCATAAAATTTTTCTAACATGGTACCGGAGCAGGTTAAATATTGTTAGTGTAAAAACAAGTGTTTTTACTACCAATTAAAATTTGTTTTGAGGCAGAATTTTTGAAGTATATTTACGAGCAGGTAAAAAGTTTTTTCTTTCACTCAGAAATAGCAACATCAAGCACAAGCTTGACTAATCCTCAGATACCTCAGTTTAATGGAAAAAATTATGGTTATTGGGCTATTAATATAGCCCAATGGTTAATAGCATGTGTTTCCTCCTAAGAGGTCACAGGTTCAAAACCAGAAGGGGGTAGAGTATGTATGCCTTCATAGACTTAGCGTAAAATTGTTGCGCGAAGGTGGGTCCCTTGTCCCACAAACAAGGGGGTCTCATACACCAATTTGGTGTCTGGCTTAGTTGTGACCTTAAAAATGAATATTATTAATATTATTATTACAATGAAGGCCCTGTTTTCGTCTCAAGACATTTGGGATTTGGTAGCCAGCAGATGCAGCAGCATACAATGTGTTGTCTCAAGGAGAAAGGGATTTGTTAAAGGACAACAGGAAGAAGGATTCAAAAGCCCTGTGCTATATTTTAGAAGCAGTTCATGAAAGTATTTTCCCAAGGGTTGCAGTTGCAACGAAGTCCAAGCAAGCATGGGACACCCTCCAAAAAGCCTACCGAGGCATGGCAAAAGTTAAGCCAACAAATCTACAAATGGTAAGGAGAGATTTTGAAACACTTTGTATGAAAGAGTCTGACAATGTAGACTCGTTTTTTACACATGTAATTGGGTTGGTTACACAAATTAGGTCTCATGGTGAGACACTTGAAGAAAGGAGAATAATTGAGAAAGTTTTGAGAAGTTTTCCAGTAAGGTTTGATGTCATTGTTGTGGCCATTGAAGAGACAAAGGATCTCTTGTAGAAATTCTGCAAATTCTCTACAAATCTCGCTCTAAGACTATGTAGAAATTATGCCTGTAGATTAACCCGATAATGCAATATAACCAAAGCAAAATACTATATCCTACTTCTACTATAAATTTGTGGAAGCTTAAAGATCGAGCTGAATCAGAGCTGAACAATATAGCCAAAAGAAGAAGAAATCACAATACACATGAAAATACTTTGGGGAAAGCCTCAGGTAAAAACCCCACTATCTGTATTATCATACAAGGTGGAAATACATAGGAATTATACAAAGCCTTAGCTCTCGCAGCTAGCCAGCTCTCAGTACAATCCTCATAGATGCTCACAGGAAATCATGGCTTCTCACAAGCCTTCCTCTTTGCCCTCCAAGCTCCTATTTTCTTGCTTTGTTCCTAGTGGAATATTCTCACCTCACCAAGTGGAACACTGCTCTAACACACTGTCAGAACTGCGCAATCCTCCAAGGAATGATTCCTTCTGCATGCATGAGTTTTCTTTATAGGAAAACACATGCAACTGATAGTACATTGTCCTTGACATTTAGTTCAATTGGGTCTTTCTCATAATAGACATGCATGAGTTACTGATGAGGGAATCTTCAGTTATTTGGAGTACACTGGTTGAGTGCATGCATGCATCAACTGACTGATAACTCACAATTAGTTCCTCAAACAGTTTGAAACTAATTTAACTGGACTTAACTCAGTAAACTATTAACTAATTACAACTCAAATATAACTCAATCTTATATCCTTAATTAAGGGATAATCTCCTTAATTTAAGGGATAACACTTGCATGACTTCAGAAAGATTTCTAACTTGAATTTCTCCAACTAATTAATCCATAATGAATTAATTAATTATTTCCAAGCAATTCTTAAGATTAAAATCGATTTTAATTCACAATTTTAATTCAAGGACAAATTAAAATTGGAATATTCTAGATTCTATTTTTATCATTTCTTGTTGCTATTTTCAACATCTCGCACAGTTTTCAGTGGATGAGCTTCATGCATCACTTATTTCTCATGAACATAGACTGAATAGAGCAACAAGCTCCTCATTGGAGCATATCTTCAAGACACAAGTTTCCTTTGGTCAAGGTCGAGGCAGAGGAAGATCATATGCTAGAGAAAGAGGAAGAAGCCCACACAGAGGTGGAAGAAGCAACCCTTCAAGCTCAAGTGGAAGGGGCAGCAATCAAAATCCAAGTCAAGGCCCAAGCCAAAATCAAGCACAATGTCAGAGGTATGATAAATCTCAAGTCCAATGTCATTATTGTAAGAAGTATGGTCATTATGCAAATGAATGTAGAAATAAGTAATATGACATTAGTAACAAACCAAGTGTAAATTTCACAAAAGAAAATCAGAACCATGATAGCAAGTTTTTAGCTTGTAATGTAGCACAAGAAAAACAAAGTGATGTATGGTATTTAGATTCAGGGTGTAGCAACCACATGTCAGGGAACATAGAAACATTTTCCACTCTAGATGAAAGTGTGAAATATGAAGTGACATTAGGGACTGATAGCAAAGTCTTTATCATGGGAAATGGAAGAGTTAATATCCTAACAAAGAAGGGGGAGAAGAAGTACATCTCAGAGGTTTACTTTGTGCCCGGTCTGAAGCATAACCTCATAAACATTGGACAGCTCACGCAAAAGGGATACAATGTCTTTTTCAAAAATGATGTGTGTACAATTTTGGATAGGCCTCTAAGGAGACAACTGATTGCAAAGACTCATATGACAAACAATAGAATCTTTCCCCTAAAGATAATATCAGATTTGAAAGAAGAAGGTGCACAAGCACAACTATCAATGAACTCACAAGAGGATGGAAGAAAAGAGGCAGTTGTAACACAAGTGAACTATCAAGCAGAGGTCAAAGATGAAAACTGGTTATGGAATTTGAGATTTGGACATCTCAACTTTGTTGCATACGAAAGGCATGGTGAAAGGACTGCCACTCATAGAAAAACCGAACATCCTATGTGAAGGATGTATCTTGGGCAGGCAACATAGAGAGAAATTTCCAGCGAGAGAGTCAATAAGGGCAAAGGCACCTTTAGAGATTGTCCACTCATATTTATATGGACCAATGCAGACACCATCAATCGGTGGCAGCCACTATGTATTGACCTTCATAGATGACTACACAAGGAAGACATGGGTCTATCTCCTAAACCAAAAAAGTGAAGTGTTTGAGCGCTTTCGCCAATACAAGGCTCTTGTTGAGAAGCAAAGCGGACACTACATCAAAGTCCTCAGGACTGACAGAGGTGGCGAATACATCTCAAATGACTTCCTTCGATTTTGCAAGGAGCATGGAATTCACAAGCAATTTACAACAAGATATACACCCTAGCAAAATTGTGAGGCGGAAAAGAAGAATAGGACCATTACGGAAATGGCAAGGAGTATGTTAAAGGAAAAACATTTGCCAAATGATTATTGGGCTGAAGCTGTCGCATGTGCAGCATATATCTTGAATAGATGTCCAACCAAAAGCGTCCAAAACATAGTTCCTGAAGAGGCATGGAGTGGAAGAGAGCATAGTGTCACTCACATGATAGTTTTTGGATGTGTGTCTTATGCACATGTCCTGGATGAGTTGAGGAAAAAGTTGGATAGCAAGGGGGAGAAATGTGTATTTGTTGGATACAATGATGAATCCAAGGCATACAAGCTCTACAAACCATCAACCAAGAAGGTCATAATCAGAGAATAGGAAGCATGGGATGGAAGTTTAGAGAAGACAGTCAATGTGAAAGCATGTATACCACATGAGGACAAAGAGGAATTAATAGCAACAAGTAATTCCTTAGCAGTGACTCCCTCTACTCCTATTCAAGCGCAACAAAGCAGGCAACAAGGAACAACATCAACAAATAATAGTACATCGTCACGCAGTCAAGCAAGTGCTTCTCCAAGCACTCCGCAAAGCAAAACACCAAGTGATATGTCAAGCCCATCTTCAACAAGCATAAGAAGACCAAAATTCAGAAATCTAAATGAAATTTATGAGCAAGATGAGGTTGATAGCAACGCTAGTCTGAATTTCTTATTTGCATTATTTTTTCATGTAGATGACCCAATCCATTTTGAAGATGCAGTCAAAGAAGAAAAATGGGTTGCAGCAATGGAGGAAGAAATAGAAGTAATAGAAAAGAATGACACATGGGAGTTAGTGGACTTGCCGCAAGGAAAACAAGTCATTGGAGTGAAGTGGGTCTATAAGACCAAAAGCAACATTGAGGGAAAGATTGAAAGGCACAAAGCAAGACTAGTTGTCAAAGGTTACAAGCAACAACATGGAAGAGATTATGTGGAGATGTTTGTGCTAGTCGCGAGGATGGAGATGGTGCGTAGAGTTGTGGCGATTTCCGCGCAACATAAATGGAAAGTGTATCAGATAGATGTAAAATCAACATTCTTGAATGGAGTGCTAAAAGAGGAAGTGTATGTTGCGCAATCGCCTGGTTATGAGGTAGAAGGCCAAGAAGACAAAGTGTATCGGTTGAAGAAAACTCTTTATGGGCTGAAGCAAGCAGCGCGTGCATGGTACAACAGGATAGATTCCTACTTGTTGGACAATGGTTTTGACAAGTGTGACGGTGAGCGTACTCTCTACATCAAAGAGAATGATGGTAAGATTCTCATTGTTATCTTATATGTAGATGATTTAATTTTTACAGGTAGTGATGATTTTCTCATCGTTGATTTCAAACAAGTCATGAAGAATGAATTTGAAATGACTGACTTAGGGTTGCTAAGATATTTTTTGGGCATAGAAGTGAAGCAAATGGAAAATGACATTTTTATTTCTTAAGCAAAGTATGTGGCAGACATTTTGGAGAGGTTTAATATGCAAAATAACAAGCTTGCACCAACTCCAACTATCATGGGGTTGAGTTGAGGAAAGAAGATTGCAGTAGCAATGTCAATCCGACATTATACAAAAGCATGATAGGCAGCTTGATGTATTTGACCGCCACTAGGCTGGATATAATGTATGCAGTGAGTTTGGTGTCAAGGTTCATGGAGACGCCAAAGGAGACACATTGGCAAGCAACAAAAAGGATTCTAAGGTATGTCAATGGGACAAAACAGTATGGCGTTTTGTACACCGCAACAAAAGATTTCAGGTTAGTTGGTTACGCCAACAATGGTTGGGCAGGAAGTGCCAATGACAGAAAGAGCATGTCGGGATATGTTTTTCATTTGGGTTCTGGTGTAATATCCCTCCCCTTAATAATAAATAATAAATAATAAAAATAATAATATAATAATAAATAGTAAATAGTAAAAATAATGAATAAATAATAAAAAATAAAAATAATAGATAATACAAAATAATAAATAATAAATCACTTAATAATAAATAATAAATCATAAATGTTAAATAATAAATGATATTAAAAATATATACAAGAAAATAAATAAAAAGTAAAAAAATTAGTAATAACCATACTAAATAAGAATAAATAGAAATGAAAAAAAACAATAAAAACAAGAAAATAAAAACAAGAAAGTTAAAAATAAAATAAAAAGTCGCATGTAGACACATGGAGTACGTGCATGTGGTTCCCATCCAATGTTTGCTCTATTTATTAGATGTAGAGGAGGATGGGAGGCATTCCATCTTTCCAAGATTCTATCTTTCATTCTCTTGGGAGAATGGTGTTCTAAGACATAGGAGTCACTAGCAGTAGTACATTGATTGAGGGCTCGAGGATGGCCAGTTGTAGCAAATCCTTGCACAATTGAGCCTAGGGTTGGGTGGAGAGTCGTCCCCAAAACCTTGTTGCAGTAAGCCTACTTCTACCACAGGTAAGCACTATTCATAGTTGAATTTAGTTTATTAATTACATGTTTATTTGGCTAGGTAAATGCCACTCTGATTTAAATTTAATGTTAATTAGAAAAGTTAATTAAATATTTATTTTGGGCTGTTACATATGGTATCAGAGCAGGGCTCAACCCTTAGGGCCTATGGGCATCTGAATTTTTTTTTTTTTTAGGATATTTAACTTGACTTTTTTTTTTAAGTTAGAAGATGCTTACTGTCGTACAAGTAATTTCCACGGCAATTGAACTTTGGAATCAGGGTTTCTAGATTTCCGCAATTCTAATTTGTTTTCATTAATTCGTTAGCCATTTTTAACAATTGTTTGCAGGCTCTGCCACAACATAAACTAAGTGGTGTGTGTTTTTATGATAGGCATCAGATAAATCTCGTTTATCATAAATTTATTTATTGTGGTTCTGAAGGATAATTTGTTTCTGCGATCATTTTTGTCCGGGAATTTTTTTATTTGTTTGTTTATTTAATTTTGTTATCATGCATATTTATTCTGCGCACTACACACTACCACAATCAAAGGAATAACAGAACAATTACCATTGTTTTCAATAAACTCCGCAGCAGAATGCCAATCATTCGGTATGAAAATGTCCAACATCTTCGACAAGCACTCCCACGACTTGAATTGCTAACCCATGCTTGTCAAAGAAACTTTGCACCTCATCGGAATCAAAAGCTGGGTGGGGCATTCTAGTGGTGGACTGATCGATTTTCAAAGAATAAGGTGTCGTGAAGACGAGGGTGAGATCGTTGGACTGTATGGCCAAGCTGCAATATGTCTGATTTCCGGTGCTCTGATCGGACAAACCCCATGAGAAGCGCTTGTAAGTATTTTCTATTTTTTTAAGTTTGTGGTATTTTGTATTTTTGAAATGAGATATCTTCTAGCTATTTGGAAAGCACAAAGATCAGTGAATACCAGTGAAGGATGGGAGACAATGAGGCATGAGCTGTCTGTTCTATATAGTCGGTTTTGTAAGTTATCTAAACGATATTTGGACAGTGTAATATTTTATGTTCTGTTCTTTTACACAAGAGAGCTATGGGAGTATGAATGACGAAAGGATTTGACATTCATTGTATTTGTTTACTTTCAAGTTTTAACTTCCTTTGTTGGTTGTTCAATTCTTTGTTCTGTTTGATTCCCTCTAGGCATGAGTAACTTTGTTTTATGGACCATGATCAATATTTCAACTCCGCAATGTTTCCTATTGTTTCTATGACTAAAAGGATGTGGATTCTCTAAGAACAATATTACGTTTACCCATAGTGGGAATCTTTTCATGGTTAGCTTGTATTTCTCTTTGACCTTGTCTTGTATGGTAACTAAAATCGGGCTCAAGTATGTGGTGGGTTAAAAAGCGAACCTTTGACTAGAGTATGGTTTTTGATCCATGCTATTCTGATTCTTTCAATGTGGTTTGTCTATTCTGATTTTGATTCATCAATTTTGGGATACTTGTGTCTTTGGTGTGTTTCCTGCACTAAATTCCCCAAAATTTCTCTACAAATTTTTCGTTATCGATTTGATGGCTCCTGTTCTGGGGAGACTGTTTGGTTATATATAGGAACACAGGCGAGGGATTAGATGAGGTTGATTACGTAATAGTCTGTCCTACCATGGATTAGATTGCCAAGTGTGCTCAGTCGGTTCTCATGCATAATGGTTGTCCTATTGAACCCAAAACTCTTTTCAAATGGGATACGAAACCTGATGATACAAACTATGATTCTCATTTTCATGCTTATGTTGAATTAAAGCCATCAGATATGGCCACAACCATTGCCCACCCAATTTATTTAAGGGAATAAATCATGAATTATGGATCGCACGATCGATTATTTCATTATACAATAATTTGAGAATTATCCATCCACTTTCTTTGATGACAGGAAAGATTGTTTGGTATATTTTGAGTGGTTGGTATTTTTGTTTTTATTTTTCAATTCATAAAATCATCTTTCAGCAAACGTTCTCTGACTTTTCCTGCACAGAATTGTGAGCAACATCTTCAAGGACATCGGTTTTTTGAATCTGCAGTCATGCAGTTTAGAAATGCATTTTCCCTCTTATTCCTGTGTATGAGGATCTACCTCTCTATTTATATTTGAATGTTATTTTGTTCCTTTGAATTTGCCATGATAAAATTGATAGATAGATTGAACAAAAATACATGCAAAGTTGGTTCTTTGGCTCTTTAAGGAAGGATATATTAGAAGTGTACAAATAGTTCACAAATACGTGTGAAAATTAAATCCATCATTTTTGTTTGTTAATACTCTATAGTGTGATAGTTGTGCTTTTATCCTTAATTTGTGAGATTTTAGATGGTGATTTATACTTTGTTCCCTGAATGTAATCTGTGAAATTCAAAATTTAGCCTGAATTTAATCACGGTGCTTTGTTCTGACATTATTTGAGCATGAACATGAACCAAGTTACTTCTCTTATAGGTACCGTGACATATGTATAATGTTATATGTGGTTTTCACTTGTGCAATTGGAATAGGGAAATAACGAAAAGGCATGGTTCTTGCTTTTAATATCTTTTATATTGTCACTGTAGTCTATTTTGTTTAGTGTCTGTAGATTTTTCGACATTGTTGTCGAATGGAACAATGGAATTTGCCGGAACGCGCATAGCCATGGCCGCAAGCTTACAATGTAACTGACTAATGTGAAATGTTGATTGGGGGTTGGGATTATGTACACATGAAGGCACTTTTATGTCTTATCCAGGAAATCATTATGGCTAAAATGTATTGTAATTTAAGGGTTTTGATATGGTGTTGCCTTCGCGGATGCGCTTGCAGGCGAGCCATATTATTAATAAAATGATTTTATTTTGTGTTTTGGGGAGGGATAACCTTCCCAGTCATCTGATCTGGTTCTGGGTCGGGTGGTGGTGTCTCTTCTTGTTTATGGTGTGAAATATTTCTTTGGTTGTTTGATTTCTTAAATTCCCTTAGAGTCATTATTTAATAGCCATAAGAATCTCAAGATACATTCAATAAATTTGTTTAACGATTTATTTTGTTAAAAGTAGTCCATTTAATTCTTCTAACATAAGTTATGATTGCTTAAACAGATCCTTAAATATTTCACTCTACAACACAAAATTTCAATTTATCTATATCCTTAAAGATCATGAATCTGTAGAATTAATAAATTTTCTTTCGAAATTCAAGTACCTTCTTAACACAATAATGCCACTAATATTCTTAAGCTTTAATCATTCGAATTTGGATTTTTCATTGAGACAATTCTCTAAGTTTTATTCTGACATCATTACTATCTTCTAACTCATGTTTTCCATGGTTTTATACTGCAAAATTTGTGATTGTTGATAATTTATGGTTTAAGTATCGTGATTATTGATAATTTATGATAAAAATATATCTTATTAAACTCATAACTCTGATAATAAGGATAACTTATTAACCTTATTAGACTTTGATAATAATTATTATTGAGTATATTGGTTCTTATTTTATGATGAATCTTGAGTTATAGTAGTGTTTTATTTCTCTTACAAGGTCTTTAGATCAACCTTCTTTTCTTTTACAGTTCATCATTTTATTTTTATTTTTAATCACATTTTGATAACTGATCTGGCTTTGGTAGACTGGTATACTTGTTAAACTAGCTAAAAACAACTTAGTTTTTTTAGAATCATTACAAAAGTCTGATATTAAATTATAGAAGTAAGACCTGATATTAAATTAAGTGTAAGTTAAAGTTTGGTGCACTCATTAGTTCCTCATTGGCTTTCTCATGCATCATTATACACAACAGATTATTTGGTATGGATACCAGTCCTTTCCTCTGTGGTTCTCTGCTCTCATTACATGGTAAAACCACTATCTCATTTTCTTGAGTTGTTTGTGCTTGCATAGCTCTCTCCATCATAACCATATAACAAAGCGAAAATCTAAATGAGTCACATAATTGAAGATATAGTTTTTTTATGACTCATTGATTCATTGGAAAAGTATATAATCTTGTAATCTTGGATGGTGATAATCTACCCATAATTGACGATGTATAATTCTCTGAAAGATTGCACTATTGAAATGGTATATTGGCATGTTTTTTGTAACACATCTTTAATGTTGGTGTAACTACTCACCACCGGTTCATTTTACAACATAGTTTACATAGCACTTGAAGTATTTGGATAAGTGAAGTTGAAATTTGTCACCAATTAAATTGCTCTAAAATAGTGAAATATGTTCCAATTCACAATAGATAAACTCTGATATCTTATTACCTTTAGATGATCATTGTTCACTAGCATCTGTTCATTATTGTATTGTTCAATATGATCTAAAAACACATAGATAACATTCCTTGAATGTTGATCATACTATTCACTAATTATTTGGGTTGGATTGTTGTTCTCATTGTCCTTTAGCAATAGCAGTTGCTTGGCATTTCTCTGGTCTATTATTGCAAGAACACAACTCTCTTAATATGATCTTCTAATAAATTTAATTTTGCATTGCAATTGCCATTCAGATTACATATATCTGCTCATTTACTACTCATATCATTTGTATATTAAACATCATCAAGCTACCATTGAAGTCCCATTCATTCCTGAGTGAATCAGTTGGGTTTGCAGTATATATACATAAACCACAGGATGGTATATTTTAGTCTCAGAGGCAAATCATATAGATTTGGATTTCAGTTTAGAAATTGAGTATAATGTTACATGTTAAATGCATATAGTGGATAAAGTTGTCTTTGGAGAAATGGAAAGGAGAAACTAATTTTTTTTTAAAAAGGATGATAACTAATGATAGTTCATGTGATTATGGCCAACTTGGGTCAGATGTTTAAGGTGTAGAGAAAAAGTATCACAACAGGGGTAAGAAATCAGTAAGAAGAAACAACCTATTTTAGAACATAATGGAAGAGTTTAGTATAATCATAACTTGGCACTCTAAAGGTATGACTATAAGGTCTATCTAAGGATAATGCACATAAAGAAGAAAATATTGGCAATCAGCTAATGAAGTTGAAAAATCAGGGTAATAATGAAGGTTATTTTAAGGAACCTGTAAGGTATGATAAATAGAATGATTGGAGAAGATAAGTTGTGTGCATAACAACATCTATAACAATGGGAGAGCCACATTGTAATGTTTTTCATAGGTGACTAACTATGTGACTGAATTATGGATAACAATATGATTAGGAGATTTTAATATGTTGATGTCTTAAAACAGGAAAAGGTATGCAGATTACACTTGGTAGCTACCTTAATGAATTTATTTATCAGGTATTACCAAAGTTGGAAATAGTTTTTTTCACGATATTTTTTATAGTTAACATTAATTAAAATTTGATAAAGATTAGGGTTTTCAGGGTATTGAATCCATTTATGCATTCAAAAATGTATTTGAAATATAAAAAAATCTTGAAATTGTATTGTTGACTTTTGGTGAATTGCACTGAAAAAACGTTATTTTGTATTGCGACTTTCGGTGAATTGCCGTGAAAAAATTCATTTTGTCTATAAGTTAGACCACTTCTTTAATTAATATCTATTAAACATAGTATATCTTGTAGAATACATTTTTTGGCTTAGTTTAATAATATAGACAAAATGCTTTTATTAACCATTTTTTTGTTAATTTTAATCAAAATCTCTAGATAATTTTAAAAACTTGAATTTAAGTTGTTTAACCTAAAATTCAAGTGCATCACATGTTTTTGAGGGTGTTAAATCTATTTATGCATTCAAGAATAAACATAAAAAAATCCATAATCTTACTGCAAATTGTATCAGTAAATTCTAGTTAAAAAAATATTTATCTATAAATTAAAAGACATCATTAATTTTTTCTATTATAATATATAATTAAATATTAAAAATTATATATAAATTTAATTAATAAAAATATTTATTTACATTGATACACTTAAAAACATATTAATATGTTTACCTACGACATATCAAAATATGTGAATAAATAAAATATAAAACATATCAAAATATATGAATAAATAAAATATATTAATATATTATACTATGATATTAATTTTCTTTTCATATTATTTATTAATTTTCATGTTATATATAATATTTTGAAATATTTTGTTTCGAATTTAGATATTTTTAAAACCCATCAAACTTATGAAAAGGAAAATGCAATCCTTGTCAATAGAACTTGCTATGTAGCTGTATGGGTTTTGATAAGAGTAAAAAGGTTATATCATTGTCAAAACAACTAAGGGTAAAAAGGTTATATCATTGTCAAAACAACTTGCTAGGTAGATGATGCATACAACTTTCTGAAGAAAAAGAGAGTTAATGGTTGTTAATAGAAATTGCTAGGATAATGTATGGAACTTTTAAAGAAGAAAACTTTTTTTTTTCCATAGAACTTGCTACGTAACTGTATGGAATTTTGATCGAAAGTTATATATTTATCTTATTATAAAAATTATTTTTTATTAAATTTAATATTATATATAATTATAAACTATAAATTAATTTTAAAATATTTTATGTTAAATAATTTTTTTTAACGTATGTTTTATCATAAAATGGAATTTAATTTTTTAATGAAAAAAAATATGGGATTCTTTCTTGTTAAAGGTTATTGAAAGGACATTGAATTCTTCAATGAGAAAGAAAGGACATTGTATAATGGGTGAGTCGAGCCATTTTATTTTTTAATGAAAAAAGACATGGAATCCTTTCTTGCGAAAGGTTATTGAGAGTACATTGAATTCTTCAATGAGAAAGAAAGGACATTGTATAATGGTAAAGTGAGTCAAGTCATTTTAACGAGGAAAGAAATTGGATCTTTCTTTGAAAAAGATATTGTATCGTTTAAAAATAAAAAGCCATAATAAATATGATAATTTAAAAAAAAATATTAATAAATATTAATTGTATTATTAGTAATTTTTTAGTGCTTGTGTTTTTCCATGAACTCTTTTAATTATGCATTAAGGTGTTCTTTATGAAAATAAGTTTCCTTTCAAGACACCTATAACTTTGTGAACCATTTATTGGGATGTTAGACGATTAAAATAGTATAGACCATTAGATTGATTTTCAGTATTAATCAGTTAGGGTATTAGTCAGTTACAATGTTATTCAACCTACTCAAACTCCAATCGTTCTGTTCTGACTTTTACGTTACCACAGTCATAGATTTTCCACAAATTTCAGTGAGAAGGCTTAAAAAAATAGGTTTTCTGCAACAATGCGGAAACCAATCAGCCAGAATTCACAATTACTGTTAGGGCCCTGCTCCCAAATATTCTCTATATAATTGTGACGAGTCTTGGTCTTCTTGTTGGGGAGCAAGACGAGTCCTAGTCTTCTTGTTGGGGAGCAAGGCGTTAGTGTTGGAGAGCTCTGTCCAGAGAAGAGTGGGAAGCGTACCTACAGTTTGCATTGTCCCAAATATATTACAATTGCATTGTTGTAGCTCTTGGATCAAAATTCGGATCTGTGAACTGCTACCTACGTACTTAAGTTTATCCATTTTTCAATCCTTCGACTATCTCACCATCGCCCTCGCCGACAAAAACCCCTCAAGTAACATGTATCTTCTTTCACATAGTTTCACATGGTTTATAATTATCAGAAATATCATGGGGTTTTTTAAGGATTTTATTCTGGTGAATTCTTAGCTTCCTTGTGCAAATCATCTGAGATTTCTTAGCGTCTTCATCTTCCTTTCTTCTCGTCCTCGGATCTTTTATTATATCTTTTTGCAACTTCATTACATTTGGAGTCGTTGCTATGTCTTCAAACAGTCTAACTATGGCATACTTACATCCTTTTGTATTATTTTGATCAAAAATTGTTGCATACATAACATTGGCAAGGGTGGTCTTTCCCATGTTGGAAATAATAATCCCAACCACTGCCTTAAACACACTGAGAAACACCATGCTTCTTTTATTATATCTTTTTACAACTTCATTACATTTGGAGTCGTTGCTATGTCTTCAAACAGTCTAACTATGGCGTACTTACATCTTTTTGTATTATTTTGATCGAACAATGTTGCATACACAACATTGGTAAGGGTGGTCTTTCCGATGTTGGAAATAATAATCCCAACCACCGCCTTAAACACACTGACAAACACCATGCTTGCTGAGTCAACCACTGCACGATTTTGATTTTGTTTGCAGGCAAGAGGACTAAAGTCAGAACAGAAGTACAACGTGGACCATTCCACAACACAACAGAGGAGTTGAGGCATTTAATAAATTTTGGAAAATAGATATGGGCAAACATTTACTTCGCGAGTGTTGCCCACACTCCACAACACCTACAAGTTCAGAAAACCATTTACTATGTAAAATCGCCCATGTTGCGTATTAAATTTTTTTTTTGTCATGTAATTAATGTCAAATTTGTATGTTAAGATAAATATGGATGTAAAAGTCATTTGTAATGTTGGGCAAGCTAGAGAACGAGAGTCTGAGGTAGTGAGGAGAAAATTGTGGAGGAATCGCCCATGTTGCGTATTAAATACTTTCTCTGTCATGTAATTAATGTCAAATTTCTATGTTAAGATAAATATGGATGTAAAAGTCATTTGTAATGTTGGGCAAGTTAGAGGGTGAGAGTCTCTCAGGTAGTGAGGAGAAAATTGTGGAGGAAATATTGGTGGGCGCGTGAAAACCAGTTTTACAAAAATTTACTCCGCAACAGTAAGTTTGATGTGTTTTCACTTGGAGGTGCAACCTCCATTTATGACACCAATATATTTCTTTATGTTTTAACATATAATATAAAGTGTGGCTAGTTGCGTTATGACATTAATCCCTTGCAAGTAGATTTACGACAACCTCTTTTCTTTTACTCTGTTTTTTGTGCGTAAGATTTATGTTTTGATTAAGTCCCTGTGTGGTTGTGATATCCTACCCGCAACCTAAGATTTACCTTGCCGCAACTGAAGTTGATTTTGCTTACTTTGCCACAACCTATTTCTGAGCTCCTTTGCCCTCATAAAATTTTTCTAGCAAGTGTTTTTACTAGCAATTAAAATTTTTTTTGAGGCAGAATTTTTGAAGTTTATTTATGAAGTAAAAAGTTTTTTCTTTCACTCAGAAATAGCAACATCAAGCACAAGCTTGACTAATCCTCACATACCTCAGTTTAATAGCAAAAATTATGATTACTGGGCTATTACAATAGCCCAATGGTTAAAAGCATGTGTTTCCTTCTAAGAGGTCACAGGTTCAAAACTAGTGGGGGGGTAGAGTATGTATGCCTTCGTAGACTTAGCAGTCAAATCGTTGTGCGAAGGTGGGTCCCTTGTCCCACAAACAAGGGGGTTTCACACACCAATTTGGTGTCTGGCTTGGCTGTGACCTTAAAAATGAATATTATTATTATTATTACAATGAAGGCCCTGTTTTCGTCTCAAGACATTTGGGAGTTTTTTCTTTCACTCAGAAATCGCAACATCAAGCACAAGCTTGAATAATCCTCAAATACCTCAGTTTAATGGAAAAAATTATGATTATTGGGCTATTACAATGAAGGCCCTGTTTTCGTCTCAAGACATTTGGGATTTGGTAACCAGCAGATGCAGCAGTATACAATGTGTTGTCTCAAGCAGAAAGGGATTTGTTAAGGGACAACAGGAAGAAGGATTCAAAAGCCCTGTTCTATATTTTCCAAGTAGTTCATGAAAGTATTTTCCCAAGGGTTGCAGTTGCAACGAAGTCCAAGCAAGCATGGGACACCCTCCAAACAACCTACCGAGGCATGGAAAAAGTCACGACAACAAATCTACAAATGGTAAGGAGAGATTTTGAAACACTTTTTATGAAAGGGTCTGAGAATGTAGAATCTTTTTTTACACATGTAATTGTGTTGGTTACACAAATCAGGTCTCATGGTGAGACACTTGAAGAAAGGAGAATAATTGAGAAAGTTTTGAGAAGTATGCTAGTAGGTTTGATGCCATTGTTGTGGCCATAGAATAGACAAAAGATCTCCTGTAGAAATTCTGCAAATTCTCTACAAATCTCGCTCTAAGACTATGTAGAAAATATGCCCGTAGATTAACCCAATAATGCAATATAACCAAAGAAAAATACTATAACCTACTTTTATTATCAATTTGTGGAAGGTTAAAGATCGAGCTGAATCAGAGATGAACAACATAACCAAAAGAAGAAGAAATCACAATACACATAAAAATACTTTAGGGAAAGCCTCAGGTAAAAACCCCACTATCTGTATTATCATACAAGATGAAAATACATAAGAATTATATAAAGCCTTAGCTCTCACAGCTAGCCAGCTCTCAGTACAATCCTCACAGAGCAATCCTGGCTTCTCACAAGCCTTCCTCTTTGCCCTCCAAGCTCCTATTTCCTTGTGTTGTTCCTAGTGGATGATTCTCACCTCACCAAGTGGAACACTGCTCTAACACACTGTCAGAACTTCAGAATCCTCCAAGGAATGATTCCTTCTACATGCATGAGTTTTCTTTATAGGAAAACACATGAAACTGATAGTACACTGTCCTTGACATTTAATTCAAATAGGGCTTTCTCATAATAGACATGCATGAGTTACTGATGAGGGATTCTTCAGTTATCTAGAGTACATTGGTTGAGTGCATGCATGCATCAACTAACTGATAACTCACAATTAGTTCCTCAAACAGTTTGAAACTAATTTAACTGGACTTAACTCAATAAACTGTTAACTAATTACAACTCAAATATAACTCAATATTATATCCTTAATTAAGGGATAATCTCCTTAATTTAAGGGATAACTCTTACATGACTTGAGAAAGACTTGTAACTTGAATTTCTCCAACTAATTAATCCATAATGAATTAATTAATTATTTCCAAGCAGTTGTTAAGACTAAATTCGATTTTAATTCAAGGACAAATTAAAATTGGAATATTCTAGATTCTATTTTTATCATTTCTTGTTGTTATTTTCAATATCTCTCATAGTTTTCAGTGGATGAACTTCGTGCATCACTTATTTCTCATGAACATAGACTAAATAGAGCAACAAGCTCCTCATTGGAGCATGCCTTCAAGACACAAGTTTCCTTTGGTCAAGGTCGAGGCAGAGGAAGATCATATGCTAGAGGAAGAGGAAGAAGCCCACACAGAGGTGGAAGAAGCAACCCTTCAAGCTCAAGTGGAAGGGGTAGCAATCAAAATCCAAGTCAAGGCCCAAGCCAAAATCAAGCACAAGGTCAGAGGTATGATAAATCTCAAGTCCAATGTCATTATTGTAAGAAGTATGGTCATTATGCAAATGAATGTAGAAATAAGCAATATGACATTAGTAACAAACCAAGTGTAAATTTCACAAAAGAAAATCAGAACCATGATAGCATGTTTTAAACTTGTAATGTAGCACAAGAAAAACAAAGTGATGTATGGTATTTAGATTCAGGGTGTAGCAACAACATGTTAGGGAACATAGAAACATTTTCCACTCTAGATGAAAGTGTGAAATATGAAGTGACATTAGGGACTGATAGCAAAGTCTTTATCATGGGAAATGGAAGAGTTAATATCCTAACAAAGAAGGGGGAGAAGAAGTACATCTCAGATGTTTACTTTGTCCCCAGTCTGACGCATAACCTCATAAGCATTGGACAGCTCATGTAAAAGGGATACAATGTCTTTTTCAAAAATGATGTGTGTACAATTTTGGATAGGCTTCCAAGGAGACAACTGATTGCAAAGGTTCATATGACAAACAATAGAATGTTTCCCCTAAAGATAAGATCGGATTTGAAAGAAGAAGGTGCACAAGCACAACTATCAATGAACTCACAAGAGGATGGAAGAAAAGAGGCAACTGTCACACAAGTGAACTATCAAGCAGAGGTCAAAGATGAAAATTGGTTATGGCATTTGAGATTTGGACATCTCAACTTTGGAAGTTAGAATTTGTTGCATAGGAAAGGTATGGTGAAGGGACTGCCACTCATAGAAAAACCAAACATCCTATGTGAAGGATGTATCTTGCGCAAGCAACATAGAGAGACATTTCCAGCGGGAGAGTCCATAAGGGCAAAGGCACCTTTGGAGATTGTCCACTCATATTTATGTGGACCAATGCAGACACCATCAATTGGTGGCAGCCACTATGTATTGACCTTCATAGATGACTACACAAGGAAGACATGGGTCTATCTCCTAGAACAGAAAAGTGAAGTGTTTGAGCGCTTTTGCGAGTACAAGGCTCTTGTTGAGAAGCAAAGCGGACACTACATCAAAGTCCTCAGGACTGACAGAGGTGGCGAATACATCTCAAATGACTTCCTTCGATTTTGCAAGGAGCATGGAATTCACAAGCAGTTTACAACAAGGTATACACCTCAACAAAATTGTGTGGCGGAAAAGAAGAATAGGACCATTGTGGAAATGGCAAGGAGTATGTTGAAGGAAAAACATTTGCCAAATAATTATTGGGTTGAAGTTGTCGCATGTGCATCATATATCTTAAATAGATGTCCAACCAAAAGCGTCGAGAACATAGTTCCTGAAGAGGCATGGAGTGGAAGAAAGCATAGTGTCACTCACATGAGAGTTTTTGGATGTGTGTCTTATGCACATGTCCTGGATGAGTTGAGGAAAAAGTTGGACAACAAAGGGGGGAAATGTATATTTGTTGGATACAATGATGAATCCAAGGCATACAAGCTCTACAATCCATCAACCAAAAAGGTCATAATCAGAGAAGAGGAAGCATGGGATGGAAGTTTAGAGAAGACAGTCAATGTGAAAGCATGTATACCACATGAGGACAAAGAGGAATTAATGACAACAAGTAATTCCTCAGCAGTGACTCCCTCTACTCCTATTTAAGTGCAACAAGGAACAACATCAACAAATAATAGGACAGCGTCACGTAGTCAAGCAAGTGTTTCTCCAAGCATGCCGCAAAGCACAACACCAAGTGACATGTCAAGCCCATCTTCAACAAGCATAAGAAGACCAAAATTCAGAAATCTAAATGAAATTTATGAGCAAGAAGAGGTTGATAGCAGCGCTAGTCTGAATACCTTATTTGCATTATTTTGTCATGTAGATGACCCAATCCATTTTAAAGATGCAGTCAGAGAAGAAAAATGGGTTGCGGGAATGGAGGAAGAAATAGAAGCAATAAAAAAGAATGACACATGGGAGTTAGTGGACTTGCCGCAAGGAAAACAAGTCATTGGAGTGAAGTGGGTCTATAAGACCAAAAGCAACATTGAGGGAAAGATTGAAAGGCACAAAGCAAGACTAGTTGTCAAAGGTTACAAGCAACAAAATGGAAGAGATTATGCGGAGATGTTCGTGCTAGTCGTAAAGATGGAGACGGTGCATAGAGTTGTGGCGATTTCCGCGCAACATAAATGGAAAGTGTATCAGATAAACGTAAAATCAACATTGTTGCGCAACCGCCTGGTTATGAGGTAGAAGGCCAAGAAGACAAAGTGTATCGGTTGAAGAAAACTCTTTACGGGCTGAAGCAAGCAGTGCGTGCATGGTACAACAGGATAGATGCCTACTTGTTGGACAATGGTTTTGACAAGTGTGACGGTGAGCCTACTCTCTACATCAAAGAAAATGATGGTAAGATTCTCATTTTTATCTTATATGTAGATGATTTAATTTTTACAGGTAGTGATGATTTTCTCATCACTGATTTCAAACAAGTCATGAACACTGAATTTGAAATGACTGACTTAGGGTTGCTAAGATATTTTTTGGGCATAGAAGTGAAGCAAACAAAAAATGGCATTTTTATTTCTCAAGCAAAGTATGTGGCAGACATTTTGGAGAGGTTTAATATGCAGAATAGCAAGCCCGCACCAACTCCAACTATCACGGGGTTGAGTTGAGCAAAAGAGATTGCAATAGCAATGTTAATCTGACATTATACAAAAGCATGATAAGCAGCTTGATGTATTTGACCACCACTAGGCTGGATATAATGTATGCAGTGAGTTTGGTGTCAAGGTTCATGGAGACACCTAAGGAGACATATTAGCAAGCAACGAAAATGATTCTAAGGTATGTCAATGGGACAAAACAGTATGGTGTTTTGTACACCGCAATAGAAAATTTCAGGTTGGTTGGTTACACCGATAATGGTTGGGCAGGAAGTGCCGATGACAGAAAGAGCACGTCGGGATATGTTTTTCATTTGGGTTCTGGAGCCATTTCATGGGCCTATAAGAAGCAGCCAATAGTGTCACTATCAACAACAAAAGTTGAATATGTCGCTGCAACAACAACAACGTGTCAGGCAGTTTGGATGAGAAGGATGTTGAGGGATCTTTGCCACAACCAAGAGGGAGCGACAACTATTTTCTGCGATAACACATCCGCAATTGCATTGTTAAAGAATTCGGTCTTTCACAAGAGGACCAAGCATATTGATGCTAAATATCATTTTATCAAAGAGTTGATTAACAATGATGAAATTGTGTTGCAGCGCTGCAGGTCACAGGAACAATTTGCTAATATTTTCACAAAGCCATTGGCACGTGAAAGTTTTGTTTATCTCAGAGGCAGTTTGGGAATTATCAATGGTGACCATTGCGATTAAGGGGGAGTGTTGGAAATAATAATCCCAACCACTGCCTTAAACACAGTGAAAAACACCATGCTTGTCAAGTCAACCACTGCACGGTTGCGATTTTGTTTGCAGGCGAGAGGACTGAAGTCAGAACAGAAGTACAACTTGGACCATTCCACAACACAACAGAGGAGTTCAAGCATTTAATAAATTTTGGTAAATAGATATGGGCAAACATTTACTCTGCGAGTGTTGCCCACATTCCACAACACCTACAAGTTCATAAAACCATTTATTATGTAAAATAGCCCATGTTGTGTATTAAATATTTTCTCCGTCATATAATTAATGTCAAATTTGTATGTTAATATAAATATGGATGTAAAAGTCATTTGTAATGTTGGGCAAGTTAGAGAGTGAAAGTCTCTGAGGTAGTGAGGATAAAATCGTGGAGGAAATATTGGTGGGCCAGAAAACCGGAGTTTTATATAAGTTTACTCTGCAACCCTACTGATCGCAGTAAGTTTCTTGTGTTTTCACTTGGAGCTACAACCTCCATTTATGACTCGAATGTATTTTTTAATGTTTTAACATATAATATAAAGTGTGGCTCACATTAATCCCTTGCAAGTATATTTACAACAACCTGCTTTGTTTTTGCTCTCCCTAAGATTTATGTTTTAATTAAGTCCATGTGTGTGGTTGTGATATGCAGAAGTTTACTCCGCAACCCCAGTGATCGCAGTGAGTTTGTTGTGTTTTCACTTGGAGCTGCAGCCTCCATTTATGATGCGAATGTATTTTTTTATGTTTTAACATATAATATAAAGTGTGGCTAGTTGTGTTATGCAACCTCCTTTGTTTTGTTGTAAGTAAGATTTATGTTTTAATTAAGTCCCTTTGTGGTTGCGATATCCTCCCCTTGAGCATTGAAAATAGGGTCCTTTGTGGTTTTTAACCGCCATGGCCTATTGACACTAAAAATACTAAGACCCATCCTATGATCCATAACTCTATACACTTTTCTTAACTCCTCCCGAGATGCAAGCACGTCATGCTTGTTCATGCATGCAACAAACAGTCCTCTACCACATATAGATGAAGTTATGCACTTTTAGTTTTTGACGCATATGTCTAGGGCAAAATTATATCAATGTGTATGTATGTTTATGTGAAGCTATGCAATTTTAGTTTTTGGCCTAAATATATCAATGTATGTTTATGTGAAGCTATGCAATTTTAGTTTTTGGCCTAAATATCCGGAGCGAAGTTATAGGTGGGCACATAAAAATTAATTTCAACACAGCATTTGTAAATCTTTATAAATCTTGGTTTTACAGACGGTGAATGGAGCTGCAGCCTCGTTTTGTTTTGTCTAATCAAAGTATATTTTGGTGTGCACTCATTATGAAAATTTTATTTATGGCTTTTACCGCGCATAACTCTGTGTTTTTGCTGTTACGTGAAATTTGTCTTATTTTGTTTGTGAGGTCTTTGTTTTATCCTTTGCTTTTACTGTTAATTGGTATTAAAGTTGTATGTTTGTTATTATAATAGTTTTATCTTCCAATATTACTTAATATTATGATCATTTCAAAATCTACTATCAAAATGATTTAATTTGGTTCAAATGATAATTTTAATGTAATACTTACCAATCATTTCATTAATTTAAAAAAAAAAATTATATGTAATGAGAGTGTTCATCCAATTCAATATGACATGTTCTTCATCAAAAAATGATAAAATAATAAATTCGCTCCTTTGCATTGAAAATGAATTTTGAAGCTCTTGATATTTCCCACAAATAGATCTCACATGGTCCACTCATCTACAAATGGTAATTTAGGCTGGAAAATTGTTTATTTTCCATTGGTGATAAGGCTTTATCTTCCAATACTACTTAATATGATGATCATTTCAAAATCTAATATGAAAAATGATTTAATTTGGTTCAAATGATAATTTCATGTAATATTTACCAATCATGTCATTATTTTTATATAATTTTTTTCATATGTAATGACAGTGTTCAATATGACATGTTCTTCATAAAAAATCGATAAATTTTCCATTGGTGATAAGGTTTTATCTTCCAATATTACTTAAAATATAATGATCATTTCAAAATCTAATATGAAAAATGATTTAATTTGGTTCAAATGATAATTTATGTAATACTTACCAATCATTTCATATATGTATATATATATATATATATATATATATATATATATATATATATATATATATATATAATGACTTCATCCAATTCAATTTGACATGTTTTTCATAAAAAAAATTGATAAAATAATAAATTCACTCTTTTGCATTGAAAATGGATTTTGATGGAACTATAAATTATTTCACATTCACAATAATTTTCAAAAGGAGGTAAAATTTTATTTATTTATAATAATAAAAAATTATATTAATAATAAAAATAGAACAATGGTTAAATTTGTCTGTTTTTTATTTTTTATTTTATTTTAAATTTCTTTTATATTATGGGATATGATTCATGTTAAAAAATGTTTGAGATAAATTTGATAACTTTGTAATGTAAAAGGGTAAACAATGGAGATGTAGAATGCGTAAGATATTTCTAATGATAAAATGTCAAGTATGTCTTTTATTTCTTAAATTTTTCTTTACATTGAATTTTTTTGTCAGGATTCTCGAATTTACGTCTTACGAGGTTTTCTTTGCAACATCTCGTGCAATTTCTAGTTATATGTTCTTTAAATAGAGTCTTTTTAGCCCTTTTTTTATCCATCCTAAACTTATCATAATTTCTATAAAATTTTCTTTCTATCACTATTTTGTTCATTCTATTTTCACTTACTAGTACAAGAGGGAATTTTCTTTCTATCACTATTTTGTTTATTCTATTTTCACTTGCGAGTATAAGTAGAGGGAAATTATGTGGAGGATTATCTATAATGAATTTATAATAATAAATATTAATTATATTATTAGTATTTTTTTAGTGCTTAGTGTTTTTTTCATGAATTTTTTTAATTATGCATTAAGGTGTTCTCTATGAAAATAATTTTCCTTCCACAACACCTGTAACTTTGTGAACCGTTTATTGGGATGTTAAACGATTAAAATAGTATAGACCATTAGATTGATTTTCAGTATTAATCAATTAGGGTATTAGTCAGTTACAATGTTATTCAACCTACTCAAACTCCAATTGTTCTGTCTGCCTTTTATGTTACCACAGTCATAGATTTTCCACAAATTTTAGTGAGAACGCTTAAAAAAAATAGGTTTTCTGCAACAATGCAGAAACCAATCGGCGAGAATTCACAAGTACTATTAGGGCCTTGCTCCCAAATATTCTCTATAAAACTGTGATGAGTCCCAGTGTTCTTGTTGGGGAGCAAGACATTAGTGTTGGAGAGCTCTGTCCAGAGAAGAGTGGGAAGCCTATCCACAGTTTGCATTGTCCCAAATCTATTAAATGCACATTAGACCACAAAGCATATATCCAACTTTAACTCACCTCATAAATAAAATATAATCAAAATCATGTAATAAGTTATGAGAATAGTTCGTTTGACTAAGCTAGGAGGTGAATTAAGGCCCATATAATTACCCAGTGATGAGGCTCATCACCTCCCTTTCTAGCACCATAAAGTTCTGAGGACATTGGAAACACCTTGAGAAAATTCAAAAGGATGGACCTAAAAGAATAGAGAAGGGTCTCTTTACCTTTGCAAGAATCTATGTAAAAATAGACCTCATCAAAGGTCTACCCTATCACATTTAGTTAAAAAACAGAAATGTTCAATGAACCCAAGTTTTAGATTATGTGAATACAACATTCAAATGTCAAATTTGTTTCCAAATAAGAAAATTTTCAGAATACATGTCCTTGGGTGAAAAAATCCAAAAAAGGAAAATGGGGGAGTGGACAAATCCAAGCAATGACAACCCTTTGATCCTTACCTAACAAAAAAAAGTTGGAAGAAACCATGGAAAACAATCCAACCCAAACAAAAGTGGTTGCTAATGCTCAGAATGCAACTAAATGAGTGAACCCCAATGACATCAAACCTCTAGATATTCAATCAACAAAACAACAAGATAATGAAATACATAAAGAAAAAGGGATGGGGGCACAAAGCACATAGAGAGCACATGCTTTAGAGACTTCTCACTCTGACAAAGAATCCCCATCGACCCCACGACATCAAACCTCTAGATATTCAATCAACAAAACAACAAGATAATGAAATACATAAAGAAAAAGGGATGGGGGCACAAAGCACATAGAGAGCACATGCTTTAGAGACTTCTCACTCTTCTCACTCTGACAAAGAATCCCCATCTATAATTGCAATCAACGCAACCTCAAAAGGTTGGTAAAAAGTGCAGAAAATAATAATAATAATAATAATTAATACTATACTTAATTTTCAATTTTTTATGCTATTTTTCTCTTTAACTTATAAGCCAAGAGGCTTATAATATGGAATGTTTTCAACATATAAAAAATGTAATTTTATCCCAAATAAAATTACAAATATTTTTCTTCTCAAAATATATTTCCCACCTTTACTTTCTTTCAAATTATATCTATTTTTATAAATAAAAAAATAACATAACTTGTATTTGAAAATCAACCACATTCGGTGATTGGATATACTTTAGATATATCAACGCATTTTATTAATAATATATTAACTTATACAACTTTAAAATTAATTACCGTCATATTTTTTCCAATTTGTACACATTAAGAAAACTGATTTAAAATATCAATTATGAGTAAGCTTGTAAAATAATGTGTTTTTGTGAGAGTACACCAAGCCATTATGTATACATGTCAATGCAGTGAAAACTGCGATCCCCGTTGAGAGTACATTGAGGCCACATTGCAAGTCACGCCTTCCCGTGAAAAGAGCAGCTCTTCAAAAATGCAAATAACTTCTACTTCTCGTCTACTGTCAAGCAATATCAAACACATTCTATAGGGTATAAATTTTAGTTTGATCAACCACATTATATATTGTATAAATTTAAGTTTGATAAACCATATTCTTTATATAATTGAGCTACTATATCAACATGAACCAGCTCCACCTATACCTTCTAGAAGATTGGATATGCACTGGATTTGATAGTAAGGTTAGTCAATCATTATTATGTAGATTGTTGATTCTGGGAATATTTTAGAATAAGATGATTAGGAGAGATCAATTGTTTGACGTTTTTTTTTACTATCAAATTTTAGAATATCTTAAAATCTACCATTCATATAAATTCAAGAAAGCTAGTTCCCCAATTCCAATAATAAGAATGTCAAACAATTGTATGAAATCTTAAACTAAACTAAATGGAAGAAAAAGGTATACACAAAAATGATAAGGAATTAATAAATTAGAAATCATAAATTCCAATAATAAGAATGTCAAACAAGTGTATGAAATCTTAAACTAAATGAAAGAAAAAGGTATACACAAAAATGATAAGGAATTAATAAATTAGAAATCATAAATAGCAAAGCATCAATGACTAAAGTAATTGGAGCATTAACAAATCCACTCTCCATACATGACTCCAACCAGTTAAGGTTTAGAGCATTGCACTAACGTTTTAGCATCCCAAACCAGCTCCAGCAACATTCATTTCAGCCAATAACCATTCTAGACAATGCAGAAACTTTCATGCTTTTATCAACAATTCTAGACAATACAGAAACTTTCATCCTATTTGTCTATGTTCTAATATATCATGTAAGTAAAATTAAACTCTCCTGTGTATATGAAGATAGCTAAACAATCTTTACAACACTACTCAAATAAAAAATGATGATCATACAGAAACTTTCAATCCTATTCCATATGTTTTAATATAAAACATAATGCAAACAAAACTAACTTCATATGTATATACAGACAGATGAACAACTCTACAACACCACTCAAATCAAAGATGATGATCAAGATAGGCGAGCTTCATTTTTATTCTCTATTGCATTTTGCTCTTATAGGACTGGTTAAAACTTAAAACTTTAATGTAAGATATCCTTTGTTAGAAATCTTTCCAGTCTTCATAATGGTTATTTAAAATTTTATTTACATAAGCATTTTATTAAGTAATTTTTTTTTTCAGATTTATATAATCTATTAATTTTTAATTGAAGATTGGGTGGGTTGGGCAGGGAGGTGACAGATGTTTAGCTTTTTGGGCTAGTTGAGTGGATAAGATAGACAGATTTTCTAGTCAATAACCATTATTCAAAAAAGAAGTTAACAATACCCTGTTCACAAATTTTATATATATATATATATATATATATATATATATATATATATATATCGTAAAAAGATAAAATATACTACGTATTCACATACTATATAATATATCAATTAAAAAAAACTATAATGGTCCCCAAAAAAACCACATATTCATGTCAACTGAATTAATAATAAGCATTCTCAAAATAAAGTATAGAATATATACGTTGGGCAGCTGTGACATTCATGGGTTTCCAGCTGGTGCCCATTACTAAGAGTGCGCTTTAAGAGTCCACCAATCAAAAGACTATATTATATATCAATTAACACAAATGAAAAGAGTCTGAAAAATAAAATATACGACATATTCCTGTTCAACTGGATTATATAATACACATTATCAAAATACAGTAGAAAATCTATAAATCTACACAGACATGAACTAGTTAATAATATTCACGATAATCCGAACTTAATTCTCCTTCTCATTGAAGTGAATGCACCAGAAATAACAAGACTACCGAAATCTGAATACTTATGCAATGGCTACTCACATCATCTGTATGATCAGTTCATCAGTTCTGGGTGCCTGCCAATAACATAGGAGATGGGAGAGCTTGATTTCTGCTGTGGGGTCATGTGTGTCCACAACCACTTGACCACAGTGTTGAAGGTAGAGTTGCCAGCCACAAGTTCTTCCATAGACAAACCATTGGAATCAATCAAAGGCCTCAGTGACTTTTCCAATCCTGCTATGGAGTTTTCATGACCCCCAGCATTTTTAGCGCCCATTAAGCATGCAATTTCTTCAACATGAGCCCAGAGACAGGAGTCTTCAGTGGGCATCGTGGGCTGATCAGTGCCTGTAGGGGATGGCTGCTGCTGTTGAATCACATTATTTTCTTCCAACCATTTTTGGAGAATTGTATAACGACGAGGCCTGGCATTTCTGAGATAAGGCCCAGAGTCTTCGTTTTTTCCCAACCTGTAATAATTCGCGATGTCCAGTGGCTCAACTAGTAGCCTGCAGTGAGTGCCCAGTTTTATCCACACTTCACTACACTGGAAATCGTCCGGTAACTCATCCTTACTGATCATCGCTATGATTTCGTCCAACCAGCCTGCCAGCTTTAGCCTGTTAAGGTTAGCATCAAAGTCTGTTCTATGTTGCTTCTTTTTGAACGAGTCGTAGTATCCAGTGCCATTTCTGAGACACTGCGCACGATACTCTTCTATTAATTTGATGGCTACTTCTATCTTTCCTTTTACTTCATTCTCCAATTTGGTCAGGTTCTCCCTCTGCTGCTTCAAAACTTGTCCCGCAGCTCTGAGGGCAAGTCTTGCTGGGCAATTCTGCACAAATTTTATCACAAAAAAACACAACTCTCAATTATTGAAACCAACAGAACTTTATTGCAGTATATAATCTACTTGAAGGTTCTGTTACATTATACACAAGGCTTCAAGGAGAGATTTTGCAATGGGGTACTGACCCCTTTAAATAGGATCCAGTAATAATCCAGGCTAAATACCCAAAAATATATTGAGATTGTGTATAAAGTTCTCAACTGGTTGTCAAATTGTGTAAAATTTTCAACTCATATGGTTTCATTCCTGCTAGTAATAGATTTGAAGAAAAATGAAGCAAGAACATGGAAGAAATAAACTCCCATAGGGGAAATTCATTAGATTATAATATCCCCTAATATACATACAAATAGATTTGAAGAACAAGAAGCAAGAACATGGGAGCAATAAACCCCAATGGGGAAATCCTTCATATTATAACATCCCCTATGTTATATTGGGGAAATCCTTCATATTATAACATCCCCTATGTTATATTTCGTGTACAACTGGCCTCTTGCATAACTATAGGCAATGGTGACAATTATGTCAAATTAGTTATTTTATTTTAACCAACTACATGCTAGTTCAGCCACATGGTTCATCTCTAACTAACTTCATTTCTTGGATCACAAATACGAGTAACTTTGTTTCTTGGATCACAAGTACGTTGTTTACCAAGGCTATTCCCTTTCTCTGTTCTTCATTTCCATTTGTTCAACTTCCAAGTGATATAAAGAGATGTTCTACAGCTAAGGTCGGAAGATGTTTCTTCTCAAAAATAATTGCAAAAAACACTACTTATAAAAACCATTTTATCCTCAGATCCTAACCAGTCAAGCTTCTAATAGATCCAGGTTTAATATGGATCGTATATATTAGTTTGAACACTACATAGCATACACGGTATATGACGGGATCGTATACTGAAGTAGATAAGTTCAGCTAATAGAAACAACAGTAGATTATTACAACCACAAAACCAAAGCAAAGCATACATCCAGTTTATCATGGCAATGACACCGAAACTTTTATACTGCAGGCAAGAGAGAAAAAATGGCTTAAAGAATGCAAAGCAACAAGGTTTACCTGAACTCCAAGCCCAAGAGCTTCCAGTTGTATTGTCCTGCTGTCTTGATAGTTTGATCCTGTTTCGGACAAAGGAATTTCTGAAAGCTCATTCAACTTCACTATATTTTGCAGGACACTGGGCAAGCTATTTGAATAACCAACGTGCTCCAAGATGAATTCGTCACAACTAGCATCTGAAATTTGCAGGGCAGCATCTGAAAATTGCAGGGCGTAATAAAGAAAGGAAAACACAGCAAAATGATTTTCTATCCAAATCCCACCACGCTTGCAGCAGAACAAATAATGGCCAAATGGCCTATAAGGACTCAACTTCACTAGAGGCCTTACAGCAGCCATTAACGGGTTGTTGGGGCTCATGTTGGTTGCGCTACTATAATTCGCTACAGCGGAGCAATGCTGGAGTACAGTGCTCACAAACTCAGCACTGCCCTGTGGAAGGGCTTCTTCCATGGGTGTGTCAGTGGAACCATGTAGATCCCTTGTATTCTCCAGGTATCTCTTCAAATATGGTAAAAATGATTCCAAGGCCTCAGACACCGATATAGAAGGAGCCAACAAAACCCTAGAGATGACATCACGTCCTAAGACAACATGGCAGAACTGATCCGTCCACCCCTTGCGACGAACTCCTCGTGCGAGAGTTTCGTCCCCAATCAACGGGAAACCAAACGTGATGCAGAAAAAAGATTTAGTCTTGTCAGGGTGCTGCTGCTGGTGCTTATCCAACATCCATAGCGTGGCCAAGGCAGCAATAGCTCCGCCCATGGAGTGACCAGTGAACAATACGTTCTTACGCCTTTCATATTCCAAAAGGGCCTGTAACAAAAAAATGAAAGTTACAAAATGACAAATTCTAAAGTCTAGGGTTAAAGCCTGCATCAAAAATGAAATTTACAAAATGACAAATTCCAGAAGTCCAGGATTAGAGCCTGCAACAAAAATGAAAGCTACAAAATGACAAATTCCAAAATCCGGGATTATTTCATATTCCAGGTGGCCCTGCAACAACAGTCAAAGTTACAAAATGATAAATTCCAAAGTGCAGGATTATTTTAGCAAAGTTTGGTGCTCTAAAATGATAAATTCCAAAGAGCAGGGTTATTTTATCAAAGTTCAGTGCTCTACAACGAGGGTGGGAGTACAGATCCATGGGTTTTTGTGTATAACTTGGTGTATGTGTAACAGAGCAATAAATTTAAACACTTCATGAAAAATAAAGGCTTGCAGTTCAAAGCTGAAAATACTGTTCTTCAAACAGGCACTTCACTGAACGAACAGGCTGAACATATTCATTATCTATAAAGGACTATAATATCTTGCAATTTCAACCCCTTCTTCAAGCTTCAGGCCCTTACAGATTGAAGCTACTCAATATCGGTAAGGAATCACATACTAGCCCACGGGACTTCACAGAGCGAACAGGTTGAACATATTCATTATCTATAAAGGACTATGATGTCTTGCAATGTCAAACTCCTCCTTCAAGCTCCAGGCCCTTACAGATTGAAGCTACTTATTATCTGTAAGGAATCACATACTAACCCACGGGATATCACAATAAAGTGCAGATAACATAGTGGATAGGCTTAGTATACTAGTGTTATGAAACTATTATATGTCAACTTTTTATCTTGAAGAATTGCTAAGAGTTTACCACTGATTTCAAAAAACTTCTACTGAATGCTGGACCAGTTTTATAAGAAAATATACTTTAAATTTTAAAAGCCTCCAAGCTAGATAAAAACAATATACCAAAATAAAACTTCAAAACATATTTATAAATTTGATAATAAAATATACTAAAAACAACTCCAAAACATATAATAAATAGACTATAACATTTAAACTAACAAAAATTATTGTGCCAATCCATGTTAACCCAAAAGTGCTATTGTGCCATATCCATGCTAACCCAAAAGCATAGAGGCTAGCTTTATAGATTTTGGGCTACCTGAATCTATGTTCAGTTGGGGAAGTGAGATTCTTTGCGGTTGAAGTAAATAAGAGATCCATATATATTATACACATCTTCCCCGTAAATAAGAGATCCATATATATTAAACAGATCCTCCCCACCTGAACTCTAGATCAGCACCTCACTATATAGTAATTGCACGAAACTTGAAATAAAGAAGCTAGGATGGTAAAAACCTCTTCTTGAATTCTGGAATTATTCAAGAGGTAGAGAAATTGGTTGAGCGAACCCTGATGCAGAAAGGCTGGTTGATTGTTCCCATCTTTCAGCCACTCCAGAAAACCACTTTGACATTCTCCAAACTTGGTTGTTGTTCCTTGGAAGACATGGGGATCGAGGATGCCACGAAAAGCAATGGCAACAGTAGTTTCGCTTAAATCAGCCCTCACGTAGCTGGGATCATCGCCTGCGCTTCTGTAAACATTGCGAGACAGATTGCAGGCACCCAACAAGTTTTCCGAGTAAAAAGACTCCGATCTACCCATTAATCTGTCATGGAGTTCAACAAAATCAGTCAGCCAAACAATATCACATTACATTTGTCCAACAAAAGCTGAGGAAGATTATACCTAGAAAATGCGATGAGATTTTAACCTTGTTCCCGCACTTCAATGCTTGTGAACGAAAGCAGAGTTTATTTTAATAAGACGAGAAACCATGGTTCCCAGAAAGAGAGAGCTGCCGTGTGAAATTTGGCTTTGTAGAAAGTCAAGTATATGGACATGAACCTGGGTACTTCACTGCAACAGTCACAGTCGATTAATTTTACGTTAATCGAAGCCATCCCAAAGCCCACAAGTTTGTGGGGTTTATAGATAACTGTAGGGCATCTTTCGAAAGATTCGAAGGATGTCGCGTCTCACTCTTTCATTTTTTCTATATTTTAGTGTCATTTATGGAAATTCAGTTATACTATTTTGTTTTGTAATATTACACTGTCACGGTAACCTTGCATGTAAAAGGTAGGGAGTTAGAATTTTTTATACAAATTACCCACAAGTGATTATCTAATTTACAACTCCACAATTCATCATTAACCATTAGATATAATGTTCATTATCACATCAAGTAAATTGCAATAGAAGAGAGTAAGTTGCTTAACCATTAACCACCATTGTGGTAATGTAATAACATAAACTGTCTCATGAATTATTGCATCCATTTCATGATTTCTTTAACCATATTAGTTAATCACATACTTGGACTTTATGATTATGCCATCAAATAAAGAACCATCAACATCAAGGATTTATCATCATCTAACTGACACAAAAGGCAATCACACTATTGGACACCAATATACCCTGGAAACCCCGTAGAGTGAAAACCAGCGAACATTTAATCTTATTATTAAACGCTCGTGAGGGATTTCACCCCACTCAATGGCTTATAAAGGATTCCATCCCTTAGCCATTGTTATAAAATCATTACAATGAATTATCATTAAGTTGTCACATAACTAGCTAAAAGCTAATACAGTTTTCATGTAATCTTTTACTTACATACCGCCACGTACAACATTCCTTGTGGCATGATTGTTCTAACAATGTATGATCCTACTACGCGCAAACTCATCTGCATGGTCCATTAATCATTTTCCTGCCACATGGTTAAACATCACTTTCGTTTGCCGCCATCCGCCATCGTTTCCTGTCAATGTAGTTGTCAACAAGCTTGGCAACAAAATTAGATATCATATTAATCAATCAATAAGCAACCTCTAAAAGAGATCTCTTAACCTCTACTCATATGCATGAGCAAGCATGAGATACTATATAGCTAGTACATATACTCAAGTAAGTATTGTTTGACCTCCACAATATCTATTTACATTAATGCATAATTTTCTTTAAGAGATTTAACTCTTTAGTTCTACTAACATGTATAACATAATCGTTACATCTTCATACATGTAATAAACTATTATTTCTATGCTTAACATACAAAGAACATAACTCCATATCACAATGACTATTCTTTGTGCATACCATAGCGTATCATATTAGCTATTCTTTAATGCATGCAATACATATTCCTTTCACTAGAATACTACCATCATTTCATACAACAACCACATACTTCTTTCTTAAAGGAAGTCATTATAACCTCATTTTCCTATCTTCCTATATGAGGGTTTCTCAAGCTTCTCTTTCAAGAAATTATTAAAGATATCCATATTTATACATAAAAATCAAGACACAAAAACAAGGTTAACTTACCTTTTATGTATCAAAATCAAGAAGTCAACACAACTCATCTAACAAGACAAACTTTTCAAGAGATTATTATTTTCAAGAATGTTAACATAATCACTTTCTCCACATACGCACAAAATCATACAAAATCATATTCCCACAGTCACAATAGCTACCCTTATGTGCATACAACATGTGTTTTTCCTAACACAATTACTTTTACTTCAATGCACATAATCTTTCGATGGAACAAGTATGGATTCTTGGTACGATATGAACACTATTCATATGTCTTTCAAAAATAGGAGACTCTATTTTTGTTTCAAGAAATCTACTCATAAAAGCCATCATCTTCATAAATAAAGTATGCATACTTTCCTAAAAAGAAAACTATAGAAATAAATATCTATGAGTCTAGAAGCACTTCACTAGCTAATTCGATCATGCATGTAATGCATAATTATTTCACATGAACTTAGTAATTAGCTCGTATCGCAATGCCATTAATATATATCCTTTTTCAAGAAACTTTTATAAAAATACTTATTTTAATTCAAAAAAACTTGGCCACTTTTCATGCTATGTCCTCAGGATGTTTATATGCTTCCTCTTCTTTTCTCAAGAAGATATTTTGGCTATATTAGCAAGGATTTTATTCCAAGAAAATGACGAGAGACAAGTATTTTACACACAAGACTCACATGTAGTGTTTCTAAGAGGAAATGCCTATTTTTTTAACCAAGAAAACATACAAAATAATAAATCTCTAACATATTTTCTTTACCAAGAAAACATATCAAATATTCAATCTTTTACTGCATGTACTAACATATTTTCTTTATCAAGAAAACATATAAAATAATCATTCTTTTAACGCATGCATTAACATATTTTTCTACCAAGAAAACATATAATTTAATCATTCTTTTATTGCATGCATCAACATATTTCCCTACCAAGAAAATATATAATTCAATCATTCTTTCACTGCATGCATCAACATATTTTCCTACCAAGAAAACATATAATCTAATCTTCTCTTACTACACATAAACAAAGAATGTTTCAAGAGATCAACTTATCTCTTTCCTTCCACAGGATCGGTTTCTGTTCCTGTCTCTGATGCTGATGCTGATGCCAAGTTCGTAGAGCTTTCCTCGGCTAGAGAAAACGATGAGAGCCACCTCTGCATCGCACAAGACTGAAAGTTCATGGGCTTTCTTCTTCAGACCGCCTCGGCGCTTGCAGAAGGTCACCTGCCTGTGCACGTTGTTCTCGATCTTCTTGATTTCTATTTTACCGCGCCCCATTTTCAGCAAAATCCCAAGAGTTTCTCAAAATCTGAATATAATGCCTTCCAACACTATTGGAGAATATGTTGCAAACCAAAAAGATCCGTCCACTTGCGCGACCTTGCGGTCCAAGAGATTGCGACAATACCAAAAGTCTAAAGTAAGCAACATGTGCGTGTGGAACATAAGTCTCGAAATGGATGCGAAGCGCTCCCTCATTCAGTTCACAACTACCAAGAATCAGTTAATAACTAATTTGTAAGTTGAAATTACTTTTAGGTAGGGGGTAATTCTAATAGGGATATTACATATACGATTTTGTTTTGTAATATTTTGTATTTTGGTGTTTGAAACGAGTTTTAAGATTTAAATTTAAATGTCTTAATTTTAATGTTATTTATCAAAAAAAATTAATGTTTTTAAGTTATTTAAAATAGATTTTAAATTCATAATTAAATTAAGTATGAGGTGTAGAGTAGGGTGTCACAAAGGTGCTTTATTAATGCATGGGTTATTTTTAAATTTTGTGGGTAAAAATCTCACGATGGTAAGTGTTAATGTGATCAAATAGAGTGAGATTTTTTGTGATTTTAATGGCTTAAAACCCAAGTCCTTAAATACTCCACGGTTGTTGCTACTCAAATAGTAGATGAGTTTTATCAATTGTCTTCAAACTTACATAACTTAGCCAAAAAAACTAAATTAAACAACTTTAAAAAAATATTTGAATTTTGTAAATTATATAAATTTGAATTTTATAAATTATGTATTCAAATCATATTAGGCATATTAGTTATCACATCCAAGAGTTATATAATTTGAACATCTTTAAAAGCTTTTAAATTTTTTGACTTCTAATTATATATTTTTGAATGTAAATTTCCATAGTTATAAGTGTTGGGTTGTGTTATATTCTTTCCACAATTAGCCTTAATAGGTGGGCGAACCTACCTATGGTTTTGTGTATGGTTTCCACACATGATTTGCGATGGTTCTAGGGCCATGGTATTTTGTAGATCCGGTCAAGAAAACTACGGCTGTGTTCTAATCCAGGGTTAATGGATTGGGGTTTATGAATGCTTCCACATAAAAATATAAATATTGTAACATTGAAATGAATATAATGAAAAATCAATATATGTATTGTAACATTGAAATGAACATAATGAAAAATCAATCTCGTAGTCCCGGATGTATATTTGTTTTATGTGTTATGCTCTAGCCATTGTTTATTTTTTATTTTAAAACCTACAATAAATTATAGTGTAAAATAAACACAGATTTCCATAATTATAGTATAAAATAATTTATAGAAATCAATGTTCTAAAAAATTAAAAAATATAACAATTCAATAAACGCTTTAACCATCTTTAAATATTTTAATTTTAAAGAGTTTAGACTTCTGTGATCCATACTTTGATTGTTCGAATAATTTCGACAAAATCAAATATAGCCGTTGGAGGACCTGGATGCACTATTTCACTGATCACTCAGATTTGTTCCTCAACTTGTCCTGACTATGATCGCTCAAATTTGTTCCTCAACTTGTCCTGACTATGATCGCTCAGATTTGTTCCTCAACTTGTCCTGACAATGAACCACACTAGTTAATTTGAAACGCGTCGACAAATGATTTTCTATATAATTTTCCCGAAATTATTCTCACAATTTTAATTTTAAATCAAATTAAATAATTTTATCTTAAATTAAAATAAAAATACAAAATTATGAAAATATTTTTGATAAAATATCAATGATTAATGAAACTTTATGATAATTAAATTTAACATCTCCATTCACTAACGTAGAGTAATTTAACATAAAACCCAGACATAAACGTGTTCGAGAAGAAAAAGAAAACCCACTATGGAGAAGAAAAAGTTGAGAATTTGCCGATATAACTTTCGATGTGGTTTCCTGGAAAGTTTGGATTGTCTCCCAAGAAAATGCTACTGTACGAAATTTAATAATATATTTAACTATAATTTAAATTAATCTGATTGTATATCTACAAAATTTAATAATATGTTTAACAATAAGTTAAATTAATCCGGTTATATAGCATTTGAAATTAAAGTAGACCTCGGTAGTTTAAATCGAAAGAATGTGTTCTGACGAAAATGATGGTGATGGTTTAGCTGTTTTTTAAATTAAATTTTTTTATTTAAATAAATATTCTAAAATTTATTAAAGACATTAATTATTAAAGTTATGACATTATATTATTAAGGTACATTTAAAAGAAGGTATATGAGTGCGTTATTATTTAATATACATTTAAAATAAGGAATATAAAATTTATGAATGTATAATTAATTAAGTGTAGTTTAATTTATAGATTAAATAGTTTTTTTATGATATTTTTTATGGTTAATTTTAATTAAAATTTAATAAAGATTAGGGTTTTCAGGGTATTGAATCTATTTATGCATTCAGAAATGTATTTGAAATATAAAAAATTCTTGAAATTGTATTGTTGATTTTTGGTGGATTGCAGTGAAAACGTTATTTTGTCTAAGTTAAATGGATTCAAAAATGTATTTTAAATAACAAAAAATCTTGAAATTGTATCTTCACTGAATTGCAGTGAAAAAATTTATTTTGTCTATAAGTTAGACCACTTCGTTAATTAATATCTATTAAACATATTATATCTTGTAGAATATATTTTTTGGCTTAGTTTATTGATATAGACAAAATGTTTTTTTTAACAATTTTTTTTGGTTAATTTCAATCAAAATCTCTAGATAATTTTAAAAACTTGAATTTAAGTTGTTTAACCTAAAATTCAAGTGCATCACATGTTTTTGAGGGTGTTAAATCCATTTATGCATTCAAAAATGTAATTTAAACATCAAAAATCCATAATCTTACTGCAAATTGTATCCATAGATTCTGGTAAAAAACCATTTATCTATAAATTAAAAACACCATTAATTTTTTCTATTATAATATATAATTAAATATAAAAAATTATATATAAATTTAATTAATAAAAATATTTACATACATTGATACCAAAAAACATATTAATATGTTTACCTACGGCATATCAAAATATGTGAATAAATAAAATATACACCTTATCAAAATATATGAATAAATAAAATATATTATTATATTATGATATAAATTTTTATGTTATATATAATATTTTTAAATATTTTGTTTCGAATTTAAATATCTTTAAAACCCATCAAACTTATGAAAAGGAAAATGCAATCCTTGTCAATAGAACTTGCTATGTAGCTGTATGGGTTTTGATAAGGGTAAAAAGGCTATGTCATTGTCAGTTAATGGTTGTTAATAGAAATTGCTAGGATAATGCATGGAACTTTTAAAGAAGAAAACTAAAACTTATTTTTTTCCCATAGAACTTGCTACGTAACTGTATGGAATTTTGATCGAAAGTTATATATTTATCCCATTATAAAAATTATTTTTTATTAAATTTAATATTATATATAATTATAAAATATAAATTAATTTTAAAATATTTTTTAATTTATAATATTTTATGTTAAATAAATTTTTTTACCATATGTTTTGATCATAAAATGGAATTTAATTTTTTAATGAAAAAAACATGGGATTCTTTCTCGTGAAAGGTTATTGAAAGGACATTGAATTCTTCAATGAGAAAGAAAGGACATTGTATAATGGTAAAGTCAGTGAAACCATTTTGTTTTTTAATGAAAAAAGACATGGGATTCTTTCTTGCTAAAGGTTATTGAAAGGACATTGAATTCTTCAATAAAAAAGGACATTGTATAATGGTAAAGTCAGTCAAGCCATTTTAATGAGGAAAGAAATTGGATCTTTCTTTGAAAAAGATATTGTATCATTAAAAATAAAAAGTCATAATAAATATAATAATTTATATGGTAAAAGGGAAAAAATTATTAATAAATATTAATTGTATTATTAGTAAAAAAAAATTAGTGCTTGAGTTTTTTTCCTTGAATTTTTTTAATTATGCATTAAGGTGTTCTCTATGAAAATAATTTTCCTTCTACGACACCTGTAACTTTGTGAACCGTTTATTGGGATGTTAAACGATTAAAATAGTATAGACCATTAGATTGATTTTTGGTATTAATCAGTTAGGGTATTAGTTACTTACAATGTTATTCAACCTACTCAAACTCCAATCGTTCCGTTCTGCCTTTTACGTTACCACAGTCATAGATTTTCCACAAATTTCAGTGAGAATGCTTTAAAAAATAGGTTTTCTGCAACAATGCGGAAACCAATCGGCTATAATTCACAATTACTATTAGGGCCCTGCTCCCAAATATTCTCTATAAAATTTTGACGAGTCCTAGTCTTCTTGTTGGGGAGCAAGACGAGTCCTAGTCTTCTTGTTGGGGAGCAAGACGTTAGTGTTGGAGAGCTCTGTCCAGAGAAGAGTGGGAAGCGTACCTACAGTTTGCATTGTCCCAAATATATTACAATTGCATTGTTGCATCTCTTGGATCAAAATTCGGATCTGTGAACTGCTACCTACGTTCTTAAGTTTATCCATTTTTCAATCCTTCGATTATCTCACCGTCACCCTCGCCGACAAAAACCCCTCAAGTAACATGTATCTTCCTTCACATAGTTTCACATGGTTTATAATTACCAGAAATATCATGGGGTTTCGTAAGGATTTTATTCTGGTGAATTCTTAGCTTCCTTGTGCAAATCATCTAAGATTTCTTAGCGTCTTCATCTTCCTTTCTTCTCGTCCTCGGATCTTTTATTATATCTTTTTGCAACTTCATTACATTGGAGTCGTTGCTATGTCTTCAAATAGTCTAACTATGGCATACTTACATCCTTTTGTATTATTTTGATCAAAAAGTGTTGCATACGCAACATTGGCAAGGGTGGTCTTTCCCATGTTGGAAATAATAATCCCAACCACCGCCTTAAACACACTGACAAATACCATGCTTCTTTTATTATATCTTTTCGCAACTTCATTACATTTGGAGTCGTTGCTGTGTCTTCAAACAGTCTAACTATGGCGTACTTACATCTTTTTGTATTATTTTGATCGAACAGTGTTGCATACACAACATTGGCAAGGGTGGTCTTTCCGATGTTGGAAATAATAATCCCAACCACCGCCTTAAACACACTAACAAACACCATGCTTGCTGAGTCAACCACTGCATGATTTCGATTTTGTTTGCATGCAAGAGGACTGAAGTCAGAACAGAAGTACAACATGGACCATTCCACAACACAACAGAGGAGTTCATGCATTTAATAAATTTTGGTAAATAGATATGGGCAAACATTTACTTCGCGACTGTTGCCCACACTCCACAACACCTGCAAGTTCAGAAAATCATTTACTATGTAAAATCGCCCATGTTGCATATTAAATATTTTCTTTGTCATGTAATTAATGTCAAATTTGTATGTTAAGATAAATATGGATGTAAAAGTCATTTGTAATGTTGGGCAAGTTAGAGAACGAGAGTCTTTGAGGTAGTGACAAGAAAATTGTGGAGGAATCGCCCATGTTGTGTATTAAATATTTTCTCTGTCATGTAATTAATGTCAAATTTCTATGTTAAGATAAATATGGATGTAAAAGTCATTTGTAATGTTGGGCAAGTTAGAGAGCGAAAGTCTCTGAGGTAGTGAGGAGAAAATTATGGAGGAAATATTGGTGGGCGCGCGAAAACCAGTTTCACAGAAGTTTACTCCGCAACCAAGTGATGTGTAAATCAGAGTAAGTTTGTTGTGTTTTCACTTGGAGCTGTAGCCTCCATTTATGACGCCAATGTATTTCTTTGTGTTTTAACATATAATATAAAGTGTGGCTAGTTGAGTTATGACATTAATCCCTCGCAAGTAGATTTACGACAACCTCCTTTCTTTTACTCTATTTTTCTCTGTGTAAGATTTATGTTTTAATTAAGTCCCTGTGTGGTTGTGATATCCTCGCCGCAACCTAAGATTTACCTTGCCTCAACTAAAGTTGATTTTGCTTACTTTGTCGCAACCTATTTCTGAGCTCCTTTGACCTCATAAAATTTTTCTAACATGGTATCGGAGCAGGTTAAATATTGTTAGTGTAAAAACAAGTGTTTTTGCTAGTAATTAAAATTTGTTTTGAGGCAGAATTTTTGAAGTATATTTACGAAGTAAAAAGTTTTTTCTTTCACTCAGAAATAGCAAAATCAAGCACAAGCTTGACTAATCCTCAGATACCTCAGTTTAATGGAAAAAATTATGATTATTGGGCTATTACAATAGCCCAATGGTTAAGAGCATGTGTTTCCTCCGAAGAGGTCACAGGTTCAAAACCAGAGGGGGGTAGAGTATGTATGCCTTCATAGACTTAGCAGTAAAATTGTTGCGCAAAGGTGGGTCCCTTGTCCCACAAACAAGGGGGTCTCATACACCAATTTGGTGTCTGGCTTGGCTGTGACCTTAAAAATGATTATTATTAATATTATTATTACAATGAAGGCCCTGTTTTCGTCTCAAGACATTTGGGAGTTTTTTCTTTCACTCAGAAATGGCAACATCAAGCACAAGCTTAACTAATCCTCAAATACCTCAGTTTAATGGCAAAAATTATGATTATTGGGCTATTACGATGAAGGCCCTGTTTTTGTCTCAAGACATTTGGGATTTGGTAACCAACAGATGCAGCAGTATACAATGTGTTGTCTCAAGCGGAAAGGGATTTGTTAAGGGACAGCAGGAAGAAGGATTCAAAAGCCCTGTGCTATATTTTAGAAGCAGTTCATGAAAGTATTTTCCCAAGGGTTGCAGTTGCAACGAAGTCCAAGCAAGCATGGGACACCCTCCAAACAACCTACCGAGGCATGGCAAAAGTTAAAACAACAAATCTACAGATGGTAAGGAGAGATTTTGAAACACTTTGTATGAAAGAGTCTGACAATGTAGACTCGTTTTTTACACATGTAATTGGGTTGGTTACACAAATCAGGTCTCATGGTGATACACTTGAAGAAAGGAGAATAATTGAGAAAGTTTTAGGAAGTTTTCTAGTAAGGTTTGATGTCATTGTTGTGGCCATTGAAGAGACAAAGGATCTCTTATAGAAATTCTGCAAATTCTCTACAAAACTTGCTCTAAGACTATGTAGAAATTATGCCTGTAGATTAACCCGATAACGCAATATAACCAAAGAAAAATACTATATCCTACTTCTACTATAAATTTGTGGAAGCTTAAAGATCGAGCTGAATCAGAGTTGAACAATATAACCAAAAGAAGAAGAAATCACAATACACATGAAAATACTTTGGGGAAAGCCTCAGGTAAAAACCCCACTATCTATATTATCATACAAGGTGGAAATACATAGGAATTATACAAAGCCTTAGCTCTCACAGCTAGCCAGCTCTCAGTACAATCCTCATAGATGCTCACAGGCAATCATGGCTTCTCACAAGCCTTCCTCTTTTCCCTCCAAGCTACTATTTTCTTGTGTTGTTCCTAGTGGATGATTCTCACCTCACCAAGTGGAACACTACTCTAACACACTGTCAGAACTGTGCAATCCTCCAAGGAATGATTCCTTCTGCATGCATGAGTTTTCTTTATAGGAAAACACATGCAACTGATAGTACACTGTCCTTGACATTTAGTTCAATTAGGTCTTTCTCATAATAGACATGCATGAGTTACTGATGAGGGAATCTTCAGTTATCTGGAGTACACTGGTTGAGTGCATGCATGCATCAACTGACTGATAACTCACAATTAGTTCCTCAAACAGTTTGAAACTAATTTAACTGGACTTAACTTAGTAAACTCTTAACTAATTACAACTCAAATATAACTCAATCTTATATCCTTAATTAAGTGATAATCTCCTTAATTTAAGGGATAACACTTGCATGACTTCAGAAAGATTTCTAACTTGAATTTCTCCAACTAATTAATCCATAATGAATTAATTAATTATTTCCAAGCAATTGTTAGGATTAAAATCGATTTTAATTCACAATTTTAATTCAAAGACAAATTAAAATTGGAATATTCTATATTTTATTTTTATCATTTCTTGTTGCTATTTTCAACATCTCTCACAGTTTTCAGTGGATGAGCTTCGTGCATCACTTATTTCTCATGAACATAGACTGAATAGAGCAACAAGCTCCTCATTGGAGCATGTCTTCAAGACACAAGTTTCCTTTGGTCAAGGTCAAGGCAGAGGAAGATCATATGCTAGAGGAAGAGGAAGAAGCCCACACAGAGGTGGAAGAAGCAACCCTTCAAGCTCAAGTGGAAGGGGCAGCAATCAAAATCCAAGTCAAGGCCCAAGCCAAAATCAAGCACAATGTCAGAGGTATGATAAATCTCAAGTCCAATGTCATTATTGTAAGAAGTATGGTCATTATGCAAATGAATGTAGAAATAAGTATATGACATTAGTAACAAACCAAGTGTAAATTTCACAAAAGAAAATCAGAACCATGATAGAATGTTTTTAGCTTGTAATGTAGCACAAGAAAAACAAAGTGATGTATGGTATTTAGATTCAGGGTGTAGCAACCACATGTCAGGGAACAAAGAAACATTTTCCACTCTAGATGAAAGTGCGAAATCTGAAGTGACATTAGGGACTGATAGCAAAGTATTTATTATGGGAAATGGAAGAGTTAATATCCTAACAAAGAAGGGGGAGAAGAAGTACATCTCAGAGGTTTACTTTGTCCCCGGTCTGAAGCATAACCTCATAAACATTGGACAACTCATGCAAAAGGGATACAATGTCTTTTTCAAAAATGATGTGTGTACAATTTTGGATAGGCCTCTAAGGAGACAACTGATTGCAAAGACTCATATGACAAACAATAGAATGTTTCCCCTAAAGATAAGATCAGATTTGAAAGAAGAAGGTGCACAAGCACAACTATCAATGAACTCACAAGAGGATGGAAGAAAAGAGGCAGCTGTAACACAAGTGAACTATCAAGCAGAGGTCAAAGATGAAAACTGGTTATGGCATTTGAGATTTGGACATCTCAACTTTGTTGCATACGAAAGGCATGGTGAAGGGACTGCCACTCATAGAAAAACCGAACATCCTATGTGAAGGATGTATCTTGGGCAAGCAACATAGAGAGAAATTTCCAGCGGGAGAGTCAAGAAGGGCAAAGGCACCTTTGGATATTGTCCACTCAGATTTATGTGGACCAATGCAGACACCATCAATCGGTGGCAGCCACTATGTATTGACCTTCATATATGACTACACAAGGAAGACATGGGTCTATCTCCTAAACCAAAAAAGTGAAGTGTTTGACTGCTTTCGCCAGTACAAGGCTCTAGTTGAGAAGCAAAGCGGACACTACATCAAAGTCCTCAGGACTGAGAGAGGTGGCGAATACATCTCAAATGACTTCCTTCAATTTTGCAAGGAGCATGGAATTCACAAGCAATTTACAACAAGATATACACCTCAGCAAAATTGTATGGCAGAAAAGAAGAATAGGACCATTACGGAAATGGCAAGGAGTATGTTGAAGGAAAAACATTTGCCAAATGATTATTGGGCTGAAGCTGTTGCATGTGTAGCATATATCTTGAATAGATGTCCAACCAAAAGTGTCCAAAACATAGTTCCTGAAGAGGCATGGAGTGGAAGAGAGCATAGTGTCACTCACATGATAGTTTTTGGATGCGTGTCTTATGCACATGTCCTGGATGAGTTGAGGAAAAAGTTGGATAGCAAGGGGGAGAAATGTATATTTGTTGGATACAATGATGAATCCAAGGCATACAAGATCTACAAACCATCAACCAAGAAGGTCATAATCAGAGAATAGGAAGCATGGGATGGAAGTTTAGAGAAGACAGTCAATGTGAAAGCATGTATACCACATGAGGACAAAGAGGAATTAATAGCAACAAGTAATGCCTTAGTAGTGACTCCCTCTACTCCTACTCAAGCGCAACAAAGCAGGCAACAAGGAATAACATCAACAAATAATAGGACATCGTCACGCAGTCAAGCAAATGCTTCTCCAAGCACGCCGCAAAGCACAACACCAAGTGACATGTCAAGCCCATCTTCAACAAGCATAAGAAGACCAAAATCCAGAAATCTAAATGAAATTTATGAGCAATATGAGGTTGATAGCAACGATAGTCTGAATTTCTTATTTGCATTATTTTTTCATGTAGATGACCCAATCCATTTTGAAGATGCAGTCAAAGAAGAAAAATGGGTAGCGGCAATGGAGGAAGAAATAGAAGTAATAGAAAAAAATGACACATGGGAGTTAGTGGACTTGCCGCAAGGAAAACAAGTCATTGGAGTGAAGTGGGTCTATACGACCAAAAGCAACATTGAGGGAAAGATTGAAAGGCACAAAGCAAGACTACTTGTCAAAGGTTATAAGCAACAACATGGAAGAGATTATGCGGAGATGTTTGTGCTAGTCGCGAGGATGGAGATGGTGTGTAGAGTTGTGGCAATTTCCGCGCAACATAAATGGAAAGTGTATCAGATAGATGTAAAATCAACATTCTTGAATCGAGTGCTGAAAGAGGAAGTGTATGTTGCGCAATCGCCTGGTTATGAGGTAGAAGGCCAAGAAGACAAAGTGTATCGGTTGAAGAAAACTCTTTATGGGCTGAAGCAAGCAACGCGTGCATGGTACAACAGGATAGATGCCTACTTGTTGGACAATGGTTTTGACAAGTGTGACGGTGAGCATACTCTCTACATCAAAGAGAATGATGGTAAGATTCTCATTGTTATCTTATATGTAGATGATTTAATTTTTACAGGTAGTGATGATTTTCTCATCGCTGATTTCAAACAAGTCATGAAGAATGAATTTGAAATGACTGACTTAGGGTTGCTAAGATATTTTTTGGGCATAGAAGTGAAGCAAACGGAAAATGACATTTGTATTTCTCAAGAAAAGTATGTGGCAGACATTTTGGAGAGGTTTAAATTGCAAAATAGTAAGCTTGCACCAACTCCAACTGTCACGAGGTTGAGTTGAGGAAAGAAGATTGCAGCAGTAATGTCAATCTGACATTATACAAAAGCATGATAGGCAGCTTGATGTATTTGACCGCCACTAGGCTAGATATAATGTATGCAGTGAGTTTGGTGTCAAGGTTCATGGAGACGCCAAAGGAGACACATTGGCAAGCAACAAAAAGGATTCTAAGGTATGTCAATGGGGCAAAACAGTATGGCGTTTTGTACACCGCAATAGAAGATTTCAGGTTGGTTGGTTACACCGACAATGGTTGGGCAGGAAGTGCCAATGATAGAAAGAGCACGTCGGGATATGTTTTTCATTTGGGTTCTAGTGTAATATCCCTCCCCTTAATAATAAATAATAAATAATAAATAACAAAAATAAAAATATAATAATATAATAAGAAATAATAAATAGTAAAAATAATGAATAAATAATATAAAATAAAAATAATAGATAATACAAAATAATAAATAATAAATAATAAAAATAATAAATCATAAATGTTAAATAATAAATGATATTAAAAATATATACAAAAAAAAAAAATAGTAATAACCATACTAAATAAGAATAAATAGAAATGAAAAAAAACAGTAAAAACAAGAAAATAAAAACAAGAAAGTTAAAAATAAAATAAAAAGTCACATGTAGACACATGGAGTATGTGCATGTGGTTCCCATCCAATGTTTGCTCTATTTATTAGATGGAGAGGAGGATGGGAGGCATTCCATCTTTCCAAGATTCTATTTTGTATTCTCTTGGGAGAATGGTGTTCTAAGACATAGGAGTCACTAGCAGTAGTACATTGATTGAGGGCTCGAGGATGGCCAGTTGTAGCAAATCCTTGCACAATTGAGCCGACGGTTGGGTGGAGAGTCGTCCCCAAAACCTTGTTGCAGTAAGCCTACTTCTACCACAGGTAAGCACTATTCATAGTTGAATTTAGTTTATTAATTACATGTTTATTTGGCTAGGTAAGCGCCACTCTGATTTAAATTTAATGTTAATTAGAAAAGTTAATTAAATATTTATTTTGGGCTGTTACATATGGTATCAGAGCAGGGCTCAACCCTTAGGGCCTATGGGCATCTTCTTTCTTCTTCTTCTTCTTTTTTTTTTCTCAGGATATTTAACTTGACTTGTTTTTGAAAGTTACAGGATGCTTACTGTCCTACGAGTAATTTCCACGGCAATTGAACTTTGGAATCGGGGTTTCTAGATTTCCGCAATTCTAATTTTTTTTCATTAATTCGTTAGCCATTTTTAACAATTGTTTGCAGGCTCTGCCACAACATAAACTAAGTGGTGTGTGTTTTTATGATAGGCATCAGATAAAGCTCGTTTATCATAAATTTATTTATTGTGGTTCTGAAGGACAATTTGTTTCTGCGATCATTTTTGTCCGGGAATTTTTTTTATTTGTTTGTTTATTTAATTTTGGTATCATGCATATTTATTTTGCGCATTGCACACTACCACAATCAAAGGAATAAAAGAACAATCACCATTGTTTGCAATAAACTCCGTAGCAGAATGCCAATCATTCGGTATGACAATCTCCAACATCTTTGACAAGCACTCCCACGACTTGAATTGCTAACCCATGCTTTTCAAAGAAACTCCGCACCTCATCATAATCGAAAGCTGGGTGGGGCATTCTAGTGGTGGACTGATCGATTTTCGAAGAATAAGGTGTCGTGAAGACGAGGGTGGGATCGTTGGACTGTATGGCGAAACTGCAATATGTCTGATTTCCGGTGCTCTGATCGGACAAACCCCATGAGAAGCGCTTGTAAGTATTTTCTATTTTTTTAAGTTTGTGGTATTTTCTATTTTTGAAATGAGATATCTTCTAGCTATTTGGAAAGCAAAAAGATCAGTGAATATCGGTGAAGTATCGGAGACATTGAGGCATGAGCTGTCTGTTCTATACAGTCGGTTTTGTAAGTTATCTAAACGATATTTGGACAGTGTAATATTTTATGTTCTGTTCTTTTACACAAGAGAGCTATGGGAGTATGAATGACGAAAGGATTTGACATTCATTGTATTTGTTTACTTTCAAGTTTTAACTTCCTTTGTTGGTTGTTCAATTCTTTGTTCTGTTTGATTCCCTCTAGGCAGGAGTAACTTTGTTTTATGGACCATGATCAATATTTCAACTCCGCAATGTTTCCTATTGTTTCTATGATTAAAAGGATGTGGATTCTCTAAGAACAATATTACGTTTACCCATAGTGGGAATCTTTTCATGGTTAGCTTGTGTTGCTTATTGACCTTGTCTTGTATGGTAACTAAAATTGGGCTCAAGTATGTGGTGGGTTACAAAGCGAACTTTTGACCAGAGTATGGTTTTTGATCCATGCTATTTTGATTCTTTTAATGTGGTTTGCCTATTCTGATTTTGATTCATCAATTTTGGGATACTTGTGTCTTTGGTGTGTTTCCTGTACTAAACTCCCCAAAATTTCTCTACAAATGTTCCGTTATCGATTCGATGGCTCCTGTTCTGGGGAGACTGTTTGGTTATATATAGGAACACAGGCGAGGGATTAGATGAGGTTGATTATGTGATAGTCTGTCCTGCCATGGATTAGATTGCCAAGTGTGTTGATTCGATTCTCATGCATAATGGTTGTCCTATTGAACCCAAAACTCTTTTCAAATGGGATACGAAACCTGATGATACAAACTATGTTTCTCATTTTCATGCTTATGTTGAATTAAGCCCATCAGATATGGCCATAACCATTGCCCACCTAATTTATTTAAGGGAATAAATCATGAATTATGGATCGCACGATTGATTATTTCATTATACAATAATTTGAGAATTATCCATCAACTTTCTTTGATGACAGGAAAGATTGTTTGGTATATTTTCAGTGGTTGGTATTTTTGTTTTTATTTTCAATTCATAAAATCATCTTTCAACAAACGTTCTCTGACTTTTCCTGCACAGAATTGTGAGCAACATCTTGAAGGACATCAGTTTTTTGAATCTGCAGTCATGCAGTTTAGAAATGCATTTTCCCTCTTATTCCTGTGTATGAGGATCTACCTCTCTATTTATATTTGAATGTTATTTTGTTCCTTTGAAGTTTCCACGAGAAAATTGATAGATAGATTGAACAGAAATACATGCAAAGTTGGTTATTTGGCTCTTTAAGGAAGGATATATTAGAAGTGTACAAATAGTTCACAAATACGTGTGAAAATTAAATCCATCTTTTTTGTTTGTTAATACTCTATAGTGTGATAGCTGTGCTTTTATGGGCTTTTATCCTTAATTTGTGAGATTTTAGATGGTGATTTATACTTTGTTCCCTGAATGTAATCCTTGAAATTCAAAATTTAGCCTGAATTTAATCACGGTGCTTTGTTCTGACATTATTTGAGCATGAGCATGAACCAAGTTACTTCTCTTATAGGTACCATGACATATGTATAATGTTATATGTGGTTGTCACTTGTGCAATTGGAATAGGGAAATAACGAAAAGGCATGGTTCTTGCTTTTAATATCTTTTATATTGTCACTGTAGTCTGTTTTGTTTAGTGTGTGTAGATTTTTCGACATTGTTGTCGAATGGAACAATGGAATTTGCCGGAACGCGCATAGCCATGGCCGCAAGCTTACAATGTAACTGACTAATGTGAAATGCTGATTGGGGGTTGGGATTCTGTACACATGCAGGCAATTTTATGTCTTATCCAGGAAATCATTATGGCTAAAATGTATTGTAATTTAAGGGTTTTGATATGGTGTTGCCTTCGCGGGTGCACTTGCACGCAGGCCATATTATTAATAAAATGATTTTATTTTGTGTTTTGGGGAGGGATAACCTTCCCAGTCAACTGATCTAGTTCTGGGTCGGGTGGCGATGTCTCTTCTTGTTTATGGTGTGAAATATTTCTTTGGTTGTTTGATTTCTTAAATTCCCATAGAGTCATTATTTAATAGCCATAAGAATCTCAAGATACATTCAATAAATTTGTTTAACGATTTATTTTGTTAAAAGTAGTCCATTTAATTCTTCTAACATAAGTTATGATTGCTTAAACAGATACTTAAATATTTCACTCTACAACACAAAATTTCAATTTATCTATATCCTTAAAAATCATGAATCTGTAGAATTAATAAATTTTCTTTCGAAATTCAAGTACCTTCTTAACACAATAATGCCACTAATATTATTAAGCTTTAATCGTTCGAATTTGGATTTTTCATTGAGACAATTCTCTAAGTTTTATTCTGACATCATTACTATCTTCTAACTCATGTTTTCCATGGTTTTATACTACAAAATTTGTGATTGTTGATAATTTATGGTTTAAGTATTTATGATAAAAATATATCTTATTAAACTCATAACTCTGATAATAAGGATAACTTATTAACCTTATTAGACTTTGATAATAATAATTATTGAGTATATTGGTTCTTATTTTATGATGAATCTTGAGTTATAGTAGTGTTTTATTTCTCTTACAAGGTCTTTAGATCAACCTTCTTTTCTTTTACAGTTCATCAATTTTTTTATTTTTATTTTTAATCACATTTTGATAACTGATCTGGCTTTGGTAGACTGATATACTTGTTAAAATAGCTAAAAACAACTTAGTTTTTTTAGAATCATTACAAAAGTCTGATATTAAATTATAGAAGTAAGACGTGATATTAAATTAAGTGTAAGTTAAAGTTTGGTGCACTCATTAGTTCCTCATTGGCTTTCTCATGCATCATTATACACAACAGATTATTTGGTATGGATACCGGTCCTTTCCTATGTGGTTCTCTGCTCTCATTACATGGTAAAACCACTATCTCATTTTCTTGAGTTGTTTGTGCTTGCATAGCTCTCTCAATCATAACCATATAACAAAGCGAAAATCTAAATGAGTCACATAATTAAAGATATAGTTTTATTATGACTCATTGATTCATTGGAAAAGTATATAATCTTGTAATCTTGGATGGTGATAATCTACCCATAATTGACGATGTATAATTCTCTGAAAGATTGCACTATTGAAATGGTATACTGGCATGTTTTTTGTAACAAATATTTAATGTCGGTGTAACTACTCACCACCGGTTCATTTTACAACATAGTTTACATAGCACTTGAAGTATTTGGATAAGTGAAGTTGAAATTTGTCACCAATTAAATTGCTCTAAAATAGTGAAATCTGTTCCAATTCACAATAGATAAACTTTGATATCTTATTACCTTTAGATGATCATTGTTCACTAGCATCTGTTTATTATTTTATTGTTCAATCTGATCTAAAAACACATAGATAACATTCCTTGAATGTTGATCAGACTATTCACTAATTATTTGGGTTGGATTGCTGTTCTCATTGTCCTTTAGCAATAACAGTTGCTTGGCATTTCTCTGGTCTATTATTGCAAGAACACAACTCTCTTAATATGATCTTCTAACAAATTTAATTTTGCATTGCAATTTCCATTCAGATTACATGTATCTGCTCATTTACTACTCATATCATTTGTATATTAAACATCATCAAGCTACCATTGAAGTCCCCTTCATTCTTGAGTGAACCAGTTGGGTTTGCAGTATATATACATAAACCACAGGATGGTATATTTTAGTCTCAGAGGCAAATCGTACAGATTTGGATTTCAGTTTAGAAATTGAGTATAATGTTACAGGTTAAATGCATATAGTGGATAAAGTTGTCTATGGAGAAATGGAAAGGAGAAACTAATTTTTTTTTAAAAAGGATGATAACTAATGATAGTTCATGTGATTATGGCCAACTTGGGTCAGATGTTTAAGGTGTAGAGAAGAAGTATCACAACAGGGGTAAGAAATGAGTAAGAAGAAACAACCTATTTTAGAACATAATGGAAGAGTTTAGTATAATCATAACTTGGTACTCTAAAGGTATCACTATAAGGTCCATCTAAGGATAATGCACATAAAGAAGAAAATATTGGCAATCAACTAATGAAGTTGAAAAATTAGGGTAATAATGAAGGTTATTTTAAGGAACCTGTAAGGTATGATAAATAGAATGATTGGAGAAGATTTGTGTGCATAACAACATCTATAACAATGGGAGAGCCACATTGTAATGTTTTTCATAGGTGACTAACTATGTGACTGAATTATGGATAACAATATGATCAGGAGATTTTAATATGTTGATGTCTTAAAACAGGAAAAGATAAACAGATTACACTTGGTAGCTATCTTAATGAATTTATTTATCAGGTATTATCAAAGTTGGATAAAATTTGATAAAGATTAGGGTTTTCAGGGTATTGAATCCATTTATGCATTCAAAAATGTATTTGAAACATAAAAAAATCTTGAAATTGTATTGTTGACTTTTGGTGAATTGCATTGAAAAACGTTATTTTGTCTAAGTTAAACAGATTCAAAAATGTATTTTAAATAACAAAAAAACTTGAAATTGTATTGCCGACTTTCAGTGAATTGCCGTGAAAAAATTCATTTTGTCTATAAGTTAGACCACTTCGTTAATTAATATCTATTAAACATATTATATCTTGTAGAATATATTTTTTGGCTTAGTTTAATACTAACAATTGTCCCAAAAGGTACAAAGAGAGGCCGATAGGATTATTAAATTGGAATTTTTGAATTTTTCTAGAGAGTTAATTGGTTTGTGGAAAACCTTGTTTTCTTGGACTGGATCATTGTGCAAGTACTTTTCTTTAGATGTTTTGTTTATATCTATATTACAAGGAACACATTGAATGTCTTATTTCATTTTAGAGTAAGTTAATTACCCAAAATCAAGAGGTTAAGTTAATTACCCAAAATCAAGAAACCTCTATAGATGGCCAAGCATATACGAAGAATACATCTCATTCATATGCAATACCAAATCCATCTTTTCTTTTCTTTGAGTAAAATTTCAAAAGCATGAACACATGCCATTTCATATGCACAATAAACCCAACTTCTGAAATTTCAATGTTTGGATGCATCCCATTCATATGCTACAGTGAACCCATATTTTCCTTAAATTTCAATCCATAAACACATCCATTCATGAGCCATAACAGAACCACAAAAAACAAAATCCCTGACCCGTTAATACATTATCTACTCAGAGAGAGGTAAGACGAAAGGACAACATTGTCTACGGATCCTCCATGTCTCTGAAGGAGATGAGGAGCGTCCCGTGACCCATTAATGCATTGTCTTCTCAAGAGTGCGAGGTAAGACTAAAGAAAATCACTAGCTATGGATGTTTCATGTCTCCATAAGGCCTTGATAAATCTTCGTTTATTTTGTAAATACAATAATTTGATTGCATTTTAACACTGTAAATACTAAAAATGAGCCCATAAAGAGCATATAATCAAGAAGGAAACGCTTCAATCACAGACTGGAAATAAGGAATGGTGATTATTTTATAACGATCGAATCCACCTTCTAATAAAATCTTCTTCCATTCTTTCTCTGTTATTTCCTTCCCACCAGAGCAGTGCGCCACCATTACCAGATCAAATACTAGAACTAAATTAGGATCCAGAACCGGCTTCTCTTTCTGGCCACCATTATTATTATCACTGCCTCTGTGATTAGAGTCCAGCGCCACTATGTCAACAATAATGAGCTTCCCCGTCTCCGGGATCGCCTTCATGCAGCTCTTCAGCATCTTGATACAATCCTCGTCGCCCCAGTCATGCATGATCCACTGATGACATCGCACAAACAAATTGTATAGTCAAAACGTGCTCTCAACTCATTCTAATTGAATTACATGACAGCTCAGCAAGTTCAAGACTTACCTTCATGAATATGGCGTCCGCAGAGGGCATGGTTTCAAACATGTCTCCGCCCATGTGCTCCACACCTATTTACATACATTTATATGTATAAGATTGTTATGCATATATACCATTGATGAAGCAAAGGTGTTGTTAGTAACCTGGGAGATGGGGAGCGGTGGCCACGACATGAGGGAGGTCGTAGTTGATGCCTTTGATGGAAGGATAACGCCGCAACATTGCCTCAATTGCCTCCTCTGCAAGCCCAGCCTCTCGAGGCAAATCAGAGAATGGAAGTCAAATTTCGAAAAGCCAATAGGATTATTAAATTAGCATAAACAAAAATGAGAAATTAGCATGATGATTTGATGTCTGAAACGTCAAACAAGGCCGCACAGCCTTGTGATTTTAAATATGACATTTTTTTTTTCAAGTTTGGTTGAAGATTGATACCTTGTTCACTTAATGCTTCATCTACTGTGCAAGCAACCTACAGTGTCCAAAGAAACTTTATGTCAAAAGTTAAAACATGAAATAACCATACATACCGTGAAGAAGAAAGCAACTGCAAAATAATGTTTATGCAATAATATGATAATAAGAAAAGATGAAATGTTAATAGAAGACCAATATTCATGTTTTATTTGACACAACCATTCTTTTAACATCTTCATATCAATCTAAAAATGAAAATGACAACAAATGACAGGCAAACCCTAAACCAATTTCATACATAATGTAACAATACAACAATACAGACCAACTAATGTCCAAAGATTGAAAATGCCAACAGTTTCATTTGATATAATCATCTTTTTCTATGTTTAATGTTTAAGAAAATTTCAAATGGGAATTTGCAATAGAGATAAAAGGCAAACCTTATTGAAATTCTCATATTCTTTGTTCCCTAAACTGAATACCCCATAAGTAAGGTTGGAAAGCCAAGGCCCTCTCTATTTTTCCTGGTCAAACATACAAAAGGGGCAATAAGCCCGTTAAAAGAGTCCAACGTAATAGCCAAAGGAACCAGTAATCTAAACAAATGTTAAAGGCTTAACAATTTAACCCCTCAGTGAACCACTTGTAGAACCTTGATGCATTATCAGTGGGCTCTCCATCTCCATACCTGCACAAGTACTTCAGTGCTTAGAAAATGTTGGACCGTAAGACATAGTTACAAACGTCTACCACCTAATACGGGGCATTTTGCACACACTGTTGATAAAGATTAAATAAACCCAACAACGTTTGGACTAAATATGTTGAAGCGGACTTCATAAAGAAACTTTTCAAGTAACTTTAGAAACATACTCATTCAAACTCTGTCAAATGTGACAACAACAACTACACAGGACTGTTAACTGCATGCACTGGGGTGGCAGATGTTGGAAGGTCATCATGGACCCCAGAGGTACAACAGAAACCTATTTTGCTTAGGGAGTACTAGAAAGTACAACAAACCATTCCCTAATTAATGGAGAGTACTAAAAAGGTTTGGAGCTATTAATCTGTCATGGCTCACAACCCTGCACTTAATCCGTCACTCCCTAATTAATGGAGAGTACTAGAAAGGTTTGGAGCCATTAATCCGTCACATGGCTCACAACCCATGTAACTTCACCAAGTGTCCAAGCAGTTATGTGAAGGGACATGAGTCCCTCCTTCGCATGCATTAGGCTTGCAATGTGCATGCTTATGTCCATGTTTATGGTTTTCTCCAGCTCACAGTGGAATAATGGCAATGTTGTTTGAGAAGTGCAGGGGGGAGAATACGGTTGTTCTCGCCTGGTAAGACATTTCATCGATTTCTTCTGGTTGTCGTTTGGGTTTCTGCTGGTTAGTCTGGAAGTTTTCAGAGGAGCCTTCGTGCTGGAGGTATATTGGCACACAGGGATACTACTGGCTTCAGGCTGGTGTCAGTTTCTAGAAAGCAGTATTTCACTCCGACCCATCTGTGCCACCTGGCAATCTGCAGTTCTTCGATCTGAATCCAGGGAAGCATTCCCAGTTCTCGAAAATGGGATATTGGAGCACCCTCAAGAACCAGGAAACGTGGTGTGGGAGTGGGACTGCAGGTGACCTGGAGCATTTTATAATAGGAAAAGTTATTGGTCAGATTAGGTGCGTGATCGATTTTAGAGAACTTCAAGAAATTCGCGGACTCCTCAGGAGTCATAAGGAACATGCAGTTTTGGAGGCAGAATGCAATCTCCAACAAAATCTGGCACTCAATTTCAGCATGGGTGGATTAGTCTGTGGCCTCATATCAAAGACTCTTAGCCAACTCATTCCAAGGTGAGACAAAGGAGGATGAAACATTGCACCAACTTGACAAGGAAATGGAAAACGTGAATCAGGACCCTGAGCCAATTAGTACAGGTTTGGAAGAAGCAACTCATCCCAATGCTTTTTGTTAATTTCTATGCTTTTCAGGACTATAAGAATCTTAGGCATATATTATAGAATATATAAGGTTGAGAAGTAATGGATGGTTTTATATAAGGACAAAGCCGAAATCTGTTTTGGGCCTGCGCTGGGATTTTTTTGGGGACTGTTTAATGGTGATTTGACCTCTGTTGAACAAAACTGTGATGTCATTCCTACCGCAGCATCTGCTGTAGTTTTTAATTTTACCAAATTATTGTTTAAAAAAACAGCATGCAGTGCGAAACGACTTTGAAAATTATCTTAACGAATATGCTAGGATATGTTGTCCCAATGAAAAATATGCAAAGGCTTCCCAACATGCTTAAACATTTGGACATAAACAGCTGGATAAATGTTGCTGGTCAAAGAATGTTTGTATCTTATGGTGCTAGCATAAAAAATGCTAATTTTTCCTTGTTTAATTTTCTTCATACAACTCATCATCTACTGCATAAACATCCTAGTGAAAATCAACGAAATAAGATTTCACGTTATTTAATTCCAGTCACTCAAGTAACAAGCGATTCAACTTTTGAAAGATATAATCAATTTAAAAAGTAATATAACAGCCTTCTATCGACAGCTTTACTCACTAGATCCTCTACTTTAAAGACAACCTTCTCATACCTAGCTTTCGCTTCCTCCGCGAGAGACTGTCACACATCAAAAAATTGTCAAATAAGTTAGTAAATGTAACTTCACTAGAATTAGCATAACGACAATACAAACAGCAACATGGAATCAAAACCAACACCCTTGAGAAGCTCAATAACGGTAATCATAATAACAAAAGGACGAACATGGAATTGAGAAGATTCAGAGCTAAGACAGACCGCCAAGATGTTTTATTACTATTAACTAGAATATTAGTTCCCAATCAAAGGTTGGTATAGATTTGCCAGGGTTTGAAACCAAAAGCCACTTACAAATAACCATCAATGAAAATCAATAAACTCAAGACTAAAAAATGAGAAAAGATCGGTGTGGAATAAACAGGATGTGAAACAAAACTGCTTTAAACAGAGTTTTACAAACAATACCAACAATAAAAGCAGTACACAGGAGGATATAGGATTAAGAACAATGGAAAACAAGAACCACTTGCAGAGGGAGCCAAATGGTGATAAGCATTAGTTTATTGTAAATTTTTCAAAGAATGACAGCGAATTGAGAGGAGTTGGAACCCTCACCGCTTGCAAATTGATGATAATGTTGAATTAAAGAGAATCGAAGGCAAGACAGCTTCATACTGAAATCAAATGCTTACGATTTTTATTAATTATGTGGAATTAACGGATACACGAGGACCGCTCATAAGCGAAGTATAATAATGATATCCAGGGTATGTCGCTAAGAGTGCTGGCCAAAAGCCAGGTAAGAAGAACAGTGCTTGCTAAAAGCCAGGGAAGAAGAAGAGCAACAACAACTGGCACAGAAAAAGCAGTAAAAGTATCTTCAAGAGTGACATAAAAGATTGGGAAAAAGCAGTGAGGCAACTCAACCGATATTTGGAAAAAGCAGTCACACTTCAAATCAACGGTTGAAAGTGTCTCACCTGATCCAACGGAATAGGGTAAAAGTGTTGACGATTGTTGATGCATAGGAAGGCCTATCGGCCTAAATATAGACAAAATGCTTTTTTAACCTTTTTTTTGTTAATTTTAATCAAAATCTCTAGATAATTTTAAAAACTTGAATTTAAGTTGTTTAACCTAAAAGTCAAGTGCATCACATGTTTTTGAGGGTGTTGAATCCATTTATGCTTTCAAGAATGTATTTTAAACATCAAAAATCCATAATCTTACTGCAAATTGTATCAATAAATTTTGGTAAAAAAAACAATTATCTATAAATTAAAAGACACCATTAATTTTTCTATTATAATATATAATTAAATATTAAAAATTATATATAAATTTAATTAATAAAAATATTTACATACATTGATACACTTAAAAACATATTAATATGTTTACCTACCACATATCAAAATATGTGAATAAATAAAATATAAAACATATCAAAATATATGAATAAATAAAATATATTACTATATTATACTATGATATTAATTTTCTTTTCATATTATTTAATATTTGAAATAATAAATTTTCATGTTATATATAATATTTTTAAATATTTTGTTTCGAATTTAAATATTTTTAAAACCCATCAAACTTATGAAAAGGAAAATGCAATCCTTGTCAATAGAACTTGCTATGTAGCTGTATGGGTTTTGATAAGGGTAAAAAGGTTATGTCATTGTCAAAACAACTTGCCAGGTAGATGATGCATAGAACTTTCGTAAGAAAAAGAGAGTTAATGGTTGTTGATAGAAATTGCTAGGATAATGTATGGAACTTTTAAAGAAGAAAACTTACTTTTTTTCCCATAGAACTTGCTATGTAACTGTATGGAATTTTGATCGAAAGTTATATATTTATCCCATTATAAAAATTGTTTTTTATTAATTTTTTTTTTCTCGGTAAAAACTAATTCTATTAAGAGGAAATATGGTACAATATGGACTTACAGCCAAGAGAAGCAAGAGAACGGGCATCCGGAAAGGAATGACTATCCACCTCAGCCCCTGAGAGAAGCTAGGAAGAGAACATTGCTAAACAAGAAGTAACAAGAGGAACAGAGAAACAGGTGCAGAAACATATGATTCTACCCAACATGGGTAGGATCAACTATTCGGCATTTTTTCCCTTTCTTTTTACCAACTTTGACCCAATCAAGATGACTCTACTGAACTGGCATGATTTGCAAACTAAGCTGTGCTGACGGAGAGGACTCCTTGTCTGAATCCGAGGGAGAGGACTCATGAGTTCTTTTCTGTGCGTTTGGAGGGACAGAAGAATCCTTATGACTAGTCGAAGGCGGATCCTGTGCCTGCTTTGTTTCCATTCCTTCTGCATCCCCTGCCTCTTCATCTGAGCTGAAATCAAAATCATCCATCGAAGGAGGATCATGAGGCTTCCAAATTTTGGATTTTGGCTTAGGATTGGCTTTCTTCTTTTGGGCAGGCCGTGAGGGACAAGAGTTCTGAAGGTGCCCTGTGTGATGGCAATTTCGACAGCGAAAGGCTGTGTTCCCGTAGTCTAGGGACTGGGTCCAATGGAAGTCTCCAATTTTGAGATTAATCTGATCCGGTAGACCTTTGCTCATGTCTATTTCTGCACAAATTCTGGCGAAGGTGTATATGCCTTTTTCTCTCCTAGAGGTGTCTGTTGCTAGAAAGCGGCCTAGAGAGTCGCCGATTCCTTGGAATACAACAAAGTGCCATAGATGCACTGGGAGGTTAGGAAGTCTGACCCAGATGGGGAGCTTGGTGATGATCGCTGAAGAAGGATCAAAATCTAGGAACCATGGGGTGAGGAATAGTCCTGCTGAGCCCCAAAACCATGGGCCTTCAGTTAATGCTTTTTGGTAATCTTCGTTGAAAGCAAAAACTACAATGAAGAAACCCTTTGAGCAAAGAAGAACCTTGCAGTTGTTGGTCCAGTGAGAGTGGATCCATTGGTAGAGATCCGCTGTGCGAGGCCATAGTCCATTGAACCTGCAAATAATGGCATGCTCTGCATACTTTTGGATTTGCTCATCCAGCGAAGGATGCATTATTTCAATGGAGGGGGTTTCCTCCAGCTTGTCCACCAAAAATGGTTTAGGAGCCTGAGCTGGTGGAGCAGCTTTCTTGGGCTTCTGAGCATGGACTGCATCTTTGTAAGAAAAAGCCGCAGCTGAAGATGACTGTCCAACAGCTCCCCCTCTCAAACGGAGGGTAAGAATGATGGAGGCATTTCTCCTAATGCTGTAAAAAGAAAGGGGATAAAGATCCTCAAGTTGTTTACCTTCGTGGAGGAGTCGTTGAGAAGCGGAGGGAATCCCCAGCCTAAATTCCAGAGTTTGCTTGAGGTTCTGCACTAGATCTGAAGCGCTTACCCATTGTAGCAGAGTTTTTCCAGAAAGGAGCCCGATCTGGATCTGGAACGAGGCTGAGAGATCCAACTGCTGCTTTCCATCGCTTCTCTTCTCCATAGAAAAGCGGGCTGTCTCGATTTCTTGCTCCGGAGCTGCTAAGTTGGCATAGGCCGGGAGCATACTGGGGTATGTCTTCGTGACTGGCTTCACTCTAGCTGCCTGCATTTGGATAAAGATCTTCATTGCCTCCGCAGCTTGCCCAATCTGTGCAGATCCTGAAATCACTGCCTCCTCGGCATGCCCATTCTGCATGAACCCCGAAATCATTGCGTTCCACGAAGCCATTTTCTTGACATCTCGTTCAGGCATTTCGTCAAACAGTTCGCGTGCAATCTTAACCCTTCCACATTTTATATACAAATCCAGAAGGGCATTCGCCACAGCCGCATGGAGCTTACACCCTCTTCTTCTGATTCGGCCATGGATCTCCATACTAAGATGCAGAGATGGCCAGGCGATACAAGCCGGAAGAACATTGGCGAAGGTGAAGAGATTCTGCGAGACGTCTGTTTCTGTCATCTGGTGGAAGAGATACAGGACCTCCTGGGGAGGGCCAATCTTTGCGGAAGATCCAATCGTCAATGTCCTAAGACACCCATCGCGTTTGGGCTTTTGGTCGAAAACCCTGCAAGCTCCCACTAAGCAACCGCCCTTCTCCATCCTCCGCCGCGAGCTCAGCCTGGCATTGAGAAACTCCTCAATGCGACCGTTGGGGAAGGAAGCGAGGAGACGGGGTCCGTGGCCAAGCCTAGAAATGGAGTCAAACGCCCGAATCTCATATTCCCGATCGAAAACCACATTCGCGCTCTCTTCTCCGTAGATTCGAACGAGTACCTTCCTGGGCTTCTCGTCCTCTCTGTTCTTCCAACTGCACCGGAAAATCTCATTCGTCATGCCCCCGCTGAGAGGCACGGTTTCCATCTCGTTTGCGCCGATGGCGTCCCCCCAACTGAGAGCGAGGGATTGCAGAGCCATACCGTGTCCAAAACTTGACCTTTTTGACAAGTGCAAAAGGGGATTTTTTGGACTTCATTTTTTTTTTTATATTAAATTTAATATTATATATAATTATAAATTATAAATTAATTTTAAAATATTTTACGTTAAATATTTTATGTTAAATATTTTTTTTTTAACGTATGTTTTGATCATAAAATGGAATTTAATTTTTTAATGAAAAAGAACATGGGATTCTTTCTTGCTAAAGGTTATTGAAAGGACATTGAATTCTTCAATGAGAAAGAAAGGACATTGTATAATGGGTAAGTCGAGCCATTTTATTTTTTAATGAAAAAAGACATGGGATCCTTTCTTTGGAAAGGTTATTGAGAGGACATTGAATTCTTCAATGAGAAAGAAAGGACATTGTATAACGGTAAAGTGAGTTAGCCATTTTAACGAGGAAAGAAATTGGATCTTTCTTTGGAAAAGATAGTGTATCGTTTAAAAATAAAAATTCATAATAAATAAGATAATTTAAAAAAATATATTAATAAATATTAATTGTATTATTAGTAATTTTTTAGTGCTTGTGTTTTTTCATGAATTTTTTTAATTATGCATTAAGGTGTTCTCTATGAAAATAAGTTTCCTTTCAAGACACCTGTAACTTTGTGAACCATTTATTGGGATGTTGGACGATTAAAATAGTATAGACCATTAGATTGATTTTCAGTATTAATCAGTTAGGGTATTAGTCAGTTACAATGTTATTCAACCTACTCAAACTCCAATCGTTTCGTTCTGCCTTTTACGTTACCACAGTCATAGATTTTCCACAAATTTCAGTGAGAACACTTAAAAAAATAGGTTTTCTGCAACAATGTGGAAACCAATAAGCCAGAATTCACAATTACTATTAGGGCCCTGCTCCCAAATATTCTCTATAAAATTGTAACGAGTCCTAGTCTTCTTGTTGGGGAGCAAGACGAGTCCTAGTCTTCTTGTTGGGGAGCAAGACGTTAGTGTTGGAGAGCTCTGTCCAGAGAAGAGTGGGAAGCATACCTACAGTTTGCATTGTCCCAAATATATTACAATTGCATTGTTGTATCTCTTGGATCAAAATTCGGATTTGTGAACTGCTACCTACGTTCTTCAGTTTATCCATTTTTCAATCCTTCGATTATCTCATCGTCGCCCTCGCCGAAAAAAGCCCCTCAAGTAAAACGTATCTTCTTTCACATAGTTTCACATGGTTTATAATTATCAGAAATATCATGGGGTTTTGTAAGGATTTTATTCTGGTGAATTCTTAGCTTCCTTGTGCAAATCATCTGAGATTTCTTAGCGTCTTCATCTTCCTTTCTTCTCGTCCTCAGATCTTTTATTATATCTTTTTGCAACTTCATTACATTTGGAGTCGTTGCTATGTCTTCAAACAGTCTAACTATGGCATACTTACATCCTTTTGTATTATTTTGATCAAAAAGTTTTGCATACACAACATTGGCAAGGGTGGTCTTTCCCATGTTGAAAATAATAATCCCAACCACCGCCTTAAACACACTGACAAATACCATGCTTCTTTTATTATATCTTTTTGCAACTTCATTACATTTGGAGTCGTTGCTATGTCTTCAAACAGTCTAACTATGGCGTACTTACATCTTTTTGTATTATTTTGATTGAACAGTGTTGCATACACAACATTGGCAACGGTGGTCTTTCCGATGTTGGAAATAATAATCCCAACCACGGCCTTAAACACACTGACAAACACCATGCTTGCTGAGTCAACCACTGCACGATTTCGATTTTGTTTGCATGCAAGAGGATTGAAGTCAGAACAGAAGTACAACGTGGACCATTCCACAACACAGCAGAGGAGTTCAGGCATTTAATAAATTTTGGTAAATAGATATGGGCAAACATTTACTTCGTGAGTGTTGCCCACACTCCACAACACCTACAAGTTCAGAAAACCATTTACTATGTAAAATCGCCCATGTTGCGTATTCAATATTTTTTTGTCATGTAATTAATGTCAAATTTGTATGTTAAGATAAATATGGATGTAAAAGTCATTTGTAATGTTGGGCAAGTTAGAGAACGAGAGTCTGAGGTAGTGAGGAGAAAATTGTGGAGGAATCGCCCATGTTGCGTATTAAATATTTTCTCTGTCATGTAATTAATGTCAAATTTCTATGTTAAGATAAATTTGGATGTAAAAGTCATTTGTAATGTTGGGCAAGTTAGAGAGTGAGAGTCTCTCAGGTAGTGAGGAGAAAATTGTGGAGGAAATATTGGTGGGCGCGTGAAAACCAGTTTTACAGAAATTTACTCCGCAACAGTAAGTTTGATGTGTTTTCACTTGGAGGTGCAACCTCCATTTATGACGCCAATGTATTTCTTTATGTTTTAACATATAATATAAAGTGTGGCTAGTTGCGTTATGACATTAATCCCTTGCAAGTAGATTTACAACAACCTCCTTTCTTTTACTCTGTTTTTCTGTGCATAAGATTTATGTTTTGATTAAGTCCTTGCGTGGTTGTGATATCCTCCCCGCAACCTAAGATTTACCTTGCCGCAACTGAAGTTGATTTTGCTTACTTTGCCGCAACCTATTTATGAGCTCCTTTGCCCTCATAAAATTTTTCTAACGTGTTTTTACTAGCAATTAAAATTTGTTTTGAGGCAGAATTTTTGAAGTATATTTACGAAGTAAAAAGTTTTTTCTTTCACTCAGAAATAGCAACATCAAGCACAAGCTTGACTAATCCTCAGATACCTCAGTTTAATGGAAACAATTATGATTATTGGGCTATTACAATAGCCCAATGGTTAAAAGCATGTGTTTCCTCCTAAGAGGTCACAGGTTCAAAACCAGTGGGGGGTAGAGTATGTATGCCTTCGTAGACTTAGCAGTCAAATCGTTGCGCGAAGGTGGGTCCCTTGTCCCACAAACAAGGGGGTTTCATACACCAATTTGGTGTCTGGCTTGGCTGTGACGTTAAAAATGAATATTATTATTATTATTACAATGAAGGTCCTATTTTCGTCTCAAGACATTTGGGAGTTTTTTCTTTCACTCAGAAATGGCAACATCAAGCACAAGCTTAAATAATCCTCAAATACCTCAGTTTAATGGCAAAAAGTATGATTATTGGGCTATTACAATGAAGGCCCTGTTTTCGTCTCAAGACATTGGGGATTTGGTAACCAACAGATGCAGCAGCATACAATGTGTTGTCTCAAGCAGAAAGGGATTTGTTAAGGGACAACAGGAAGAAGGATTCAAAATCCCTGTTCTATATTTTCCAAGCAGTTCTTGAAAGTATTTTCCCAAGGGTTGCAGTTGCAACGAAGTCCAAGCAAGCATGGGATACCCTCCAAACAACCTACCGAGGCATGGAAAAAGTCAAGACAACAAATTTAGAAATGGTAAGGAGAGATTTTGAAACACTTTTTATGAAAGGGTCTGAGAATGTAGAATCGTTTTTTACACATGTAATTGGGTTGGTTACACAAATCAGGTCTCATGGTGAGACACTTGAAGAAAGGAGAATAATTGAGAAAGTTTTGAGAAGTTTGCTAGTAGGCTTGATGCCATTGTTGTGGCCATAGAATAGACAAAAGATCTCCTGTAGAAATTCTGCAAATTCTCTACAAATCTCGCTCTAAGACTATGTATAAAACATTCCCGTAGATTAACCCGATAATGCAATATAACCAAAGAAAAATACTATAACCTACTTCTACTATCAATTTGTGGAAGCTTAAAGATCGAGCTGAATCAGAGATGAACAATATAACCAAAAGAAGGAGAAATCACAATACACATAAAAATACTTTGGGGAAAGCCTCAGGTAAAAACCCCATTATCTGTATTATCATACAAGATGGAAATACATAAGAATTATATAAAGCCTTAGCTCTCACAGCTAGCCAGCTCTCAGTACAATCCTCACAGAGCAATCCTAGCTTCTGTTATGAAACCAACTCAAGAAAAGATAGAAAAGATAGATCAACGCCTTAGAATTCAGCCTCTTCGAGGGGGCAACCTCCTTTACATTACATAAATGAACAATTCTTGGATGATACAAATGACAAAACCTCCTTTCTATATATAGGAGTCTAAGGAGTCACAATATAATCCAGCCGACCTAACAATAATAATATAAAGCCACAAAAATAACAATAGAGGGATTCTATGGGGCATAGAAATAACAATATGGGGGTAATAGGGGCACAACAATATAAATAAGGGGTATAACTACAATAGTAATGGGGTAATCACTAGTATTATAGGGACCCAACATGCCCCTCTCCTTCAAAAAAGTGTTGTCCTCAACGCTTGAGTAGTTCTGGATACTTCTGCATAAAATTCTCATCCTCCCATGTGGAATCTTCAGCGGATAAGTTCTTCCACTTGATAAGATACTCTGAAATTGATCGATTTTGTAGCTGTCAAGTTCTTGTTTCTGTGACTTCTTCCGGTTCCAATATAATTTTTCCTTCCTCGTCAAGTTCTGGAAATATTGTTTGAACTGGGAGCTTGTCGCCTATAACCTTCTTTAAACATGAAACATGGAAAACTGGGTGCAATCGAGAAGCTACAGGAAGCTCCAATTTGTATGCCATAGTACCAATCTTTTCCAACACCTTGTACGGACCATAATACTTTGGTGATAATTTATTATCCTTCTTAGCTTGCTTTAGGGACATTTTCTTATATGGTTGTAGCCGTAGGAATACCCAATCACCTACATCAAAACTTCTTTCACTGCGATGTTGATCTACCTGTTGTTTCATTCTATTTTGTGCCAACACGAGGTTATCCTTTAAGAGTTGGAGGACTTGTTGTTGATGTTCGATGTGATGTTCCACTGCTTGAACCTTAGAATTTTCTCTTAAATATGATGTGATTGATGGTGGTTGGTACCCATAAAGTGCCATAAATGGGGTCATTTTTGTTGCTGTATGGAAGGAAGTGTTATACCACCATTCAGCCAGAGGCAACCATTTGACCCATTGTGTCTGTTTATCAGATACAAAGCAACGAAGATATCCTTCCAAACATTTGTTTACTATCTCAGTTTGCCCATCAGATTGAGGATGATAATATGAGCTATGAGCTAACTGAGTACCCAGACAAGAAAATAATTCTGTCCAAAAATTTCCAGTGAAAATGGGATCTCTGTCACTTACAATAATCTTTGGGTTTCCATGTAGCTTTTGAACTGTTTCCATAAATGCAGTAGAAACTGTACTGGCTTTAAATGGATGTGATAATGCACAAAAGTGTGCATACTTGGTAAGTCTGTCAATTACCACCATGATGACACTCTTTCCCTCAGACTTGGGTAAACCTGTGATAAAATCCATTGAAACCTCCTCCCAACGTTGGCTTGGAATGGATAAAGGTTGTAATAGATCTGGTGTCTTAATTTTTCAACTTTATTTTGTTGGCAAACGAAACATTCTGCCACAAAATTTTGAATATCTGATTTAAGGCCATCTCAAAAAAATTCCTTCTTAACCCTGTGGTAAGTTTTTAAAAATCCTGAGTGCCCTCCTAAGGGAGAAGTGTGCAATTCCATAAGAGTCTTTTGTTTTAGCTGGGAATTCTTACAGAGGTATAAGCGATCTTTGTACCATAACGAATCATTTTGCCAGCTAAATGTATCAGAAGTACTGGAATCTTGTTGTAGCTTTCGAATAAGTGCTCACACTTCTTCGTCATTCTTCCATTCCTCCTTTACTTCGTTTATCCAATGTGGTTGGATAATAGAAATGGCACACAACAATGCTTCCGTATCCTCATCCTTTCTTGAGAGTGCATCTGCCACCACATTTTGCTTCCATTTTTGTAGATGATTTCAAAGTCATAACCCAACATCTTTGTGACCCACTTTTGTTGCTCTTCAGAGGATAATCTTTGTTCTAAAAAGTATTTAAGGCTATCATGATCCGTTTTTACCTTGAAGTGTCTTCCCATTAGGTAGGGTCGCCATTTCTTAAGTGCATGGAGTATTGCCAACATTTCCTTCTCATAAATAGCTTTGCTTAAAAACTTTCCCTTGATTGGACGACTTTCAAAAGAAATGGGTCTTTCATCTTGCATTAGAACAGCACCAATTCCATTTCCTGAAGCATCACATTCCACAATAAAGGTTTTTGTGAAGTCCGGTGTAGCTAAGACCGGTGCTTGGCACATTGCCTCTTTAAGATGTTTAAAGGCCTTTGTTGCTTCCGGAGTCCATGAAAATGAATCTTTCTTCAATAATGTTGTTAGAGGTGCTGTTATTCTCCCATAATTCTTAACGAACTTGCGATAATACCCTGTCAACCCAAGAAATCCTCGCAGATGCTTTATGGATGTGGGGATTTTCCATTCCTTAATGGCTTTAATTTTGCTAGGGTCTACCTTAACTCCTTCATGAGATACAATATGACCCAAATATTCTACCTCCTGGACTCCAAAGAAACATTTGGATCTTTTTGCATATAATTGTTTCTCCTCCAATAGTTGTAGCACCTTGTCAACATGTTCAACATGATCCTTCCAAGACTTGTTGTAGATTAGTATATCATCAAAAAATACTAACACAAATTTTCTAAGGAATGGTTTGAAAATTGAATTCATCAAACCTTGAAATGTTGAAGGTGCATTGGTAAGGCCAAAAGGCATGACCAAAAATTTATAATGACCCTCATGAGTTCTAAATGCCGTTTTCGGAATGTCTTCAATCTTCATTCTGATTTGATGATATCCCGAACGAAGATCCAACTTGGTGAAGTAAATTGATCCATGCAATTCATCCAGTAATTCATCAATGACAGGAATGGGGAACTTATCTTTAATAGTGAGCTTGTTGAGCTCCCTATAATCTGGACACATGCGCCATGATCCATCCTTCTTGTGCACCAATACTACTGGAGCTGAGAAAGAACTTTGACTCGGTTGAATTATACCAGCCTCTAGCATTTCTGCAACCATATGTTCAATTTCACTTTTTTGGACATATGGATATCTGTACGACCTGATGTTTGGAGGAACACTTCCTGGAATCAGATGAATAGCATGATCATGATCACGCATAGGTGGGAGACCTTTGGGAGTCTCAAATACCTTGGAATGATTGTCCAGGACTTTTTGGAGATCTGGAGAAATAGATGATTCCAATGTGGAAACATCTAGCGAGCATAATTGTGCAATTACACCTCTTTGCTCCTTTTTTAGAAGCTTTGTCATGCCATTAGAGCTGATTATCTTTCCTGGTTTCCCTGCAATACCCCTTAATTAAACTTCCTTTCCTTCCACAGAAAATTTCATGAAAAGTTCTTGAAAATTAAAAGTTATTGTACCCAAGGATTGTAGCCATTGGACTCCTAGTACAACATCAGCACCTCCCATTGGAATGGAAAGCATTGGGCTAGTCAATACATATTCTCCCATGGATAGCTTGATATTGTGGCACTTTCCAGAACAATTTATTGTTCCTCCATTTGCAATCATCACTTGACACTCTGGTGCTGGATATAGGAAGCAATTCAATTCTTTTGCTACCCTACAATGAATAAAATTGTGGGTGCTTCCTGAATCAATCAACACTATTACCTTTTTCTTCTTGATTTGTCCTTCTATCTTGATGGTTTGAGGAGTGGTAATTCCCGCCAATGCATTACAAGATATGGTCGGATTTATTTGTTCTTCATCTAGGCTTTGTTCCTGGAATATATCCTCTTCTTTTGACCTTTGTTGCTCCTTTTGTTCTTCCTCTTCACAATCTATGTAGAATAATTTCTTCTCAGCACACTTATGACCTTTTGTGTATTTTCTATCACAATTGTAACAAAGCCCTTTTGCTCTTTTTTCTTCCAATTGTTGTGGTGTCAACCTTGTAGGTTGTGGAAGACTATGGGCAACAACACTTCCGTCTTTATAGTTGTGAATGGTATGCTTCCTAGTTGCCATAATTTTGCTTTCCATTTTTCTTGCTAACCTGAATGCCTTCTCTAATGAATCAGGTTCCCAAAGGCGCACATCATGTTGGATATTATCCTTTAAAGACCCTATGAACACATCAATCCTATGCTCCTCTGGAATATCTTTTACCCTTATGTTCAATTTTTGGAACTCCTCAATGTGCTCCATTATTGAACCCTTTTGTTTGAGACTTATCAATTGGCTAAAAAAAGTATTGCTTTTTGTATCCTCATAATGTGCTATCAATTCTTCCGTAAAAATTGCCCAAGTGATAAATTGTTTACGAGAACAAAGCCATTTATACCATACAAACTAATTTGGTTCCAAATATAAAGTTGCCATACGTACCTTTTGTGTGTTTTGCACATTATTGAGATCGAAGAATTGCTCCATCCGTAATATCCATGTGGCGGGATCCTTGCCATCAAACTTCCTCATATCGATTTTTGGAATGTGGTGGTTCTTCGATCTAACATTAGCGTCTATGGAATCATGATTAACATTTCTTTTGTTCTCATCATGAGTTTCCTTTACTACCTTTTCACCATTAGTAAGTATTTCTTGTAGAAAATTAGTCAAATCTATCTTCAAATCTGCCATGCCTGTCTTCAAATTTGTGTTCAAATCTATCTTCAAATTGTCCATCTTAGCTTCCATGCCATTCATCTTAGCTTCCACGCCATTTATCTTAGCTTCCATGCCATTTATCTTAGCATCTGTTAACTTTTGTGAGTGTGACATTTGTTGCACTTGTTCTTGTAATTTTGATATATCATGTAGCATTTATTCCTCTTCTTCATGAGTTATGCTAGAGCTTTCAGGTTCCTTACTAGGTGTTTGCATTTTCTTTCCTCGGGGCATCAGTTACCGATAATAATGCTCTACTATGCCCTTTGAATTCCTTCAAAATAAATTTTCAAACCAAGCTTAAGCAAAAATTTAAAAAAATCTACACACCTTTTTTCACTTTGTAGGAGCTCGATATTGCCTCTGATGTATCTCTGTACTTTCCAGTCATCTAGTTCTGAACTTGTGACCTGTAGTAGCTCTCTGTGTCCTCTTTTCAATGCTACAAGTCTGACCCAAATTGGATTCTCCAAGGAAGCGTTATGCGAAATCTCCCACATTAACTTGATTATAGACTAGTTCAGTAGAGCTAACTTGTACGACGTTCCGCGAGTCACTGTTTCGACCTTTGGATCTAAAAAACACCCACAAGCAACTACAGTCCGTCTTCTTTCTGTACCTTCTTACTAAACTTCAATCCGATCCCCAGAGAGAACGTTATGACGATTTTCCCCAGGTCACCTATTTTGAATGTAATTCAGGAGTCTGCAAAAAGACCAACTTCCTCAGATCATATCTCTGAAAATATCATGCGAAAAGCTCTGAAATTCGGATCCAAGGTTCAGCGCGATTTCTTCTCAAATGGGTTTTTTTTGCGACTTCTGAAACATCACAGAAAAAACGTTATAGCGAAAATGCCATGATGACCTGTTTGGAGCAGCGAAACCCTAGAATCCAAAGCTCTGATACCAAATGTTATGAAACCAGCTCAAGAAAAGATAGAAAAGATAGATCAACGCCTTAGAATTCAGCCTCTTCGAGGGGGAAACCTCCTTTACATTACACAAATGAACAATTCTTGGATGATACAAATGACCAAACCTCCTTTCTATATATAGAAGTCTAAGGAGTCACAATATAATCCAGCCGACCTAACAATAATAATATAAAGCCACAAAAATAACAATAGAGGGATTCTATGGGGCACAGAAATAACAATATGGGGGTAATAGGGGCACAAAAATATAAATAAGGGGTATAACTACAATAGTAATGGGGTAATCACTAGTATTATAGGGACCCAACAGCTTCTCACAAGCCTTCCTCTTTGCCCTCCAAGCTCCTATTTCCTCGTGTTGTTCCTAGTGGATGATTCTCACCTCACCAAGTGGAACACTGCTCTAATACACTGTCAGAACTGCACAATCCTCCAAGGAATGATTCCTTCTGCATGCATGAGTTTTTTTTATAGGAAAACAAATGCAACTGATAGTACACGGTCCTTGACATTTAATTCAACTAGGTCTTTCTCATAATAGACATGCATGAATTACTGATGAGGGAATCTTCAGTTATCTGGAGTACACTGGTTGAGTGCATGCATGCATCAACTGACTGATAACTCACAATTAGTTCCTCAAACAGTTTGAAACTAATTTAACTGGACTTAACTTAGTAAACTCTTAACTAATTACAACTCAAATATAACTCAATCTTATATCCTTAATTAAGGGATAATCTCCTTAATTTAAGGGATAACTCTTGCATGACTTCAGAAAGACTTGTAACTTGAATTTATCGAACTAATTAATCCATAATGAATTAATTAATTATTTCCAAGCAGTTGTTAAGACTAGATTCGATTTTAATTCAAGGACAAATTAAAATTGGAATATTCTAGATTCTATTTTTATCATTTCTTGTTGCTATTTTCAACATCTCTCACAATTTTCAATGGATGAGCTTCGTGCATCACTTATTTCTCATGAACATAGACTGAATAGAGCAACAAGCTCCTCATTGGAGCATGCCTTCAAGACACAAGTTTCCTTTGGTCAAGGTCAAGGCAGAGGAAGATCATATGCTAGAGGAAGAGGAAGAAGCCCACACAGAGGTGGAAGAAGCAACCCTTCAAGCTCAAGTGGAAGGGGCGGCAATCAAAATCCAAATCAAGGCCCAAGCCAAAATCAAGCACAATGTCAGAGGTATGATAAATCTCAAGTCCAATGTCATTACTGTAAGAAGTATGGTCATTATGCAAATGAATGTAGAAATAAGTAATATGACATTAGTAACAAACCAGGTGTAAATTTCACAAAAGAAAATCAGAACCATGATAGCATGTTTTTAACTTGTAATGTAGCACAAGAAAAACAAAGTGATGTATGGTATTTAGATTCAGGGTGTAGCAACCACATGTTAGGGAACATAGAAACATTTTCCACTCTAGATGAAAGTGTGAAATCTGAAGTGACATTAGGGTCTGATAGCAAAGTCTTTATCATGGGAAATGGAAGAGTTAATATCCTAACAAAGAAGGGGGAGAAGAAGTACATCTCAGATGTTTACTTTGTCCCTGATCTGAAGCATAACCTCATAAGCATTGGACAAGTCATGCAAAAGGGATACAATGTCTTTTTCAAAAATGATGTGTGTACAATTTTGGATAGGCCTCCAAGGAGACAACTGATTGCAAAGGTTCATATGACAAGAAATAGAATGTTTCCCCTAAAGATAAGATCAGATTTCAATGAACTCACAAGAGGATGGAAGAAAAGAGGCAACTGTCACACAAGTGAACTATCAAGCAGAGGTCAAAGATGAAAATTGGTTATGGCATTTGAGATTTGGACATCTCAACTTTGGAAGTTTGAATTTGTTGCATAGGAAAGGCATGGTGAAGGGACTGCCACCCATAGAAAAGCCGAACATCCTATGTGAAGGATGTATCTTGGGCAAGCAACATAGAGAGACATTTCCAGCGAGAGAGTCCATAAGGGCAAAGGCACCTTTGGAGATTGTCCACTCAGATTTATGTGGACCAATGCAGACACCATCAAGCGGTGGCAGCCACTATGTATTGACCTTCATAGATGACTACACAAGGAAGACATGGGTCTATCTCCTAAAACAGAAAAGTGAAGTGTTTGAGCGCTTTTGCAAGTACAAGGCTCTTGTTGAGAAGCAAAGCGGACATTACATCAAAGTCCTCAGGACTGACAGAGGTGGCGAATACATCTCAAATGACTTCCTTCGATTTTGTAGGGAGCATGGAATTCACAAGCAATTTACAACAAGATATACACCTCAGCAAAATTGTGTGGTGGAAAAGAAGAATAGGACCATTGTGGAAATGGTGAGGAGTATGTTGAAGGAAAAACATTTGCCAAATGATTATTGGGCTGAAGTTGTCGCATGTGCATCATATATCTTAAATAGATGTCCAACCAAAAGCGTCCAGAACATAGTTCCTGAAGAGGCATGGAGTGGAAGAAAGCATAGTGTCACTCACATGAGAGTTTTTGGATGTGTGTCTTATGCACATGTCCTGGATGAGTTGAGGAAAAAGTTGGACAGCAAAGGGGGGAAATGTATATCTGTTGGATACAATGATGAATCCAAGGCATACAAGCTCTACAATCCATCAACCAAAAAGGTCATAATCAGAGAAGAGGAAGCATGGGATGGAAGTTTAGAGAAGACAGTCAATGTGAAAGCATGTATACCACATGAGGACAAAGAGGAATTAATAGCAACAAGTAATTCCTCAGCAGTGACTCCCTCTAATCCTATTCAAGCGCAACAAAGCAGACAACAAGGAACAACATCAACAAATAATAGGACAGCGTCACGCAGTCAAGCAAGTGTTTCTCCAAGCATGCCGCAAAGCGCAACACCAAGTGACATGTCAAGCCCATCTTCAACAAGCATAAGAAGACCAAAATTCAGAAATCTAAATGAAATTTATGAGCAAGATGAGGTTGATAGCAGCGCTAGTCTGAATACCTTATTTGCATTATTTTGTCATGTAGATGACCCAATCCTTTTTGAAGATGCAGTCAAAGAAGAAAAATGGGTTGCGGGAATGGAGGAAGAAATAGAAGCAATAAAAAAGAATGACACATGGGAGTTAGTGGACTTGCCGCAAGGAAAACAAGTCATTGGAGTGAAGTGGGTCTATAAGACCAAAAGCAACATTGAGGGAAAGATTGAAAGGCACAAAGCAAGACTAGTTGTCAAAGGTTACAAGCAACAGCATGGAAGAGATTATGCGGAGATGTTCATGCTAGTCGTAAGGATGGAGACGGTGCATAGAGTTGTGGTGATTTCCGCGCAACATAGATGAATGTGTATCAGACAAATGTAAAATCAATATTCTTGAATGGAGTGTTGAAAGAGGAAGTGTATGTTGCACAACCGATTGGTTATGAGGTAGAAGGCCAAGAAGACAAAGTGTATCGATTGAAGAAAACTCTTTATGGGCTGAAGCAAGCAGTGCGTGCATGGTACAACAGGATAGATGCCTACTTGTTGGACAATGGTTTTGACAAGTGTGACGATGAGCCTACTCTCTACATCAAAGAGAATGATGGTAAGATTCTCATTGTTATCTTATATGTAGATGATTTAATTTTTATAGGTAGTGATGATTTTCTCATCACTGATTTCAAACAAGTCATGAACACTGAATTTGAAATCACTGACTTAGGGTTGCTAAGATATTTTTTGGGCATAGAAGTGAAGCAAACAAAAAATATCATTTTTATTTCTCAAGCAAAGTATGTGGCAGACATTTTGGAGAGGTTTAATATGCAGAATAGCAAGCCCGCACCAACTCCAACTATCATGGGGTTGAGTTGAGCAAAAGAGATTGCAATAGCAATGTTAATCCGACATTATACAAAACCATGATAAGCAACTTGATATATTTGACCACCACTAGGCTGGATATAATGTATGTAGTGAGTTTGGTGTCGAGGTTCATGGAGACACCTAAAGAGACATATTGGCAAGCAACGAAAATGATTCTAAGGTATGTCAATGGGACAAAACAGTATGGTGTTTTGTACATCGCAACAGAAAATTTCAGGTTGGTTGGTTACACCGACAATGGTTGGGCAGGAAGTGTCGATGACCGAAAGAGCACGTCGGGATATGTTTTTCATTTGGGTTCTGGAGCCATTTCATGGGCCTCTAAGAAGCAGCCAATAGTGTCACTGTCAACAACAAAAGTTGAATATGTCGCTGCAACAACAACAACGTGTCAGGCAGTTTGGATGAGAAGGATGTTGAGGGATCTTTGCCACGACCAAGAGGGAGCGACAACTATTTTCTGCGATAACACATCCGCAATTGCATTGTCAAAGAATTTTGTCTTTCACAAGAGGACCAAGCATATTGATGCTAAATATCATTTTATCAAAGAGTTGATTAACAATGATGAAATTGTGTTGCAGCGCTGCAGGTCATAGGAACAATTTGCTAATATTTTCACAAAGCCATTGGCACGTGAAAGTTTTGTTTATCTCAGAGGCAGTTTGGGAATTGTCAATGGCGACCATTGCGATTAAGGGGGATTGTTGGAAATAATAATCCCAACCACCGCCTTAAACACACTGAAAAACACCATGCTTGTCGAGTCAACCACTGCACGGTTGCGATTTTGTTTGCAGGCGAGAGGACTGAAGTCAGAACAGAAGTACAACGTGGACCATTCCACAACACAACAGAGGAGTTCAAGCATTTAATAAATTTTGGTAAATAGATATGGGCAAACATTTACTCTGCAAGTGTTGCCCACATTCCACAACACCTACAAGTTCATAAAACCATTTATTATGTAAAATAGCCCATGTTGTGTATTAAATATTTTCTCCGTCATATAATTAATGTCAAATTTGTATGTTAAAATAAATATGGATGTAAAAGTCATTTGTAATGTTGGGCAAGCTAGAGAGCCAAAGTCTCTGAGGTAGTGAGGATAAAATCGTGGAGGAAATATTGGTGGGCCAGAAAACCGGAGTTTTACAGAAGTTTACTCTCCAACCCCATAGTGAGTTTGTTGTGTTTTCACTTGGAGCTGCAGCTTCCATTTATGACGCGAATGTATTTTTTTATGCTTTAACATATAATATAAAGTGTGGCTAGTTGTTTTATGCAACCTCCTTTGTTTTGTTGTGAGTAAGATTTATGTTTTAATTAAGTCCCTTTGTGATTGGGATATCCTCCCCGCAACCTAAGATTTACCATGCCGCCAAAGTTAACTTTGCTTACTTTACCGCAATCTATTTCTGAGCTCCTCTGCCCTCTTAAAATTTTTCTAGCATTCTATTCCCCAAACCCATGGATAACAACTACTATACGACTCCAGTGGAGAAGTTCTATAAATTTGTTCAATAAGTCTTCAATTCCAACTGTTACGGTTTTTAACCACCGTGGCCTATTGACTCTAAAAATACTAAGACCCATCCTGTGATCCATAATTCTATACACTTTTCTTAACTCCTACCAAGATGCAAGCACGTCATTCTTGTTCATGCATGCAACAAACAGTGCTCTACAACATATACATGCCAAAAACATGATTTAGTTTTTGACACATATGTCTAGGGCAAAATTATATCAATGTATATGTATGTTTATGTGAAGCTATGCAATTTTAGTTTTTGCCCTAAATATATCAATGTATGTTTATGTGAAGCTATGCAATTTTAGTTTTTGGCCTAAATATCCGGAGCGAAGTTATAGGTGGGCACATAAAAATTAATTTCAAACACAGCATTTGTAAATCTTTATAAATCTTGGTTTTACAGACGGTGAATGGAGCTGCAGCCTCGTTTTGTTTCGTCTAATCAAAGTATATATTGGTGTGCACTCATCATGGAAATTTTATTTATGGCTTTTACCGCGCATAACTCTGTGTTTTTGTTGTTACGTGAAATTTGTCTTATTTTGTTTGTGAGGTCTTCGTTTTATCTTGGTTTGTTTGTTATTACAATAGTTTTATTTTTTAATATTACTTAATATCATGATCATTTCAAAATCTAATAAGAAAATGATTTCATTTGGTTCAAATGATAATTTTAATGTAATACTTACCAATCATTTCATTAATTTAAAAAAAAAATTATATGTAATGAGAGTATTCATCCAATTCAATATGACATGTTCTTCATCAAAAATTGATAAAATAATAAATTCGCTCCTTTGCATTGAAAATGAATTTTGAAGCTCTTGATATTTCCCACAAATAGATCTCACATGGTCCACTCATCTACAAATGGTAATTTAGACTGGAAAATTGTTTATTTTCCATTGGTGATAAGGTTTTATCTTCCAATACTACTTAATATGATGATCATTTCAAAATCTAATATGAAAAATGATTTAATTTGGTTCCAATGATAATTTCAATGTAATACTTACCAATCATGTCATTATTTTTATATAATTTTTTCATATGTAATGACAGTGTTCATCCAATTCAATATGACACGTTCTTCATAAAAAATTGATTTTATCTTCCAATATTACTTAATATAATGATCATTTCAAAATCTAATATGAAAAATGATTAAATTTGGTTCAGATGATAATTTCAATGTAATACTTACCCATCATTTCATTATCTATATATATATATATGTAATGACTTCATCCAATTCAATTTGACATGTTTTTCATAAAAAAAATTGATAAAATAATAAATTCACTCCTTTGCATTGAAAATGAATTTTGATTGAACTATAAATTATTTCACATTCACAATAATTTTCAAAAGGAGGTAAAATTTTATTTATTTATAATAATAAAAAATTATATTAACAATAAAAATAGAACAATGGTAAGGTCGTGGAGGCGGCGTAGTGGTAAAGTCGGCCTCATCATGACGGACCGGTCTTGTGTTTGATTCCGAGCAAGGTCGTAGCTCGTCGTGTGAGTAGTTAGTCTAAACCGGGCCAAGCCCACTACCTTTTGCCCACGGGGCTTTGGATTGACGGTGAATGGGTGTGCTGTTAAGCACTCCTTGCGATAGGTCACCGGTTCAAATCCCCCGTGGGTACAATGGTTAAATTTGTCCATTTTTTATTTTTTATTTTATTTTAAATTTCTTTTATATTATGGGATATGATTCATGTTAGAAAATGTTTGAGATAAATTTGATAACTTTGTAATGTAAAAGGGTAAACAATGGAGATGTAGAATGCCTAAGATATTTCTAATGATAAAATGTCAAGTATATCTTTTATTTTTTAAATTTTTGTTTACATTGAATTTATTTTATATGTCAAGATTCTCGAACTTATGTCTTACGAGGTTTTCTTTGCAACATCATGTGCAATTTCTAGTTATATATGTTCTTTAAATAGAGTCCTTTTTTAGCATTTTTTTATCCATCCTAAACTTATCATAATTTCTATAAAAATTTCTTTCTATCACTATTTTGTTCATTCTATTTTCACTTACTAATACAAGAGGGAATTTTCTTTCTATCACTATTTTGTTTATTCTATTTTCACTTGCGAATATAATTATGTGGGGGATTATCTATAATGAATTTATAATAATAAATATTAATTAAATTATTAGTATTTTTTTAGTGCTTGTGTTTTTTTCATGAATTTTTTTAATTATGCATTAAGGTGTTCTCTATGAAAATAATTTTCCTTCCAGGACACCTGTAACTTTGTGAACCGTTTATTGGGATGCTAGACGATTAAAATAGTATAGACCATTAGATTGATTTTAAGTATTAATCAATTAGGGTATTAGTTAGTTACAATGTTATTCAACCTACTCAAACTCCAATCGTTCCGTTTTGCCTTTTACGTTACCACAGTCATAGATTTCCACAAATTTCAGTGAGAACGCTTAAAAAAATAGGTTTTCTGCAACAATGCAAAAACCAATCGACCAGAATTCACAAGTACTATTAGGGCCCTGCTCCCAAATATTCTGATGCAGGAGCATCTAGACTTGGGCTAGCAATGTGACGGGGTGGTCACATGTTGTGGCTGAATGCAAGACTTGAGGAAGGCTTAGTTGTTAAATTTGGGTTAATTTCAATAAGGGTAGGTAGTTAAAAGTGGTCTGGTGTAGTTAAATGATGATAAAGATGAGTCATAACTGAATAACTAATTCTTCATGTGTAGGAAGAGGTAGTTAGGTATAATTTCCTTTTTGGGGGAGGTAGAATAGGGTAGAGAGGAGAAAGGGAGGCGGGAACAGCGAAAAAGCTTGTAAGCCTCCAGGCAATTGAAAAGGCCATGAAAGATTGAATATCTGGTCTGGCAAAGACAAAGTTTGTAAGTAGTTTTCATTGAACACTGTGTTTTAGAACTGCGTTGATTAATTCAGAAATTGTGTTTTAATACCTGTAATTGGGCTTGAATGGTAAACCCATGTGAACCGAATGAGAAATCCAGGAGTGAGGGACCATTGTTAATTTAAACCTCTGTTTGCATTAAAAGGGCGCATATCTGTTTTAAGCTCTGTCTGTTTTGATTAGGATCGTTTCATGTTTCATGCTACTGAGCAGCGATGTAATTCTAGTTTGAAAAGCGTAAAGTAGGAACAGCGGTTTGAAATTCAATGTTAGAACCATTATCGATTTACAGGCGTAGAGAAGTTTACATTTTGAACGGAAGGACATATAACGTTTGCCGAGAGTTTAATTGGCAAATGGAAATCTCCTGTTATGTATCGTAGGCATTGAGAGTTGGAATGTGTTAACTTGTTAAACCTTAAACAGCGTTTTATATCTGGCTTGACAAGTCAAGTTCTGGCCTGAGATTGAACCGTTGCCACGTAGAACAGGGTAATAGAGCAGCGCTGGTTTAATCGAAGTTGTCGCGGGATGTGCCATCGAATGAGGCGGTCGATCAAACAGTTGACAAGTGGTAGTGTGGTAACGGAATGTCTGATTCCAAGTGGGAACTGCAGTTGAGGTCGATTGTTTTTATTGCCAGACGTGAGGAGGCAGAGGTCAAGTAATATAATTGCCGAAGTAATTATTTGCAGAAGTGGCAGAGTCGATGGGTGAAGGTAGAACGATTTACAAAACTTGATGCTCATTTGTGTTAGAATTCCAACACCAGGAGTCAAGGCGCAGAGAAGGAGCTGTCAATTCGAGGTTGAAGGATGAATGGTAAGTCACAGTTCAGCGTTGGGGAAAACTGGTACAGAACGAAGTAACATAATGGGGACTGTTGAGTTCATGAATTTTAATTGAGGAGCTTCCGAATTTGAAGTGTGTACAAACTGCCAGAAGGAGTCTTATCTGGGCGAATGTTTGGAAATGCGTTTTTATGCATGAGCAGAGCAAAGATTCTGGTTTTGCAGGGTAGGCCTGCATCAAGTGGTATCAGAGCCAGAATAGCTCTGTGTGGCAGTGATAGAGGAGTCCAGCAAAGGATTCTAAGTGAATGTGGCAGAACCTGAAGATTCAACAGAGGTTGAATAAAGTTGCAGAAGAGAGAAGCCTGAAGGAGCAGTGGAGAAATGCTCGAAAGGTTCCAATAGAGGACCGGTGATTACCAAAAGACCAGATCCGGAGGAAGGGATTGGTGAGGTAAGTGGCAGCAGAAGAGTTTGCTGTTGTAGGGGCTTGGTGCAACTCATGGCGAGGAAGATGACTATTGAAAGTCATAAAGGAGGGAGCAAAGGTTCAGAGAGAGGCCACAGTAGAAAGAGGGAGAAGGATGCCAAGGCAAATGGCGTATGGAAGCAATTGACTGATGAAGAGTATGAGAAAGAGATAGCTGAGATAGCAGTGCAGCTTGAGTTATTAATGGAGTTGTTACAGGAGAATGTGAAAAACCGGACACATGGTTGGACCATGAGAAAGAGGATGAAGTGGCAGAAGCTACACACAAAGAGGGAAACGCTGACAAACATACAGTTGGCAGAAGAGCTAAGGAAGCTCGAGCAGATGTTGAGTTGTGGAAAACTCAGAGAGGCTGAGTTAAAAATGGATGTTCCCATTTGTGGCCCAGAACAGGGTGAAAGTCTGGGTGAAGAGACCGAAGGGGAGGATCTCATGAACTATTGGGATAGTTCAAAAGCATCTGAAGATGTGTTGGCGAGAGAAGCAAATGAGGCTATGCAGTCTTGCAATTTTTCTCACAGTTTATGTATGTATGCAGGATGCACGAAAGATGGTGAGCAGTCTGAAGGAACTGTCACAAAAGAGAAAGAAACGTTTGAGGTAACGCCTGGTAGGGAATTCCTTTCAGAGAAGGAAGGTAATGATTTACCACAACAAGAAGAAATCACAAATGAAATATTGCTGGGAATAAGACAGAAATTCGAAGCTGTTCTGGAACAGGAGAAACGTGGAAATGCCGAAGAAAAATTCCCAGAAGGTATACAAATGTATTTGTTTAATGAAATTGCTGACGAAAGTTTTCGATGTAATGATGTTGAAGCCAGGATGACTCAGGAAAATTGCCAGAGTGAAGGTAGTGATGAAGTGCTAAAAAGATTTCAGAGGGAAATCGAGTTTTTGGAACGATGGCTAAAGGAACCTGAGGGAGGAGGAAAACCTGTAGAATCTGATCCAGGAGAAATTACGGTTGCTGTGCATGATAGAAATGAAATATTTTTAACATCTATGGAGTTGAATGAATGTCATAAATTTTCAAATGATGATATAACTGTAGGTTCCGAAAACGACATTAACAGATATGATGTCGAAAACAGAGGAATCGAGCAGAGGTTATTTGGCAGTAAGATGGAAGGAAGTTGTGTCTGCAGGGACATTAAAAAAACTGTGAATCAGCAGGATGAAGACGACAGCAGCCAACAATTCGAAGCAAGATCTATTGAAGTCCAGAAAGAAAATGATGGGGGATTGATGCCTGAAGCATCAAAAGAGATCGAAAAGTCCTATTTCTTTAAAACTAATGATTTATTGGTGAATGCAGGTATTGTTGTCGGCGCTGAGAAACATTTGACTCAGTCGAGCAGTCAAATGAAGGGGGAAGAAAAGGTCGAAGAGCCACCACAGTCTATTGACAGTGAAGACGATGGAGGGGCCAAGACTGAAAAAAAAGAGTCAAGAGGCCGCACAAAGGTGGGATTGAAGACTGGCAAAGGAGACGAATTTGTTGAGGAAACTGGCGTGGCAGTTTTGGAAGAAAACCCCTGTTGCGTTGATAGCAAGTGTGGCGCCAGTAAAGATAAGAAGAGGAGATTGAGAAACGACTCTTCTAGGCCGCTAACCCACAGACCTGAAGGTAGTTTTATTGGGGAAACCGGATTTTGGGTTCACCCCAGAATTCGTTTTCAAGAAGAAAATTCTATGGAGGTGGTTACCGAAAATGATGGGCTCCACATGTCAGGTAGTTCTATGTTTGAAACAAGTATGCCATTAAGCATTCCAGTTGCTGCCAGTGGTAAGGATGGTGCTTCTGTAGTCAGCAAGAAGGAAAATAACAGAAGTATGAAAAGCAAACATAACACTGATAAGCAGGGCGTAAATATCAGTTCTGTAGGGTCATCAGAACATGATATCAGTATGTCTACACAGACAAATAGCATTGGTGGGGATTCAAAACATGGAATAGAAAATGTAAATAGTAATTCCATCGAGGAAGTGAATAACGATGTTGATATGCAGAATGGAAAGTCTGAATTTACTTCTGTAGGAGCTGGTGGGAATGATGTCAATGTAGTCCATGATGCTTCGGGGGACACAAAGTGTAGACGTGTGGGACAAAGAAAGATGCCGCTGGACAGCAGCAACCAGCTAGAGCAGGAAGGGAGAATTGATAAAGACGACCAGCAAGAAGATCGACTGGAAATAGAGACCGAAAACATGAAGAAATTGAGGTTGCAGCAGACCAGAAGGCGGAGGCTGGCAGCATCAGGGAAGGTGAACAGTCAAGTATTAAAAGATTTTCAGCAAGTTGGAGGAATTTGTCCAAATGGTCCTGATGCCACCAAAAAGCTTGAAGAGACCGAAACAACAGTCAAAAAAGTTAAATTTGCTGAGGCCATCTCAGCGAATGATCTTGTGAATCATTCTGTTGTTGAACCCAATGATTTTTGTTCAATGAAGGTGGAGCGACAACATGGAAAAGGAGGGGAAAATAAAACATTGAAGTTTATAAAAAAGGTGATAGGAGACTTCAAGAATCGGGGAAACATACGCAAAAGGTGTGCATTTCAAATATTACTGCAAGAAAAGGATTTGCTGGGGGCGATGCCATCGCTGGTTGACGTCAATATTCCAAATTGGAAGCAATTTACTGTTTGTGATGACACCTATGGTCAGTATTATGATCTTTTTGACACCTTTGAGGTTAGTAGACTTTCTTCGGAGGACAATCCTTATCTTTTTAAGAATGATTTTGTTGACCGAGGCTTATTTTCAGTTGAAGTCGTGCTTGTGCCATTTGTATTCAAGTATATGTGTCCAAGAGGAAATCATGGAAGCAGGAGTAAGAACCAAATTTATAGTCTTGGGGGCGAAGTCAAGTCCAAGTACAGCAGAAGTATGGTTGAGCTTTTCGCTGAAGCGCTTTGTTTACCTTTGGCTCATGTCCTCAATGATAAGATTTTTGTTGTCCGTAATAGTCTTTTTAGCGTTGATGGTATAAGACTGGAAGATATCAAAGACATTATTCGATTCCGCGAGCCACCTGAAGGGGGTTTGATGTGTGGAATACTTTGTAGCGATCCACAGCTCCATAAAGGGCATGGACCCAGCACACGGAATGTTGGTTTGTCTTTTGGAGAAGATGTGATCAAAAGGTTTTTCCAAGGAAACAATCTTGCGCAGGTGGACAGGTCTCATGAAGTTAAAGAGGAAGAAGAACTTGAACACAACGGCAAACTTATTACGGTGTTTTCAGCTCCAAACTATTGTGACCAGCGAAGGAAGATGAAGCAGGAAGCAGCTAACAAGCAGCCTAAACAGAGGAGCAGAGCATATGGACAACTCCAAGACCAAGTCTGGGATCCAGGAGGAATTTTTGTTTTTCTTCATTCCTTCTTGAAAGCACATGATCAGGAGATCATGAATGTTTTCAAGCGTGAGAGTCTGATGCAGGAGCATCTAGACTTGGGCCAGCAATGTGACGGGGTGGTCACATGTTGTGGCTGAATGCAAGACTTGAGGAAGGCTTAGTTGTTAAATTTGGGTTAATTTCAATAAGGGTAGGTAGTTAAAAGTGGTCTGGTGTAGTTAAATGATGATAAAGATGAGTCATAACTGAATAACTAATTCTTCATGTGTAGGAAGAGGTAGTTAGGTATAATTTCCTTTTTGGGGGAGGTAGAATAGGGTAGAGAGGAGAAAGGGAGGCGGGAACTGCGAAAAAGCTTGTAAGCCTCCAGGCAATTGAAAAGGCCATGAAAGATTGAATATCTGGTCTGGCAAAGACAAAGTTTGTAAGTAGTTTTCATTGAACACTGTGTTTTAGAACTGCGTTGATTAATTCAGAAATTGTGTTTTAATACCTGTAATTGGGCTTGAATGGTAAACCCATGTGAACCGAATGAGAAATCCAGGAGTGAGGGACCATTGTTAATTTAAACCTCTGTTTGCATTAAAAGGGCGCATATCTGTTTTAAGCTCTGTCTGTTTTGATTAGGATCATTTCATGTTTCATGCTACTGAGCAGCGATGTAATTCTAGTTTGAAAAGCGTAAAGTAGGAACAGCGGTTTGAAATTCAATGTTAGAACCATTATCGATTTACAGGCGTAGAGAAGTTTACATTTTGAACGGAAGGACATATAACGTTTGCCGAGAGTTTAATTGACAAATGGAAATCTCCTGTTATGTATCGTAGGCATTGAGAGTTGGAATGTGTTAACTTGTTAAAACTTAAACAACGTTTTATATCTGGCTTGACAAGTCAAGTTCTGGCCTGAGATTGAACCGTTGCCACGTAGAACAGGGTAATAGAGCAGCGCTGGTTTAATCGAAGTTGTCGCGGGATGTGCCATTGAATGAGGCGGTCGATCAAACAGTTGACAAGTGGTAGTGTGGTAACGGAATGGCTGATTCCAAGTGGGAACTGCAGTTGAGGTCGATTGTTTTTATTGCCAGACGTGAGGAGGCAGAGGTCAAGTAATATAATTGCCGAAGTAATTATTTGCAGAAGTGGCAGAGTCGATGGGTGAAGGTAGAACGATTTACGAAACTTGATGCTCATTTGTGTTAGAATTTCAACACCAGAAGTCAAGGCGCAGAGAAGGAGCTGTCAATTCGAGGTTGAAGGATGAATGGTAAGTCACAGTTCAGCGTTGGGGAAAACTGGTACAGAACGAAGTAACATAATGGGGACTGTTGAGTTCATGAATTTTAATTGAGGAGCTTCCGAATTTGAAGTGTGTACAAACTGCCAGAAGGAGTCTTATCTGTGCGAATGTTTGGAAATGCGTTTTTATGCATGAGCAGAGCAAAGATTCTGGTTTTGCAGGGTAGGCCTGCATCATATTCTCTGTAAAACTGTGATGAGTCCCAGTGTTCTTGTTGGGGAGAAAAACGTTAGTGTTGGAGAGCTCTGTCCAGAGAAGAGTGGGAAGGTACCCACAATTTGCATTGTCCCAAATCTATTAAATGCACATTAGACCACAAAGCATATATCCAACTTTAACTCACCTCATAAATAAAATATAATCAAAAGCATGTAATAAGTTATGAGAATAGTTCATTTGACTAAGCTAGGAGGTGAATTAAGGCCCATATAATTACCCAGTGATGAGGCTCATCACCTCCTTTTCTAGCACCATAAAGTTCTGGAGGACATTGGAAACACCTTGAGAAAATTCAAAAAGATGGACCTAAAAGAATAAAGAAGGGTCTCTTTACCTTTGCAGGAATCTATGTAAAAATAGACCTCATCAAAGGTCTACCATATCACATTCAGTTAAAACACAAATGTTCAATGAACCCAAGTTTTAGATTATGTGAATACAACATTCAAATGTCAAATTTGTTTGCAAATAAGAAAATTTTCAAAATACATGTCCTCGGGCGAAAAAGATCCAAAAAAAGAAAATAGGAGTGTACAAATCCAAGCAATGACAACCCTTTGATCCTTACCTAACAAAAGAAGAAGTAGAAGAAACCATGGATCCCCGTTGAGAGTACATTGAGGCCACATTGCAAGTCACGCCTTCCCGTGAAAAGAGCAGCTCTTCAAAAATGCAAATAACTTCTACTTCTCGTCTACTGTCAAGCAATATCAAACACTTTCTATAGGGTATAAATTTTAGTTTGATCAACCACATTATATATTGCATAAATTTATGTTTGATAAACCATATTCTTTATATAATTGAGCTACTATATCAACATGAACCAGCTCCACCTATACCTTCTAGAAGATTTGGATATGCACTGGATTTGATAGTAAGGTTAGTCAATCATTATTATGTAGATGGTTGATTCTGGGAATATTTTAGAATAAGATGATTAGGAGAGATCAATTGTTTGACGTTTTTTTTTACTATCAAATTTTAGAATATCTTAAAATCTACCATTCACATACATTCAAGAAAGCTAATTCCCCAATTCCAATAATAAGAATGTCAAACAAGTGTATGAAATCTTAAACTAAATGGAAGAAAAAGGTGTACACAAAAATGATAAGGAATTCATAAATTAGAAATCATAAATAGCAAAGCATCAATGACTAAAGTAATTGGAGCATTAACAAATCCACTCTCCATATATGATTCCTTGACTCCAACCAGTTAAGGTTTAGAGCATTGCACTAACGTTTTAGCATCCCAAACCAGCTCCAGCAACATTCATTTCAGCCAATAACCATTCTAGAGCATTAACAAATCCACTCTCCATATATGACTCCTTGACTCCAACCAGTTAAGGTTTAGAGCATTGCACTAACGTTTTAGCATCCCAAACCAGCTCCAGCAACATTCATTTCAGCCAATAACCATTCTAGACAATGCAGAAACTTTCATGATTTTATCAACAATTCTAGACAATACAGAAACTTTCATCCTATTTCCCTTATGTTCTAATATATCATGTAAGTAAAATCAAACTCTCCTGTGTATATGAAGATAGCTAAGCAATCTTTACAACACTACTCAAATAAAAAAGAATGATCATACAGAAACTTTCAATCCTAATCCATATGTTTTAATATAAAACATAATGCAAGCAAAACTAACTTTATACAATGATGATCATACAGAAACTTTCAATCCTATTCCATATGTTTTAATATAAGACATAATGCAAGCAAAACTAACTTCATTTGTATATAAAGACAGATGACAATCGCTATAACGCCACTCAAATCAAAGATGATGATCAAGATAGGCCTAATGGTTATTTAAAATTTTATTTACATAAGCATTTTATTAAGTAATTTTTTATTTATTTTTTCAGATTTATATTATCTATTAATTTTTAACTGAAGGTTGGGTGGGTTGGGCAGGGAGGTGACAGAGGTTTAGCTTTTTGGGCTAATTGAGATTTTTTTTTAAGTAAATAACCATTATTCAAAAAATAAGTTAACAATACCCTATTCACAAATTATATATATATACTACTTATTCACATACTATATTATATATCAATTAAAAAAAAACTATAATGGTCCCCAAAAAACAGCCACATATTCATGTCAACTGAATTATATAATAAACATTCTCAAAATAAAATATAGAATATATACGTTGGGCAGCTGCGACATTCATGAGTTTCCAGCTGGTGCACATTACTAAGAGTGCGCTTTAAGAGTCCACCAATCAAAAGACTATATTATATATCAATTAACAAAAATGGAAATAGTCAGAAAAAAAAATATACGACATATTCCTGTTCAACTGGATTATATAATACACATTATCAAAATACAGTAGAAAATCTATAAATCTACACAGACATGAACTAGTTAATAATATTCACGATAATCCGAACTTAATTCTCCTTCTCATTGAAGTGAATGCACCAGAAATAACAAGCCTACCGAAATCTGAATACTTATGCAATGGCTACTCACATCATCTGCATGATCAGTTCATCAGTTCTGGGTGCCTGCCAATAACATAGGAGATGGGAGAGCTAGATTTCTGCTGTGGGGTCATGTGTGTCCACAACCACTTGACCACAGTGTTGAAGGTAGAGTTGCCAGCCACAAGTTCTTCCATAGACAAACCATTGGAATCAATCAAAGGCCTCAGTGACTTTTCCAATCCTGCTATGGAGTTTTCATGACCCCCTGCATTTTTAGCACCCATTAAGCATGCAATTTCTTCAACATGAGCCCAGAGACAGGAGTCTTCAGTGGGCATCGTGGGCTGATCAGTGCCTGTAGGGGATGGCTGCTGCTGTTGAATCTCATTATTTTCTTCCAACCACTTTTGGAGAATTGTATAACGACGAGGCCTGGCATTTCTGAGATAAGGCCCAGAGTCTTCGTTTTTTCCCAACCTGTAATAATTCGCGATGTCCAGTGGCTCAACTAGTAGCCTGTAGTGAGTGCCCAATTTTATCCACACTTCACTACACTGGAAATCGTCCGGTAACTCATCCTTACTGATCATCGTTATGATTTCGTCCAACCAGCCTGCCAGCTTCAGCCTGTTAAGGTTAGCATCAAAGTCTGTTCTATGTTGCTTCTTTTTGAACGAGTCGTAGTATCCAGTGCCATTTCTGAGACACTGCGCGCGATACTCTTCTATTTCTTTGATGGCTACTTCTATCTTTCCTTTTACTTCATTCTCCAATTTGGTCAGGTTCTCCCTCTGCTGCTTCAAAACTTGTCCCGCAGCTCTGAGAGCAAGTCTTGCTGGGCAATTCTGCACAAATTTTATCACAAAAAAACACAACTCTCAATTATTGAAACCAACAGAACTTTATTGCAGTATATAATCTACTTGAAGGTTCTCTTACATTATACACAAGGCTTCAAGGAGAGATTTTGCAATGGGGTACTGACCCCTTTAAATAGGGTCCAGTAATAATCCAGGCTAAATACCGCAAAAATATATTGAGATTGTGTATAAAGTTCTCAACTGGTTGTCAAATTGTGTAAAATTTTCAACTCATATGGTTTCATTCCTGCTAGTAATAGATTTGAAGAAAAAAGAAGCAAGAACATGGAAGAAATAAACTCTCATAGGGGGAATTCATTAGATTATAATATCCCCTAATATACATACAAATAGATTTGAAGAACAAGAAGCAAGAACATGGGAGCAATAAACCCCAATGGGGAAATCCTTCCTATTATAACATCCCCTATGTTATATTTCGTGTACAACTGGCCTCTTGCATAACTATAGGCAATGGTAACAATTATGTCAAACTAGTTATTTTATTTTAACCAACTACATGCTAGTTCAGCCACATGGTTCATCTCTAACTAACTTCATTTCTTGGATCACAAATACGAGTAACTTTGTTTCTTGGATCACAAGTACGTTGTTTACCAAGGCTATTCCCTTTCTCTGTTCTTCATTTCCATTTGTTCAACTTCCAAGTGATATAAAGAGATGTTCTACAGCTAAGGTGGGAAGATGTTTCTTCTCAAAAATAATTGCAAAAAACACTACTTATAAAAACCATTTTATCCTCAGATCCTAACCAGTCAAGCTTCTAATAGATCCAGGTTTAATATGGATCGCATATATTAGTTTGAACACTACATAGCATACACGGTATATGACAGGATCGTATACTGAAGTAGATAAGTTCAACTAATAGAAACAACAGTAGATTATTACAACCACAAAACCAAAGCAAAGCATACATCGAGTTTATCATGGCAATGACTCTGAAACTTTTATACTGCAGGCAAGAGAGAAAAAATGGCTTAAAGAATGCAAAGCAACAAGGTTTACCTGAACTCCAAGCCCAAGAGCTTCCAGTTGTATTGTCCTGCTGTCTTGATAGTTTGATCCTGTTTCCGACAAAGGAATTTCTGAAAGCTCATTCAACTTCACTATATTTTGCAGGACACTGGGCAAGCTATTTGAATAACCAACGTGCTCCAAGATGAATTCGTCACAATTAGCATCTGAAATTTGCAGGGCAGCATCTGAAAATTGCAGGGCGTAATAAAGAAAGGAAAACACAGCAAAATGATTTTCTATCCAAATCCCACCACGCTTGGAGCAGAACAAATAATGGCCAAATGGCCTATAAGGACTCAACTTCACTAGAGGCCTTACAGCAGCCATTAACGGGTTGTTGGGGCTCATGTTGGTTGAGCTACTATAATTCGCTACAGCAGAGCAACACTGGAGTACAGTGCTCACAAACTCGGCACTGCCCTGTGGAAGGGCTTCTTCCATGGGTGTGTCAGTGGAACCATGTAAATCCCCTGCATTCTCCAGGTATCTCTTCAAATATGGTAAAAATGATTCCAAGGCCTCAGACACCGATATAGAAGGAGCCAACAAAACCCTAGAGATGACATCACGTCCTAAGACAACATGGCAGAACTGATCCGTCCATCCCTTGCGACGAACTCCTCGTGCAAAAGTTTCGTCCCCAGTCAACGGGAAGCCAAACGTGATGCAGAAAAAAGATTTAGGCTTGCCAGGGTGCTGCTGCTGGTGCTTATCCAACATCCATAGCGTGGCCAAGGCAGCAATAGCTCCGCCCATGGAGTGACCAGTGAACAATACGTTCTTACCCCTTTCATATTCCAGAAGGGCCTGTAACAAAATATGAAAGTTACAAAATGACAAATTCTAGAGTCTAGGGTTAGAGCCTGCATCAAAAATGAAAGTTACAAAATGACAAATTCCAAAGACCAGGATTAGAGCCTGCAACAAAAATGAAAGCTACAAAATGACAAATTCTAAAATCCGGGATTATTTCATATTCCCGGTGGCCCTGCAACAACAGTCAAAGATACAAAATGATAAATTCCAAAGTGCAGGATTATTTTATCAAAGTTTGGTGCTCTAAAATGATAAATTCCAAATAGCAGGGTTATTTTATCAGAGTTCAGTGCTCTACAACGAGGGTGGGAGTACAGATCCATGGGTTTTAGTGTATAACTTGGTGTATGTGTAACAGAGCAATAAATTTAAACACTTCATGAAAAATACAGGCTTGCAGTTCAAAGCTGAAAATACTGTTCTTCAAACAGGCACTTCACAGAACGAACAGGTTGAACATATTCATTATCTATAAAGGACTATAATGTCTTGCAATTTCAACCCCTTCTTCAAGTTTCAGACCCTTACAGATTGAAGCTACTCAATATCGGTAAGGAATCACATACTAGCCCACGGGACAGTGTTGCGGGGGAGCGCCCCCCCTCGCTCCCGCTCCCGAAAAAAAATTTCGCTCCCTGCCTTTTCGGGAGCGTTTTGCTTTTTTTGCCTTTTTTTTTTGTAGTAATGTTCGAAATGCAATTTTTTTTGAAAGAAACAAATAGTTTTTGAGTGGGGCAACTTAATGATCAAGTCTAGGCCCTAGTATTGATATGCTATTCATGGTAATGTTAAATTCTTAAAGTAAAAGTGACATTTTCTTTAATTTTCATTTTCATCCTTTTACTTAAATTTTTAACATTACCATGAAATGACTCAGGATGTTTGAGAGTGGTTTCGTCCTCATTGGATTTCATATGGAGAGTAGAATTTTAGATTTCATTCAAAATCCAGCAGACTTATCAGTTTTTCAGGATTTCAAGATTGGGGGATTGCAATGTTTCCATTGAATTTTGTCATGTATTAGGGTATGGAATTCATATTTAATCAAGAGTACCAATCCCTCTATGTACCTTGATGTTAGTGACATTGGTTGTCGAACTCCTCTATCATGACCCTTCTAAAAATGTACGCATCACTCAAACAAAATCTTGACTTGACATGCTATGCTTTTTCTATCTTATGTTAATGCTTAGAGGGTGATATTAATGACAAAGATCCCTATACAGATACAAAGGTAATGACAAAGATGCCTCTGGATATTAATGCTTGGAGGGCGATTTCGGGAGCGCGCTCCCTAAAAAAAATTTCGCTCCCTGCCTTTTCGGGAGCGTTTTGCATTTTTTGCCTTTTTTTTGTAGTAATGTTCGAAATGCAATTTTTTTTGAAAGAAACAAATAGTTTTTGAGTGGGGCAACTTAATGATCAAGTCTAGGCCCTAGTATTGATATGCTATTCATGGTAATGTTAAATTCTTAAAGTAAAAGTGACATTTTCTTTAATTTTCATTTTCATCCTTTTACTTAAATTTTTAACATTACCATGAAATGACTCAGGATGTTTGAGAGTGGTTTCGTCCTCATTGGATTTCGTATGGAGAAAGTAGAATTTTAGATTTCATTCAAAATCCAGCAGACTTATCAGTTTTTCAGGATTTCAAGATTGGGGGATTGCAATGTTTCCATTGAATTTTGTCATGTATTAGGGTATGGAACTCATATTTAATCAAGAGTACCAATCCCTCTATGTACCTTGATGTTAGTGACATTGGTTGTCGAACTCCTCTATCATGACCCTTCTAAAAATGTACGCATCACTCAAACAAAATCTTGACTTGACATGCTATGCTTTTTCTATCTTATGTTAATGCTTAGAGGGTGATATTAATGACAAAGATCCCTATACAGATACAAAGGTAATGACAAAGATGCCTCTGGATATTAATGCTTGGAGGGTGATATTAATGACAAAGATCCTGATTTTGCAACAAGACTAAAAAATTAGACATTTCTCGTGGTGGCAAGAGGCCCAAGCATAAGAAATAGATAATAGATTTACTTCTCTTCTCTAGTTTCTAGTAGCTTTTATAACTATTGACTCTTTCATATTTATTATGATATTTTTTTAAACAATATATGACAATTTAAGTTTGAAGTTGGCAATTATAACTCATTAGTAATGAATTATGAATATGATGCTTCATGAAAGTTGAAAGTTGTTTCATTTCGTTTCATTTTATAACATTTCATTTCATGTTAGATATTATTTGTTGTAATGGTTACACTTAGCTTACAAGTACAACTTTGGTGATCAATGATGATAAATGTTATATATTGAATTTTGAAAGCTTGAAACTTTAAGATTGATGAATCATGAGACTCAATATGTTGTATGTTACTATGTTACTAACTTGCGGACGTGGTTGATGAAGATTATAACTTCTAGATGATTGTTGTTATATGGTTCAATTTATGTTTTTTTATGTTTTTTATATCTAATTCATCATTCTACATGTTTTTGTTGACATATATGTATCAAAAATTAAAAAATATAAAATATATATATATTTTTAAAAAATCGCTCCGGGATTCGCTCCCAAACCGGGAGCTTCTGAAAATGGTCGCTCCCGCTCCCGCTTCCGCTCCCGCTCCCGCTCCCAAGTAACATTGCCACAGGATATCACATTAAAGTGCAGATAACATAGTGAATAGGCTTCGTATACTGGTGTTGTGAAACTATTATATGTCAACTCTTTCTCTTGAAAAATTGCTAAGAGTTTACCCCTGATTTCAAAAAAATTCTACTGAATTCTGGACTAGTTTTATAAGAAAATATACTTAAAAAAAACTCCAAGCTAGATAAAAACAATATACCAAAATAAAACTTCAAAATATATTTATAAATTTGACCCAAAAATAAATAAATAAAATAAATAAATAAATATGCTAAAAACAACTCCAACATTTAAACTAACAAAATCTAGTGTGCAAATCCATGTTAACCCAAAAGTGCTATTGTGCCATATCCATGCTAACCCAAAAGCATAAAGGCTAGTTTTATAGATTTTGGGCTACCTGAATCTATGTTCAGGTGGGGAAGTGAGATTCTTTGCAGTTGAAGTAAATAAGAGATCCATATATATTAAACAGATCTTCCCCACCTGAACTCTAGATCAGCACCTCACTATATATTAATTGCACAAAACTTGAAATATAGTAACTGCACAAAACTTGAAATAAAGAAAGCTAGGATGGTAAAAACCTCTTCTTGAAATCTGGAATTATTCAAGAGGTAGAGAAATTGGTTGAGCGAACCCTGATGCAGAAAGGCTGGTTGATTGTTCCCATCTTTCAGCCACTCCAGAAAACCACTTTGACATTCTTCAAACTTGCTTGCTGTTGCATGGAAGACATGGGGATCGAGAATGCCACGAAAAGCAATGGCAACAGTAGTTTCGTTTAAATCAGCTCTCAGATAGCTGGGATCATCGCTGTTGGGTATACGACCAAATAGTCCCACATTGACTAGAGGTGGGGAGGATCATGGATATATAAGGATGGACAAATATCTCCATTGGTATGAGGCCTTTTGGGTAAGTCCAAAAGCAAATCCATGAGGGCTTAGGCCCAAAGTGGACAATATCATACCATTGTGGAGATATGTGGTGTCCAGAGTCCTTACAAGTGGTATCAGAGCCATGCCCCAAAGTTAGCCAAGTGGATGAATCCTCAGAATACCGAACGAAGGTGGTGGGCCCCGGTAATATCACGATGGGATCCGTGGATGAGCTCGGTTAGATAGGCGGTGTGCTCCTGATTCTTCATGGACGTGTCCTGGCCCCAACACGGTGAAGAGGAGTTGACCTGGGATAGAGCAAGCTCTCGAGGTAGGTGGTGCTCCATGTAAGGCTAGTCCCACATTGACTAGAGGTGGGGAGGATCATGGATATATAAGGATGGACAAATATCTCCATTGGTATGAGGCCTTTTGGGTAAGTCCAAAAGCAAATCCATGAGGGCTTAGGCCCAAAGTGGACAATATCATACCATTGTGGAGATATGTGGTGTCCAGAGTCCTTACAATCGCCTGCGCTTCTGTAAACATTGCGAGACAGATTGCAGTCACCCAACAAGTTTTTGGAGTAAAAAGACTCCGATCTACCCATTAATCTGTCAGAGAGTTCAACAAAACCAGTCAGCCAAACAATATCACATTACATTTGTCCAACAAAAGCTGAAGAATATTATACCTCGAAAACGCGATGAGATTTTAACCTTGTTCCCGCACTTCAATGCCTGTGAACGAAAACAATATCACATTACATTTGTCCAACAAAAGCTGAAGAATATTATACCTCGAAAACGCGATGAGATTTTAACCTTGTTCCCGCACTTCAATGCCTGTGAACGAAAGCAGAGTTTATAGGCAGTGAACAACCATGGTAGCGGGAAAGCTCCCAGAAAGAGAGAGCTGCCGTGTGAAATTTGGCTTTGTAGAAAGTCAAGTATATGGACATGAACCTGGGTACTTCACTGCAACAGTCACAGTCGATTAATTTTATCTTAATCGAAGCCATCCCAAAGCTCACAAGTTTGCAGGGTTTATAGATAATTAATCAGTGACGACTGTAGCGCATCTCCCAAAGATTCGAAGGACGTCGCGTCTCTCTCTTTCCTTTTTTCTATATTTTAGTGTTATTTATCGAAATTCAGTAATACGATTTTGTTTTGTAATATTTTGTATTTTGGTGTTTGAAATGACTTTTAAAATTTAAATTTAAATGTCTTAATTTTAATGTTATTTATAAAAAAAATAATAATGGTTTTTAAGTTATTTAAAATAGATTTTAAATTCATATTTAAATTACTTATGAGGTGTAGAGCAGGGTGTCACAAAGGTGGTTTGTTAATGTGCGGGTTATTTCTAAATTTTGTGGATAAAAATTTAACAATGGTAAGTGTTAGTGTGATTCAATAGAGTGAGATTTTTAGTGATTTTAATGGCTTAAATGTCCAAAGCCCTTAAATGCTTTATGGTTGTTGCTACTTGTTGCTACTTAAGTAGTAGATGAGGTCTATCAATCATCTTCAAACTTATATAATCTAGCAAAAATAAAAATTAAATAAAAAAATAAAACTAAATTAAACAACTTTAAAAAAATATTTGAATTTTGTAAATTATATAAATTTGAATTTTATAAATGATGTATTCAAATCAGATTAGGCGTATTAGTCATCTCATCTAAGAGTTATATAATTTGAACATCTTTAAAAGCTTTTAAATTTTTTGACTTTTGATTATATATTTTTAAATGTAGATTTCCATAGTTATAAGTGTTTGGGTTGTGATATATTCTCTCCACAACTAGCCTTAGTAGGTGGGAGAACTTACCTATGGTTTTGTGCATGGTTTCCACACATGATTTTGAGCACGACGGTTTTAGGGCCATGGTATTTTGTAGATCCGGTCAAGAGAACTACGGTTGTGTTCTAATCCAGGTTTAATGGATTAGGGTTTATGGATGCTTCGACATAAAAATATATGTATTGTAACATTGAAATGAACATAATGAAAAATCATATACGTATTGTAACATCGAAATGAACATAATGAAAATTCAATCTGGTAGTCCCGGATGTATATTTGTTTTATGTGTTATGCTTTGTTTTATGTGTTATGCTCTAGCCATTGTTTATTTTCTATTTTAAAAACTACAATAAATTATAGTGTAAAATAAATATAGATTTCCATAATTATAAGTTATAGTATAATTTTTTTTTTATAGAAATCAGTTATAAAAAATTAAAAAATATGACCATTCAATAAACACTTTAACCATCTTTAAATATTTTAATTTTAAATCAAATTAAAAAACATTAACTCAAGTTAAAATAAAAATAAAAATAAAAAATTATGAAAATATTTTTGATAAAATATCAATGATTAATGAACTTTATGATAATTAAATTTAACATCTCCATTCACTAACGCAGAGTAATTTAACATAAAACCCAGACATAAACCAACGCTCGAGAAGAAAAAGAAAACGGAGAAGAAAAAGCTAAGAATTTGCCGATATAAATTTCGATGTGGTTTCATGGAACTTTCCTGGAAAGTTTGAGTTGTCTCCCAAGAAAATGGTAGCGTACGAAATTTAATAATATATTTACAAAATTTAATAATATATTTAACTATAATTTAAATTAATTTGATTATGTAGCATTTGAACTACTACTCTACAAAATTTAATAATATGTTTAATTATAAGTTAAATTAATCCGATTATATAGCATTTGAAATTAAAGTAGACCTCGGAAGTTTAAATCGAAAGAATGTGTTCCGACGAAAATGATGGTGATGGTTTAGCTCTTTTTTAAATTAAGTTTTTTTTATTTAAATAAATATTTTAAAATTTATTAAAGACATTAATTATTGAAGTTATAAGACTATATTATTAAGGTACATTTAAAACAAGGTATACGAGTGCGTTATTATTTAATATATAGTTAAAATAAGGAATATAAAATTTATGAATATATAATTAATTAAGTGTAGTTTAATTTATAGATTAAATAGTTTTTTTCATGATATTTTTTATAGTTAATTTTAATTAAAATTTGATAAAGATTAGGGTTTTCAGGGTGTTGAATCCATTTATGCATTCAAAAATATATTTTGAATATCAAAAAATCTTGAAATTGTATTGTTGACTTTTGGTGAATTGCAATGAAAAATGTTATTTTGTCTATAAGTTAAATGGATTCAAAAATGTATTCTAAATAACAAAAATTCTTGAAAGTATCGCTGACTTTCGGTGAATTGCAGTCTATAAGTTAGACCACTTGGTTAATTAATATCTATTAAACATATTATATCTTGTAGAATATATTTTTTGGCTTAGTTTATTAATATAGACAAAATGCCTTTTTTGACATTTTTTTTGGTTAATTTTAATCAAAATCTTTAGATAATTTTAAAAACTTGCATCACATGTTTTTGAGGGTATTGAATCCATTTATGCATTCAAAAATATATTTTAAACATCAAAAATCCATAATCTAACTGCAAATTGTATCAATAAATTCTGATTAAAAAAACCCATTTATCTATAAATTAAAAGACACCATTAATTTTTTCTATTGTAATATATAATTAAAAATTATATATAAATTTAATTAATAAAAATATTTACATACATTAATACCTAAAAAAAAACATATTAATATGTTTACCTACGACATATCAAAATATGTGAATAAATAAAATATACAACATATCAAAATATATGAAGAAATAAAATATACAACATATCAAAATATATGAATAAATAAAATACATTATTATATTATACTATGATATTAATTTTCTTTTCATATTATTAATATTTGAAATAATAAATCTTTATGTTATATATAATATTTTTAAATATTTTGTTTCGAATTTAAATATTTTTAAAACCCATCAAACTTATGAAAAGGAAAATGCAATCCTTTTCAATAGAACTTGCTATGTAGCTGCATGGGTTTTGATAAGGGTAAAAAGGTTATGTCATTGTCAAAACAACTTGCCAGGGAGATGATGCATAGAACTTTCGTAAGAAAAAGAGAGTTAATGGTTGTTAATAGAAACTGCTAGGATAATGTATGGAACTTTTAAAGAAAGAAAACTTATTTTTTTCCATAGAACTTGCCACGTAACTGTATGGAATTTTGATCGAAAGTTATATATTTATCTCATTATAAAAAATTTTTTTTATTAAATTTAATATTATATATAATTATAAATTATAAATTAATTTTAAAATATTTTATATTAAATAAATTTTTTTAACATATGTTTTGATCATAAAATGGAATTTAATTTTTTAATGAAAAAAACATGGGATTTTTTTTTGCGAAAGGTTATTGAAAGGACATTGAATTCTTGAATGAGAAAGAAAGGACATTGTATAATGGTAAAGTGAGTCAAGCCATTTTGTTTTTTAATGAAAAAAGACATGGGATTCTTTCTTGCCAAAGGTTATGGAAAGGACATTGAATTCTTCAATAAAAAAGGACATTGTATAATGGTAAAGTCAGTCAAGCCATTTTAACGACGAAAGAAATTGGATCTTTCCTTGAAAAAGATATTGTATCATTAAAAATAAAAAGTCATAATAAATATAATAATTTATATGGTAAAAGGGAAAAAAATTATTAATAAATATTAATTGTATTATCAGTAATTTTTTTTTAGTGCTTGAGTTTTTTTCCTTGAATTTTTTTAATTATGCATTAAGGTGTTTTCTATGAAAATAAGTTTCCTTTCAAGACACCTATAACTTTGTGAACCATTTATTGGGATGTTAGACGATTAAAATAGTATAGACTATTAGATTGATCTTCAGTATTAATCAGTTATGGTATTAGTTAGTTACAATGTTATTCAATCTACTCAAACTCCAATCGTTCTGTTCTGCCTTTTACGTTACCACAGTCATAGATTTTCCACAAATTTCAGTGAGAACGCTTAAAAAAATAGGTTTTCTGCAACAATGCGGAAACCAATCTGCCAGAATTCACAATTACTATTAGGGCCCTGCTCCCAAATATTCTCTATAAAATTGTGACGAGTCCTAGTCTTCTTGTTGGGGAGCAAGACATTAGTGTTGGAGAGCTCTGTCCAAAGAAGAGTGGGAAGCGTACCTACAGTTTGCATTGTCCCAAATATATTACAATTGCATTGTTGTAGCTCTTGGATCAAAATTGGGATCTGTGAACTACTACCTACGTTTTTAAGTTTATCCATTTTTCAATCCTTCGATTATCTCACCGTCGCCCTCGCCGACAAAAACCCCTCAAGTAACATGTATCTTCTTTCACATAATTTCACATGGTTTATAATTATCAGAAATATCATGGAGTTTTGTAAGGATTTTATTCTGGTGAATTCTTACCTTCCTTGTGAAAATCATCTGAGATTTCTTAGCGTCTTCATCTTCCTTTCTTCTCGTCCTCGATCTTTTATTATATCTTTTTGCAACTTCATTACATTTGGAGTCGTTGCTATGTCTTCAAACAGTCTAACTATGGCATACTTACATCCTTTTATATTATTTTGATAAAAAAGTGTTGCATACACAACATTGGCAAGGGTGGTCTTTCCCATGTTAGAAATAATAATCCCAACCACCGCCTTAAACACACTGAAAAACACCATGCTTCTTTTATTATATCTTTTTGCAACTTCATTACAATTGGATTCGTTGCTATGTCTTCAAATAGTCTAACTATGGCGTACTTACATCTTTTTGTATTATTTTGATCGAACAATGTTGCATACACAACATTGGCAAGGGTGGTCTTTCCGATGTTGGAAATAATAATCCCAACCACCGCCTTAAACACACTGACAAACACCATGCTTGCTGAGTCAACCACTGCACGATTTCGATTTTGTTTGCAGGCAAGAGGACTGAAGTCAGAGCAAAAGTACAACGGACCATTCCACAACACAGCAAAGGAGTTCAGGCATTTAATAAATTTTGGTAAATAGATAAGGGCAAACATTTACTTCGTGAGTGTTGCCCACACTCCACAACACCTACAAGTTCAGAAAACCATTTACTATGTAAAATCACCCATGTTGCATATTAAATATTTTTTTTGTCATGTAATTAATGTCAAATTTATATGTTAAGATAAATATGGATGTAAAAGTCATTTGTAATGTTGGGCAAGTTAGAGAACGAGAGTCTGAGGTAGTGAGGAGAAAATTGTGGAGGAATCGCCCACACTCCACAACACCTACAAGTTCAGAAAACCATTTACTATGTAAAATCACCCATGTTGCGTATTAAATATTTTTTTTGTCATGTAATTAATGTGAAATTTATATGTTAAGATAAATATGGATGTAAAAGTCATTTGTAATGTTGGGCAAGTTAGAGAACGAGAGTCTGAGGTAGTGAGGAGAAAATTGTGGAGGAATCCCCCATGTTGCATATTAAATATTTTCTCTGTAATTAATGTCAAATTTCTATGTTAAGATAAATATGGATGTAAAAGTCATTTGTAATGTTGGGCAAGTTAGAGAGTGAGAGTCTCTTACGTAGTGAGGAGAAAATTGTGGAGGAAATATTGGTGGGCATGTGAAAACCAGTTTTACAGAAATTTACTCCGTAAGTTTGATGTGTTTTCACTTGGAGGTGCAACCTCAATTTATGACGCGAATGTATTTCTTTATGTTTTAACATATAATATAAAGTGTGGCTAGTTGCGTTATAACATTAATCCCTTGCAAGTAGATTTACGACAACCTCCTTTCTTTTTCTCTGTTTTTCTGTGCGTAAGGTTTATGTTTTGATTAAGTCCCTGTGTGGTTGTGATATCCTCCCCGCAAATGTTTTGATTAAGTCCCTGTGTGGTTGTGATATCCTCCCCGCAACCTAAGATTTACCTTGCCGCAACTGAAGTTGATTTTGCTTACTTTGCCGCAACCTATTTCTGAGCTCCTTTGCCCTCATAAAATTTTTCTAACAAGTGTTTTTACTAGCAATTAAAATTTGTTTTGAGGCAGAATTTTTGAAGTATATTTACGAAGTAAAAAGTTTTTTCTTTCACTCAGAAATAGCAACATCAAGCACAAGCTTGACTAATCCTCAGATACCTCAATTTAATGGCAAAAATTATGATTATTGGGCTATTACAATAGCCCAATGGTTAAAAGCATGTGTTTCCTCCTAAGAGGTCACAGGTTCAAAACCAGTGGAGGGTAGAGTATGTATGCCTTCGTAGACTTAGCAGTCAAATCGTTGCGCGAAGGTGGGTCCCTTGTCCCACAAACAACGGGGTTGAGGGTAGAGTATGTATGCCTTCGTAGACTTAGCAGTCAAATCGTTGCGCGAAGGTGGGTCCCTTGTCCCACAAACAAGGGGGTTTCATACACCAATTTGGTGTCTGGCTTGGCTGTGACCTTAAAAATGAATATTATTATTATTATTACAATGAAGGCCCTGTTTTCGTCTCAAGACATTTGGGAGTTTTTTCTTTCACTCAGAAATGGCAACATCAAGCACAAGCTTGAATAATCCTCAAATACCTTAGTTTAATGGAAAAAATTATGATTATTGGGCTATTACAATGAAGGCCCTGTTTTCGTCTCAAGACATTTGGGATTTGGTAACCAGCAGATGCAACAACATACAATGTGTTGTCTCAAGCAGAAAGGGATTTGTTAAGGGACAACAGGAAGAAAGATTCAAAAGCCCTGTTCTATATTTCCAAGCAGTTCATGAAAGTATTTTCCCAAGGGTTGCAGTTGCAATGAAGTCCAAGCAAGCATGGGACACCCTCCAAACAACCTACCGAGGCATGGCAAAAGTCAAGACAACAAATCTACAAATGGTAAGGAGAGATTTTGAAACAATTTTTATGAAAGGGTCTGAGAATGTAGAATCATTTTTTACACATGTAATTGGGTTGGTTACACAAATCAGTCTCATGGTGAGACACTTGAAGAAAGGAGAATAATTGAGAAAGTTTTGAGAAGTTTGCTAGTAGGTTTGATGCCATTGTTGTGGCCATAGAATAGACAAAAGATCTCCTGTAGAAATTCTGCAAATTCTCTACAAATCTCGCTATAAGACTATGTAGAAAATATGCCCGTAGATTAATCCGATAATGCAATATAACCAAAGCAAAATACTATAACCTACTTCTACTATCAATTTGTGGAAGCTTAAAGATCGAGCTGAATCAGAGATGAACAATATAACCAAAAGAAGAAGAAATCACAATACACATAAAAATACTTTGGGGAAAGCCTCAGGTAAAAACCCCACTATCTGTATTATCATACAAGATGGAAATACATAAGAATTATATAAAGCCTTAGCTCTCACAGCTAGCCAGCTCTAATTACAATCCTCACAGAGCAATCTTGGCTTCTCACAAGCCTTCCTCTTTGCCCTCCAAGCTCCTATTTCCTTGTGTTGTTCCTAGTGGATGATTCTCACATCACCAAGTGGAACACTGCTCTAACACACTGTCAGAACTGAGCAATCCTCCAAGGAATGATTCCTTCTGCATGCATGAGATTTCTTTATAGGAAAACGCATGAAACTAATAGTACACTGTCCTTGACATTTAATTCAACTAGGTATTTCTCATAATAGACATGCATGAGTTACTGATGAGGGAATCTTCAGTTATCCGGAGTACACTGGTTGAGTGAATGCATGCATCAACTGACTGATAACTCACAATTAGTTCCTCAAACAATTTGAAACTAATTTAACTGGACTTAACTAATTACAACTCAAATATAACTCAATCTTATATCCTTAATTAAGGGATAATCTCCTTAATTTAAGGGATAACTCTTGCATGACATCAGAAAGACTTGTAACTTGAATTTCTCCAACTAATTAATCCATAATGAATGAATTAATTATTTCCAAGCAGTTGTTAAGACTAAATTCGATTTTAATTCAAGGACAAATTAAAATTGGAATATTCTAGATTCTATTTTTATCATTTCTTGTTGCTATTTTCAACATCTCTCATAGTTTTCAGTGGATGAGCTTCGTGCATCAATTATTTCTCATGAACATAGACTGCATAGAGCAACAAGCTCCTCAATGGAGCATGCCTTCAAGACACAAGTTTCCTTTGGTCAAGGTCGAGGCAGAGGAAGATCATATGCTAGAGGAAGAGGAAGAAGCCCACACAGAGGTGGAAGAAGCAACCCTTCAAGCTCAAGTGGAAGGGGCAACAATCAAAATCGAAGCCAAGGCCCAAGCCAAAATCAAGCACAATGTCAGAGGTATGATAAATCTCAAGTCCAATCATTACTGTAAGAAGTATGGTCATTATGCAAATGAATGTAGAAATAAGTAATATGACATTAGTAACAAACCAAGTGTAAATTTCACAAAAGAAAATTTGAACCATGATAGCATGTTTTTAACTTGTAATGTAGCACAAGAAAAACAAAGTGATGTATGGTATTTAGATTCAGGGTGTAGCAACCACATGTTAGGGAACATAGAAACATTTTCCACTCTAGATGGAAGTGTGAAATCTGAAGTGACATTAGGGAATGATAGCAAAGTCTTTATCATGGGAAATGGAAGAGTTAATATCCTAACAAAAAAGGGGGAGAAGAAGTACATCTCAGATGTTTACTTTGTCCCCGGTCTGAAGCATAACCTCATAAGCATTGGACAACTCATGCAAAAGGGATACAATGTCTTTTTCAAAAATGATGTGTGTACAATTTTGGATAGGCCTCCAAGGAGACAACTGATTGCAAAGGTTCATATGACAAACAATAGAATGTTTCCCCTAAAGATAAGATCAGATTTGAAAGAAGAAGGTGCACAAGCACAACTATCAATGAACTCACAAGAGGATGGAAGAAAAAAGGCAACTGTCACACAAGTGAACTATCAAGTAGAGGTCAAAGATGAAAATTGGTTATGGCATTTGAGAGTTGGACATCTCAACTTTGGAAGTTTGAATTTGTTGCATAGGAAAGGCATGGTGAAGGGACTGCCACTCATAGAAAAACCGAACATCCTATGTGAAGGATGTATCTTGGGCAAGCAACATAGAGAGACATTTCCAGCGGGAGAGTCCATAAGGGCAAAGGCACCTTTAGAGATTGTCCACTCAGATTTATGTGGACCAATGCAGACACCATCAATTGGTGGCAGCCACTATGTATTGACCTTCATAGATGACTACACAAGGAAGACATTGGTCTATCTCCTAAAACAGAAAAGTGAAGTGTTTGAGTGCTTTTGTGAGTACAAGGCTCTTGTTGAGAAGCAAAGTGGACACTACATCAAAGTCCTCAGGACTGACAGAGGTGGCGAATACATCTCAAATGACTTCCTTCGATTTTGCATGGAGCATGGAATTCACAAGCAAATTACAACAAGATATACACCTCAGCAAAATTGTGTGGCGGAAAAGAAGAATAGGACCATTGTGGAAATGGCAAGGAGTATGTTGAAGGAAAAACATTTGCCAAATGATTATTGGGATGAAGTTGTCACATGTGCAGCATATATCTTAAATAGACGTCCAACCAAAAGCGTCCAAAACATAGTTCCTGAAGAGGCATGGAGTGGAAGAAAGCATAGTGTCACTCACATGAGAGTTTTTCGGTGTGTGTCTTATGCACATGTCCTGGATGAGTTGAGGAAAAAGTTGGACAGCAAAGGGGGGAAATGTATATTTGTTGGATACAATGATGAATCCAAGGCATACAAGCTCTACAATCCATCAACCAAAAAGGTCATAGTCAGAGAAGAGGAAGCATGGGATGGAAGTTTAGAGAAGACAATCAATGTCAAAGCATGTATACCACATGAGGACAAAGAGGAATTAATAGCAACAAGTAATTCCTCAGCAGTGACTCCCTCTACTCCTATTCAAGCGCAACAAAGCAGGCAACAAGGAACAACATCAACAAATAATAGGACAGCGTCACGCAGTCAAGCAAGTGTTTCTCCAAGCATGCCGCAAAGCGCAACACCAAGTGACATGTCAAGTCCATCTTCAACAAGCATAAGAAGACCAAAATTCAGAAATCTAAATGAAATTTATGAGCAATATGAGGTTGATAGTAGCGCTAGTCTGAGTACCTTATTTGCATTATTTTGTCATGTAAATGACCCAATCCATTTTGAAGATGCAGTCAAAGAAGAAAAATAGGTTGCGGGAATGGAGGAAGAAATAGAAGCAATAAAAAAGAATGACACATGGGAGTTAGTGGACTTGCTGCAAGGAAAACAAGTCATTGGAGTGAAGTGGGTCTATAAGACCAAAAGCAACATTGAGGGAAAGATTGAAAGGCAAAAAGCAAGACTAGTTGTCAAAGGTTACAAGCAACAGCATGGAAGAGATTATGCGGAGATGTTCGTGCTAGTCGTAAGGATGGAGACGGTGCATAGAGTTGTGGCGATTTCCACGCAACATAAATGGAAAGTGTATAAGATAAACTTAAAATCAACATTCTTGAATGGAGTGCTGAAAGAGGAAGTGTATGTTGCGCAACCGCCTGGTTATGAGGTAGAAGGCCAAGAAAACAAAGTGTATTGGTTGAAGAAAACTCTTTATGGGCTGAAGCAAGCAGTGCGTGCATGGTACAACAAGATAGATGCCTGCTTGTTGGACAATGGTTTTGACAAGTGTGACGATGAGCCTACTCTCTACATCAAAGAGAATGATGGTAAGATTCTCATTGTTATCTTATATGTAGATGATTTAATTTTTACAGGTAGTGATGATTTTCTCATCGTTGATTTCAAACAAGTCGTGAACACTGAATTTGAAATGACTGACTTAGGGTTGCTAAGATATTTTTTGGGCATAGAAGTGAAGCAAACAAAAAATGACATTTTTATTTCTTAAGCAAAGTATGTGGCAGACATTTTGGAGAGGTTTAATATGCAGAATAGCAAGCCCGCACCAACTCCAACTATCACGGGGTTGAGTTGAGCAAAAGAAATTGCAATAGCAATGTTAATCCGACATTATACAAAAGCATGATAAGCAGCTTGATGTATTTGACCACCACTAGGTTGGATATAATGTATGCAGTGAGTTTGGTGTCGAGGTTCATGGAGACACCTAAGGAGACATATTGGCAAGCAACAAAAATGATTCTAAGGTATGTCAATGGGACAAAACAGTATGGTGTTTTGTACACCGCAACAGAGAATTTCAGGTTGGTTGGTTACACCGACAATGGTTGGGCAGGAAGTGCCGATGTCAGAAAGAGCACGTCGGGATATGTTTTTCATTTGGGTTCTGGAGCCATTTCATGGGCCTCTAAGAAGCAGCCAATAGTGTCACTGTCAACAACAAAAGTTGAATATGTCGCTGCAACAACAACAATGTGTCAGGCAGTTTGGATGAGAAGGATGTTGAGGGATCTTTGCCACGACCAAGAGGGAGCGACAACTATTTTCTTCGATAACACATCGACAATTGCATTGTCAAAGAATTTGGTCTTTCAGAAGAGGACCAAGCATATTGATGCTAAATATCATTTTATCAAAGAGTTGATTAACAATGATGAAATTGCGTTGCAGCGCTGCAGGTCACAGGAACAATTTGCTAATATTTTCACAAAGCCATTGGCACGTGAAAGTTTTGTTTATCTCAGAGGCAGTTTGGGAATTGTCAATGGTGACCATTGCAATTAAGGGGGAGTGTTGGAAATAATAATCCCAACCATCGCCTTAAACACACTGAAAAACACCATGGTTGTCGAGTCAACCATTTCACGATTGTGATTTTGTTTGCAGGCGAGAGGACTGAAGTCAGAAGTACAACGTGGACCATTCCACAACACAACAGAGGAGTTCAAACATTTAATAAATTTTGGTAAATAGATATGGGCAAACATTTTGCCCACATTCCACAACACCTACAAGTTCATAAAACCATTTATTATGTAAAATAGCGCATGTTGCGTATTAAATATTTTCTCCCTCATATAATTAATGTCAAATTTGTATGTTAAGATAAATATGGATGTTAAAGTCATTTGTAATGTTGGGAAAGTTAGAGAGCGAAAGTCTATGAGGTAGTGAGGATAAAATCGTGGAGGAAATATTGGTGGGCGAAAACCGGAGTTTTACAGAAGTTTACTATGCAAGCCTACTGATCGCAGTAAGTTTCTTGTGTTTTCACTTGGAGCTACAGCCTCCATTTATGACGCGAATGCATTTTTTTTTATGTTTTAACATAGAATATAAAGTGTGGCTGACATTAATCCCTTGCAAGTAGATTTACAGCAACCTCCTTTGTTTTTGCTCTGCTTAAGATTTATGTTTTAATTAAGTCCATGTGTGTGGTTGTGATATGTAGAAGTTTACTCGGCAACCCCAGTGATTGCAGTGAGTTTGTTGTGTTTTCACTTGGAGCTGCAGCCTCCAAGTATGATGCGAATGTATTTTTTTTATGTTTTAACATATAATATAAATTGTGGTTAGTTGTGTTATGCAACCTCTTTTGTTTTGTTGTGAGTAAGATTTATGTTTTAATTAAGTCCCTTTGTGGTTGCAATATCCTCCCCGCAACCTAAGATTTACCATGCCGCCAAAGTTAACTTTGCTTACTTTACCGCAACCTATTTCTGAGCTCCTCTGCCCTCTTAAAATTTTTCTAACATTCTATTCCCTGAACCCATGGATAACAACTACTATACTTCTCCAGTGGACAAGTTCTATAAATTTGTTCAATAGGTTTTCAATTCCAACTGTTCCGGTTTTTAACCGCCGTGGCCTATTGACTCTAAAAATACTAAGACCCATCCTATGATCCATAACTCTATACACTTTTCTTAACTCCTCCCGAGATGCAAGCACGTCATGCTTGTTCATGCATGCAACAAACAGTCCTCTACCACATATAGATGAAGTTATGCACTTTTAGTTTTTGACGCATATGTCTAGGGCAAAATTATATCAATGTGTATGTATGTTTATGTGAAGCTATGCAATTTTAGTTTTTGGCCTAAATATATCAATGTATGTTTATGTGAAGCTATGCAATTTTAGTTTTTGGCCTAAATATCCGGAGCGAAGTTATAGGTGGGCACATAAAAATTAATTTCAACACAGCATTTGTAAATCTTTATAAATCTTGGTTTTACAAACGGTGAATGGAGCTGCAGCCTCGTTTTGTTTTGTCTAATCAAAGTATATTTTGGTGTGCACTCATTATGAAAATTTTATTTATGGCTGTTACGTGAAATTTGTTTTATTTTGTTTGTGAGGCCTTCGTTTTATCCTCTGCTTTTACTGTTAATTGGTATTAAAGCAGTTTGTTTGTTATCACAATAGTTTTATTTTGAGTAGGTTTATCCCGAGGTTTACGAGTGCAAGGAGTCAATATTTATCATCAAAGAATATGTTCAATTGCTTTTCTAAGTCCAGGATAATCACATACATAAAATGGAATAGATTTTTTCATTTTTTTAATTGGTATTAAAGCAGTTTGTTTGTTATCGCAATAGTTTTATGTTGAGTAGGTTTATTCATAGGTTTACAAGTGCAAGGAGCCGAGCTTTATCATCAAAGAGTATGTTCAATTGCTTTCCTAAGTCTAGTGAAATCACATTACAGAAAATTGAATAAATTTTTTCATTTTTTCTTTTTAATTAAAATGAAATAGAAAACTATATGATTTTAGTGTTGAATTTACATGCTATACACATCTTTTGCAGGTACAAGCTAATAGAAGAAAGATATTGTCCTTTCCATATATAAATAGCTCTCTTAATATTTCCCAACAGTAGATCTCAAATGGTCCACCCACCTTAATATTTCCCAAAAATAGATCTCAAATGGTTCACCCACCTGTAAATTTGCTCTCTAGATATTTCCCACAAATAGATTTCACATGGTCCACTCATCTACAAATGGTAATTTAAACTTGAAAATTGTTTATTTTCCATTGGTGATAAAGTTTTATCTTCCAATATTACTTAATATCATGATCATTTCAAAATCTAATATGAAAATGATTTAATTTGGTTCAAATGATAATTTTAATGTAATACTTACCAATCATTTCATTAATTTAAAAAAAAAAAAATTATATGTAATGAGAGTGTTCATCCAATTCAATATGACATGTTCTTCATCAAAAAGTGATAAAATAATAAATTCGCTCCTTTGCATTGAAAATGAATTTTGAAGCTCTTGATATTTCCCACAAATAGATCTCACATGGTCCACTCATCTACAAATGGTAATTGACTGGAAAATTGTTTATTTTCCATTGGTGATAAGGTTTTATCTTCCAATACTACTTAATATGATGATCATTTCAAAATCTAATATGAAAAATGATTTAATTTGGTTCAAAATATAATTTCAATGTAATACTTACCAATCATGTCATTATTTTTATATAATTTTTTTCATATGTAATGACAGTGTTCATCCAATTCAATATGACACGTTCTTCATAAAAAATTGATAAATTTTCCATTGGTGATAAGGTTTTATCTTCCAATATTACTTAATATAATGATCATTTCAAAATCTAATATGAAAAATGATTTAATTTGGTTCAGATGATAATTTCAATGTAATACTTACCAATCATTTCATTATATATATATCTATCTATATATATATATATATATATATGTAATGACTTCATCCAATTCAATTTGACATGTTTTTCATAAAAAATTGATAAAATAATAAATTCACTCCTTTGCATTGAAAATTGATTTTGATTGAACTATAAATTATTTCACATTAACAATAATTTTCAAAAGGAGGTAAAATTTTATTTATTTATAATAATAAAAAATTATATCAACAATAAAAATAGAACAATGGTAAGGTCGTGGAGGCGGCGTAGTGGTAAAGTTGGCCTCGTCATGACGGACCGGTCTTGTGTTTGATTCCGAGCAAGGTCGTAGCTCGTCGTGTGAGTAGTTAGTCTAAACCGGGCCAAGCCCACTACCTTTTGCCCACGGGGCTTTGGATTGACGGTGAATGGGTGTGCTGTTAAGGCACTCCTTACGATAGGTCACCAGTTCAAATCCCGCGTGGGTACTTAGGTTAGTCTTAACTAGAAAAAAAAAATAGAACAATGGTTAAATTTGTCCATTTGTCCATTTTTTATTTTATTTTAAATTTCTTTTATATTATGGGATATGATTCATGTTAGAAAATGTTTGAGACAAATTTGATAACTTTGTAATGTGGGTACTTAGGTTAGTCTTAACTAGAAAAAAAAATAGAACAATGGTTAAATTTGTCCATTTTTTATTTTTTATTTTATTTTAAATTTCTTTTATATTATGGGATATGATTCATGTTAGAAAATGTTTGAGATAAATTTGATAACTTTGTAATGTAAAAGGGTAAACAATGGAGATGTAGAATGCGTAAGATATTTCTAATGATAAAATGTCAAGTATGTCTTTTATTTTTTAAATTTTTGTTTACATTGAATTTTTTTATATGTCAGGATTCTCGAACTTATGTCTTACGAGGTTTTCTTTGCAACATCTGGTGCAATTTCTAGTTATATATGTTCTTTAAATAGAGTCATTTTTTAGCATTTTTTTATCCATCCTAAACTTATCATAATTTCTATAAAATTTTCTTTATATCACTATTTTGTTCATTCTATTTTCACTTACTAGTACAAGAGGGAATTTTCTTTCTATCACTATTTTGTTTATTCTATTTTCACTTGCGAGTATAAGTAGAGGGAAATTATGTGGAGGATTATCTATAATGAATTTATAATAATAAATATTAATTAAATTATTAGTATTTTTTTAGTGCTTGTGTTTTTTTCATGAATTTTTTTAATTATGCATTAAGGTGTTCTCTATGAAAATAATTTTCCTTCCAGGACACCTGAAACTTTGTGAACCGTTTATTGGGATGTTAGACTATTAAAATAGTATAGACCATTAGATTGATTTTCCGTATTAATCAATTAGGGTATTAGTCAGTTACAATGTTATTCAACCTACTCAAACTCCAATCGTTCCGTTCTGCCTTTTACGTTACCACAGTCATAGATTTCCACAAATTTCAGTGAGAACGCTTAAAAAAATAGGTTTTCTGCAACAATGCAAAAACCAATCGGCCATAATTCACAAGTACTATTAGGGCCCTGCTCCCAAATATTCTCTGTAAAACTGTGATGAGTCCCAGTGTTCTTGTTGGGGAGAAAGACGTTAGTGTTGGAGAGCTTTGTCCAGAGAAGAGTGGGAAGCGTACCCACAGTTTGCATTGTCCCAAATCTATTAAATGCACATTAGACCACAAAGCATATATCCAACTTTAACTCACCTCATAAATAAAATATAATCAAAAGCATGTAACAAGTTATGAGAATAGTTCATTTGACTAAGCTAGGAGGTGAATTAAGGCCCATATAATTACCCAGTGATGAGGCTCATCACCTCCCTTTCTAGCACCATAAAGTTCTGGAGGACATTGGAAACACCTTGAGAAAATTCAAAAAGATGGACCTAAAAGAATAAAGAAGAGTCTCTTTACCTTTGCAAGAATCTATATAAAAATAGACCTCATCAAAGGTCTACCATATCACATTCAGTTAAAACACAGAAATGTTCAATGAACCCAAGTTTTAGATTATGTGAATACAACATTCAAATGTCAAATTTGTTTGCAAATAAGAAAATTTTCAAAATACATGTCCTCGGCCGAAAAAGATCCAAAAAAAGAAAATGGGAGTGTACAAATCCAAGCAATGACAACCCTTTGATCCTTACCTAACAAAAGAAGAAGTAGAAGAAACCAAAGATCCCCCGTTGAGAGTACATTGAGGCCACATTGCAAGTCACGCCTTCCCGTGAAAAGAGCAGCTCTTCAAAAATGCAAATAACTCAAGCAATATCAAACACATTCTATAGGGTATAAATTTTAGTTTGATCAACCACATTATATATTGTATAAATTTATGTTTGATAAACCATATTCTTTATATAATTGAGCTACTATATCAACATGAACCAGCTCCACCTATACCTTCTAGAAGATTTGGATATGCACTGGATTTGATAGTAAGGTTAGTCGATCATTATTATGTAGATTGTTGATTCTAGGAATATTTTAGAATAAGATGATTAGGAGAGATCAATTGTTTGACTTTTTTTTACTATTAAATTTTAGAATATCTTAAAATCTACCATTCACATACATTCAAGAAAGCTAATTCCCCAATTCCAATAATAAGAATGTTAAACAAGTGTATGAAATCTTAAACTAAATGGAAGAAAAAGGTGTACACAAAAATGATAAGGAATCCATAAATTAGAAATCATAAATAGCAAAGCATCAATGACTAAAGTAATTGGAGCATTAACAAATCCACTCTCCATATATGACTCCTTGACTCCAACCAGTTAAGGTTTAGAGCATTGCACTAACGTTTTAGCATCCCAAACCAGCTCCAGCAACATTCATTTCAGCCAATAACCATTCTAGAGCATTAACAAATCCACTCTCCATATATGACTCCTTGACTCCAACCAGTTAAGGTTTAGAGCATTGCACTAACGTTTTAGCATCCCAAACCAGCTCCAGCAACATTCATTTCAGCCAATAACCATTCTAGACAATGCAGAAACTTTCATGCTTTTATCAACAATTCTAGACAATACAGAAACTTTCATCCTATTTCCCTTATGTTCTAATATATCATGTAAGTAAAATTAAACTCTCCTATATATATGAAGATAGCTAAGCAATCTTTACACCACCACTCAAATAAAAAAAATGGTCATACAAAAACTTTCAATCCTAATCCATATGTTTTAATATAAGAGATAATGCAAGCAAAACTAACTTTATACAATGATGATCATACAGAAACTTTCAATCCTATTCCATATGTTTTAATATAAGACAGCAAAACTAACTTCATGTGTATATAAAGACAGATGACAATCTCTATAACGCCACTCAAATCAAAGATGATGATCAAGATAGGCCAGCTTCATTTTTATTCTCTATTGCATTTTGCTCGTATAGGACTGGTTAAAACTTTAATGTAAGATATCCTCTGTTAGAAATCTTTCCAGTATTCATAATGGTTATTTAAAATTTTATTTACATAAGCATTTTATTAAGTAAATTTTTATTTTTTTTCGGATTTATATTATCTATTAATTTTTAATTGAAGGTTGGGTGGGTTGGGCAGGGAGGTGACAGAGGTTTAGCTTTTTGGGCTAATTGAGTGGATAAGATAGACAGATATTTTTTAAGTAAATAACCATTATTCAAAAAATAAGTTAACAATACCCTATTCACAAATTATATATATATATATATATATATATTACTTATTCACATACTATATTATATATCAATTTAAAAAAAAAACTATAATGGTCACCAAAAAACAGCCACATATTCATGTCAACTGTTATATAATAAGCATTCTCAAAATAAAATATAGAATATATACGTTGGGCAGCTGTGACATTCATGGGTTTCCAGCTGGTGCCCATTACTAAGAGTGCGCTTTAAGAGTCCACCAATCAAAAGACTATATTATATATCAATTAACAAAAATGAAAATAGTCAGAAAAATAAAATATACGACATATTCCTGTTCAACTGGATTATATAATACACATTATCAAAATACAGTAGAAAATCTATAAATCTACACAGAAATGAACTAGTTAATAATATTCACGATAATCCGAACTTAATTCTCCTTCTCATTGAAGTGAATGCACCAGAAATAACAAGACTACTGAAACCTGAATACTTATGCAATGGCTACTCACATCATCTGCATGATCAGTTCATCAGTTCCGGGTGCCTGCCAATAACATAGGAGATGGGAGAGCTTGATTTCTGCTGTGGGGTCATGTGTGTCCACAACCACTTGACCACATTGTTGAAGGTAGAGTTGCCAGCCACAAGTTCTTCCATAGACAAACCATTGGAATCAATCAAAGGCCTCAGTGACTTTTCCAATCCTGCTATGGAGTTTTCATGACCCCCTGCATTTTTAGCACCCATTAAGCATGCAATTTCTTCAACATGAGCCCAGAGACAGGAGTCTTCAGTGGGTATCGTGGGCTGATCAGTGCCTGTAGGGGATGGCTGCTGCTGTTGAATCACATTATTTTCTTCCAACCACTTTTGGAGAATTGTATAACGACGAGGCCTGGCATTTCTGAGATAAGGCCCAGAGTCTTCGTTTTTTCCCAACCTGTAATAATTCGCGATGTCCAGTGGCTCAACTAGTAGCCTGTACTGAGTGCCCAGTCTTATCCACACTTCACTACACTGGAAATCGTCCGGTAACTCATCCTTACTGATCATCGTTATGATTTCGTCCAACCAGCCTGCCAGCTTCAGCCTGTTAAGGTTAGCATCAAAGTCTGTTCTATGTTGCTTCTTTTTGAACGAGTCGTAGTATCCAGTGCCATTTCTGAGACACTGCGCGCGATACTCTTCTATTTCTTTGATGGCTACTTCTATCTTTCCTTTTACTTCATTGTCCAATTTGGTCAGGTTCTCCCTCTGCTGCTTCAAAACTTGTCCCGCAGCTCTGAGGGCAAGTCTTGCTGGGCAATTCTGCACAAATTTTATCACAAAAAAACACAACTCTCAATTATTGAAACCAACAGAACTTTATTGCAGTATATAATCTACTTGAAGGTTCTCTTACATTATACACAAGGCTTCAAGGAGAGATTTTGCAATGGGGTACTGACCCCTTTAAATAGGATCCAGTAATAATCCAGGCTAAATACCCCAAAAATATATTGAGATTGTGTATAAAGTTCTCAACTGGTTGTCAAATTGTGTAAAATTTTCAACTCATATGGTTTCATTCCTGCTAGTAATAGATTTGAAGAAAAAAGAAGCAAGAACAGGGAAGAAATAAACTCCCATAGGGGAAATTCATTAGATTATAATATCCCCTAATATACATACAAATAGATTTGAAGAACAAGAAGCAAGAACATGGGAGCAATAAACCCCAATGGGGAAATTCTTCATATTATAACATCCCCTATGTTATATTTCGTGTACAACTGGCCTCTTGCATAACTATAGGCAATGGTGACAATTATGTCAAATTAGTTATTTTATTGGAACCAACTACATGCTAGTTCAGCCACATGGTTCATCTCTAACTAACTTCATTTCTTGGATCACAAATACTAGTTACTTTGTTTCTTGGATCACAAGTACGTTGTTTACCAAGGCTATTCCCTTTCTCTGTTCTTCATTTCCATTTGTTCAACTTCTAAGTGATATAAAGAGATGTTCTACAGCTAAGGTGGGAAGATGTTTCTTCTCAAAAATAATTGCAAAAACACTACTTATAAAAACCATTTTATCCTCAGATCCTAACCAGTCAAGCTTCTCATAGATCCAGGTTTAATATGGATCGCATATATTAGTTTGAACACTACATAGCATACACGGTATGTGACAGGATCGTATACTGAAGTAGAAGTTCAGCTAATAGAAACAACAGTATATTATTACAACCACAAAACCAAAGCAAAGCATACATCCAGTTTATCATGGCAATGACACTGAAACTTTTATACTGCAGGCAAGAGAGAAAAAATGGCTTAAAGAATGCAAAGCAACAAGGTTTACCTGAATTCCAAGCCCAAGAGCTTCCAGTTGTATTGTCGTGCTGTCTTGATAGTTTGATCCTGTTTCCGACAAAGGAATTTCTGAAAGCTCATTCAACTTCACTATATTTTGCAGGACACTGGGCCAGCTATTTGAATAACCAACGTGCTCCAAGATGAATTCGTCACAACTAGCATCTGAAATTTGCAGGGCAGCATCTGAAAATTGCAGGGCGTAATAAAGAAAGGAAAACACAGCAAAATGATTTTCTATCCAAATCCCACCACGCTTGGAGCAGAACAAATAATGGCCAAATGGCCTATAAGGACTCAACTTCACGAGAGGCCTTACAGCAGCCATTAACGGGTTGTTGGGGCTCATGTTGGTTGCGCTATTATAATTCGCTACAGCAGAGCAATACTGGAGTACAGTGCTCACAAACGCAGCACTGCCCTGTGGAAGGGCTTCTTCCATGGGTGTGTCAGTGGAACCATGTAAATCCCCTGCATTCTCCAGGTATCTCTTCAAATATGGTAAAAATGATTCCAAGGCCTCAGACACCGATATGGAAGGAACCAACAAAACCCTAGAGATGACATCACGTCCTAAGACAACATGGCAGAACTGATCCGTCCACCCCTTGCGACGAACTCCTCGTGCGAGAGTTTCGTCCCCAATCAACGGGAAGCCAAACGTGATGCAGAAAAAAGATTTAGTCTTGCCAGGGTGCTGCTGCTGGTGCTTATCCAACATCCATAGCGTGGCGAAGGCAGCAATAGCTCCGCCCATGGAGTGACCAGTGAACAATACGTTCTTACCCCTTTCATATTCCTGTAACAAAAAACGAAAGTTACAAAAAGAAAAATTCTAAAGTCTAGGGTTAGAGCCTGCGTCAAAAATGAAAGTTACAAAATGACAAATTCCAAAGTCCAGGATTAGAGCCTGCAACAAAAATGAAAGCTACAAAATGACAAATTCCAAAATCCAGGATTATTTCATGTTCCAGGTGGCCCTGCAACAACAGTCAAAGTTACAAAATGATAAATTCCAAAGTGCAGGATTATTTTATCAAAGTTTGGTGCTCTAAAATGATAAATTCCAAAGAGCAGGATTATTTTATCAAAGTTCAGTGCTCTACAACGAGGGTGGGAGTACAGATCCATGGATTTTTGTGTATAACTTGGTGTATGTGTAACAGAGCAATAAATTTACACACTTCATGACAAACACAGGCTTGCAGTTCAAAGCGGAAAATACTGTTCTTCAAACAGGCACTTCACAGAACGAACAGGTTGAACATATTCATTATCTATAAAGGACTATAATGTCTTGCAATTTCAACCCCTTCTTCAAGCTTCAGGCCCTTACAGATTGAAGCTACTCAATATCGGTAAGGAATCACATACTAGCGCACGGGACTTCACAGAGCGAACAGGTTGAACATATTCATTATCTATAAAGGACTATGATGTGTTGCAATGTCAAACCCCTTCTTCAATCTTCAGGCCCTTACAGATTGAAGCTACTCATTATCTGTAAGGAATCACATACTAACCCACGGGATATCACATTAAAGTGCAGATAACATAGTGGATAGGCTTAGTATACTGGTGTTGTGAAACGATTATATGTCAACTTTTTATCTTGAAAATTTGCTAAGAGTTTACCACTGATTTCAAAAAACTTCTACTGAATTCTGGACCAGTTTTATAAGAAAATATACTTTAAAAAAAACTCCAAGCTAGATAAAAACAATATACCAAAATAAAACTTCAAAACATATTTATAAATTTGATAGGAAAATATACTAAAAACAACTCCAAAACATATAATAAATAGACTATAACATTTAAACTAACAAAAACTATTGTGCAAATCCATGTTGACCCAAAAGTGCTATTGTGCCATATCCATGCTAACCCAAAAGCATAGAGGCTGGCTTTATAGATTTTGGGCTCCCTGAATCTATGTTCAGTTGGGGAAGTGAGATTCTTTGCAGCTGAAGTAAATGTTGAAAGTATAATTTCAACTGTGCGACAGTTGAACCTTGCGGCAGGATGAGGACAATAAACCAAGCGCATCGGCAAGTCGGCATATCGGCTGGTCAGAGCTTCGGAGGCATGCAGCGACAGCGATATGAAATATCGCCGATATCGCATCGGCGAAATCGCAGCGGAGGACTTACAAAGTGGCTTTGTGTTTGCGATAAGCGATCGCCGATATCGCATCGGCAAAGTTGAAGTGAAGGAACTATAAAGGAGCCTTTGTGTTTGCGATAAGCGATCGCCGATATCGCATCGGCACATCGCTATCGGCAATGTCATAGAGTCGGGGTCTTTGACATGAGAAAAGTTGCGATGCGATGCAAATAAAGTCAATGGTTAAAGTACAGGTCAGCAGCTAATAAATTTGACGTGAAGTAAAAGTTCCTTTACCGCCAGTAAATGTCAGTAAAACAGTAAATGCAATTTACTGTGGTTGGTAAGTTTTGGTGAAGTTTTTAATTTCATTTAAGCGGGAGTATGGGCACAAGTAAAAGCTGGTAAAAGCATTTAATTTTTATTATTTCTTTTACGGAAGCATGGGAAGTGAAAACGTGAAGTATGTTTTTGTTGTTGTCATATATATGTAATATTTTTGTGTATTGAAGAAATATATAGAGTGGTAAGTGAAGAACGCAGCAGCGCGTATGAAAATATACACAGCAGTGTAAATGAACTTTGTTGCACAACAGTGCATAAAATCAGTTGCTCATTGTAATGAGAAGGGTGTAGTGTGAGAGAGGATAATGCACAACAGTGCTATCCTTGAAGAACAAGAGAGCAGCATGCCTTTTGTTGATTGGTGGTGAAGCTCGCGGCAGCGAAAGAACAAGGAAGATGCACAGCAGTGCATAGAATAGTGTTGATTTTTAATGTATTGGATTTGCATTGAAATGCAAAAGAAAAGAGCGCTCAGGTATTTTGAAATTGTGAATGTAATGTAAAGTTTACTGCATATGTAAAAGTTTGTTTTACAGCAGTAATGTGAAAAGGGGTTTCACTGCAGTAAACCCAACACAGTAATATCTCAAGTGAAAACAGAGTTTTTGCTGAATGTAAGTTTTTTTTGTAAATCTCTCTCAGCAAAGAGGATGAATGTTGTTTCAGGCTTTATATTTTAATCAATAGAAATATTTTTTTTTATGGCTGTGTAATACTCTGTTATGAGTAGATTTGTTTTAAAAGCTTCCCTGTGCACAAAGGTCCTGGAACAGTGGAAACAGAGCATTGGCTCTGTGGAGTTAGAATGTCTGGTTTTGGTATTTCCCATTGAAAAATACCCATCTGTGGTATCAGAGCTAGTCCAGGCTCTTTGATGGTGACAGAGCAGGTTCATGCTCTTTGAAGACTCAAAGAAGCTGAAGGAAGGTGTGGTTGCAGCAGAGAAAGCTTCTCCAGCAGTGTGAAGTTTCAGCCAAAGGGATTCAGGTATTTCCCAAGTTTCTGAGTTATTATTAAAAACAGTCAGTTGTTTTAAAAAAAACACAGTCAAGTATTAGAAGCCCAGATAAGAATGGCAAGGTCAAAGAAGAAAGCCTCCAAGCCTGTTAAAAATGTGTCTCCCCCCTCTACTAAACTTGAAGGCAATCCATTAGAATACATTCTATTTCAAACCCCAAAGTTTGATGGAAACTTTGATGTATGGGAAATAATGATGAGGGCTTTCCTAATGTCTGAGGGGATTGAAGTCTGGGAGTCAGTGATTGATGACAGCAAGATGGATGAAGAATCCATGGAGTATGATGCACAAGCAGTAAAACTAATTTTGGATGGACTCCCTGATTCTGTGAAGAGGAATCTAGGAAAATATACATCAGCAAAGGATATATGGGACAGACTGCATGACCTTCATGCAAAGGGAGCACTGACCATGACAATGAGTCAAGAAGAACCCATCATAAAAGCTGAGAATGAAAAGCTTGACCTCATCAAGCTTCAAGTAAAAGAAAGGGATGAAGAGCTAGCCAAGCTCAAGAAGGAGTTGGATCAATGCAAGAGGAAACATCATGAAGAAGTCATATTCATGACAAATCAGCTGAATGAAGCAAAGAAGCAGGCAGATGCCTTGACAAGTCAACTTGAACAAAGGCACATAAGAGTGAATAAGCTTGTAGAAGAGATTGGACAGTACAAGGTAGAGGTCTCCTCCCTTAAGTCCGAACTACAAGAAGCCAGGAAGCAGGCACAAGGAGCTGAAAAGAAAATGAAGAGCAGTCATGCAAAAGATGAAGAAATCTCCAAGATGAAGACTGAGATTATCTCCTTCAAAATAGTAGCAGCTGAAGCTACTCGTAGCAAGGAAGAAACTGAGGGACAACTAGCAAAGAGAAATGATGTATGTGAAAAGTTAGAAGAAGAGATTGTCCTCCTCAGGAAGAAGGTTGAAGGGCTGAACAAAATAATGAAGAGCTCTCAAGCTCTGGATGACATGCTCAGCTATCACAGATCTCCATTTGATAAATCAGGACTTGGGTATGTAGGTGAACCCTCAAACAAGGATGAGGATGCTTTAAGCAAAGGAGATGTGAAGAAGCCAGAGAGAGATGATGATGCTCCTAGTTCCAGCAAAGGGAAGGAGAAAAATGAAGGCTGCAATAAAAGAGATCCTGCTCCAAGAAGAAAACCAGCTCCAAGAAGAAATGTAGCTGATGTCAAAAAGGCAAGAGGTAATGGTGATCATCAAAGGATCTCAAGGCAGCAAGGCTTCAGAAGTACATCAAGGAAACCTCCATCTCCCAGGTACCAAAGTTCATTTTATGGTTATTGTTATGCTTGCTCAAACTTTGGTCATATGGCAAAAGACTGTAGAGCATTTAATGGAGATAGATGTTGTGGTCCCCGACAATCTCCAAGAAATAATTTCACAAGAAGAAATCATGAATCTTTATTCATGAAGAATGTTGAATGCTTCAAGTGTCATAACATTGGGCATATGGCACATCACTGTAACTTAACATGGGCTTCTATGCAAGCTAGACCCATGCAAAAGAAGAAAGTTACACAAGTATGGAGAAGAAAAGAAATACAATGTGAAAGCCCCTTAAGCAACGCAGCTGATCTAAGTTTGTTTTGAGAAGAGTCTGCCAAAAGAAGACAAGCATACATTAAAGGGGAGCTTGTAATTTTTTTTGTTTGCTGAACTGTATTAACAATCATTTGTTGATGGAGGATGTATTGCAGCACAGCAGTTGCAAATGAAATCTTTGTTAATCCCTCTGAAAGGTAATATGCAGCAGTGATGAAATCAGCAATGTTTTTGGTTTGTTTTTATGCAATATGCATAGAAATGCATAAAGAAGAAAAGAAGGCAGCGCTGAAATGTAAAGAGCAGCAGCGAGATAAGAGAAAAATGCAAAGCATGGAAACCCTCACAGCAGTGGGAAGACAAAACATAAAACAACAGTTTAGAAAATTTTTGGAGCACATGGATTAGAATGAACAGCAGTTTGAAATTTCTTTTGTGGTGCACATGCATTGAAATGCATAGCAATGGAAGGCAGTTTCCTTCTATGTAATGTGATAGAGCATACTCACAGCAGATGAAATGTTTTGTAGTGGGGATGAAACTGCAAAGCAGTGAGAAGAAAATGAGAAGGCAAAACGCAGCAGAGCGTAAATGCCCAGTGGCTGAGAATGCAATAAAATTTCTCACACAACAGTAAAAAAAATGTAATGTTTTTCTTCATATGCAATGCAGCATGCAAAGAAATGCGTAAAGAAAAACAGGGACAGCAGATTTTTAATGCACATGGATGAATGAGAATGTGTATGGCAGCAGAAAGCCAAAGGAATTGCACAGTAGTGCATTGTGTAAAAAAAAATGAAGACTAAGATTGTGTGAAGCAAGGGTGCATAAGAAAAGGTAGAAGCCTGTGTTATTTTTTGTGGAGAATGAAGTGCCAAGAGTATGGGCACACAGCAGTATGTTGAAACAAAAGGCAGCGACCGTGCAAATTGCAGAGGCAACGCAGCAGCAAATAAAAACCCAGGGATGACAGTCTATGGTTATGGGTATGGACAGAAGTGAAGTGCAGCAACACAACAGTAAGTGTAGACACAGCAGTGTGGAGTAGACACAGTAAAGAAGATGGCACAACAGTGCAGCAGAGAATATGCATCAGCATAAGAGAACATTGTAATGAGTTTGCACACACAGCAGTGCAATGTTTGTTATGGAACTGCATTTGAAGCAGTCATTTGGTGAAACCCTCTATTGAAGAGGAAGGTGCTTTTAAGCACATTGTCATTAGTGAATCCCTCCATAATGAGGAAGGTGCTCTTAAGCACAGTTACATTGGTGAATCCCTCTGTTCAGAGGAAGATGCTCTCTAGCATAGTTTGGTAGATCCCTCTGTTATGAGGAAGGTGCTCTTAAGCACAGTCACATGGTGAATCCCTCTGTCATGAGGAAGGTGCTCTTAAGCACAGTTTCAGGTGAATCCCTCTATTAAGAGGAAGACAACTTTGTTTGTGTATGAACTGCAGCAGAAGCAGTTGGTGAATCCCTCTATGCGAGGAAGATTGGTGAACCCCTCTATGTGAGGAAGATATTCTTGTAACAGCAGTTAGTGAATCCCTCCATGTGAGGAAGTGTTTGGGTATGATTGAATGCCCGACAGTTGAAATTAAAGGGGAGTGTTGAAAGTATAATTTCCACTGTGCGACAGTTGAACCTTGCGGCAGGATGAGGACAATAAACCAAGCGCATCGGCAAGTCGGCATATCGGCTGGTCAGAGCTTCGGAGGCATGCAGCGACAGCGATATGAAATATCGCCGATATCGCATCGGCGAAATCGCAGCGGAGGACTTACAAAGTGGCTTTGTGTTTGCGATAAGCGATCGCCGATATCGCATCGGCAAAGTTGAAGTGAAGGAACTATAAAGGAGCCTTTGTGTTTGCGATAAGCGATCGCCGATATCGCATCGGCACATCGCTATCGGCAATGTCATAGAGTCGGGGTCTTTGACATGAGAAAAGTTGCGATGCGATGCAAATAAAGTCAATGGTTAAAGTACAGGTCAGCAGCTAATAAATTTGACGTGAAGTAAAAGTTCCTTTACCGCAAGTAAATGTCAGTAAAACAGTAAATGCAATTTACTGTGGTTGGTAAGTTTTGGTGAAGTTTTTAATTTCATTTAAGCGGGAGTATGGGCACAAGTAAAAGCTGGTAAAAGCATTTAATTTTTATTATTTCTTTTACGGAAGCATGGGAAGTGAAAACGTGAAGTATGTTTTTGTTGTTGTCATATATATGTAATATTTTTGTGTATTGAAGAAATATATAGAGTGGTAAGTGAAGAACGCAGCAGCGCGTATGAAAATATACACAGCAGTGTAAATGAACTTTGTTGCACAGCAGTGCATAAAATCAGTTGCTCATTGTAATGAGAAGGGTGTAGTGTGAGAGAGGATAATGCACAACAGTGCTATCCGTGAAGAACAAGAGAGCAGCATGCCTTTTGTTGATTGGTGGTGAAGCTCGCGGCAGCGAAAGAACAAGGAAGATGCACAGCAGTGCATAGAATAGTGTTGATTTTTAATGTATTGGATTTGCATTGAAATGCAAAAGAAAAGAGCGCTCAGGTATTTTGAAATTGTGAATGTAATGTAAAGTTTACTGCATATGTAAAAGTTTGTTTTACAGCAGTAATGTGAAAAGGGGTTTCACTGCAGTAAACCCAGCACAGTAATATCTCAAGTGAAAACAGAGTTTTTGCTGAATGTAAGTTTTTTTTGTAAATCTCTCTCAGCAAAGAGGATGAATGTTGTTTCAGGCTTTATATTTTAATCAATAGAAATATTTTTTTTATGGCTGTGTAATACTCTGTTATGAGTAGATTTGTTTTAAAAGCTTCCCTGTGCACAAAGGTCCTGGAACAGTGGAAACAGAGCCTTGGCTCTGTGGAGTTAGAATGTCTGGTTTTGGTATTTCCCATTGAAAAATACCCATCAGTAAATAAGAGATCCATATATATTAAACAGATCTTCCCCACCTGAACTCTAGATCAGCACCTCACTATATAGTAATTGCACGAAACTTGAAATAAAGAAGCTAGGATGGTAAAAACCTCTTCTTGAAATCTGGAATTATTCATGAGGTAGAGAAATTGGTTGAGCGAACCCTGATGCAGACAGGCTGGTTGATTGTTCCCATCTTTCAGCCACTCCAGAAAACCACTTTGACATTCTCCAAACTTGGTTGCTGTTGCTTGGAAGACATGGGGATCGAGAATGCCACGAAAAGCAATGGCCACAGTAGTTTCGCTTATATCAGCCCTCACATAGCTGGGATCATCGCCTGCGCTTCTGTAAACATTGTGAGACAGATTGCAGGCACCCAACAAGTTTTCCGAGTAAAAAGACTCCGATCTACCCATTAATCTGTCATAGAGTTCAACAAAATCAGTCAGCCAAACAATATCACATTACATTTGTCCAACAAAAGCTGAAGAAGATTATACCTCGAAAATGCGATGAGATTTTAAGCTGGTTCCCGCACGTCAATGCTTGTGAACGAAAGCAGAGTTTATTTTATAAGACGAGAAACCATGGTAACGGGAAAGCTCCCAGAAAGAGAGAGCTGCCGTGTGAAATTTGGCTTTGTAGAAAGTCACAGTCGATTAATTTTATCTTAATCGAAGCCATCCCAAAGCTCACAAGTTTGTAGGGTTTATAGATAATTAATCAGTGACGACTGTAACGCATCTCCGAAAGATTCGAAGGACGTCGCGTCTGACTTTCATTTTTTCTATATTTTAGTGTCATTTATCGAAATTCAGTAATACGATTTTGTTTTGTAATATTTTGTATTTTGGTGTTTGAAATGAGTTTTAAAATAAATTTAAATGTCTTAATTTTAATGTTATTTATCAAAAAAAACATAATGTTTTTTTAAGTTATTTAAAATAGATTTTAAATTCATAATTAAATTACTTATGAGGTGTAGAGTAGGGTGTCACAAAGGTGCTTTGTTAATGCAAGGGTTATTTTTAAATTTTGTGGGTAAAAATTTAGCGATGGTAAGTGTTAGTGTGATTCAATAGAGTGAGATTTTTCGTGATTTTAATAGCTTAAATGCCCAAGTCCTTCAATGCTCCACGGTTGTTGCTACTCAAGTAGTAGATGAGGTCTATCAATCATCTTCAAACTTATATAACCTAGCAAAACTAAAAAATAAAAACTAAATTAAACAACTTTAAAAAAAATATTTGAATTTTGTAAATTATATAAATTTGAATTTTATAAATTATGTATTCAAATCAGATTAGGCCTATTAGTCATCTCATCTAAGAGTTATATAACTTGAACATCTTTAAAAGCTTTTAAATTTTTTGACTTTTGATTATATATTTTTGAATGTAAATTTCCATAGTTATAAGTGTTGGGTTGTGTTATATTCTCTACACAACTAGCCTTAGTAGGTGGGCGAACCTAACTATGGTTTTGTGCATGGTTTCCACACATGATTTTGGGCGATGGTTTTAGGGCCATGGTATTTTGTAGATCCGGTCAAGAGAACTATGGTTGTGTTCTACTCCAGGGTTAATGGATTGGGGTTTATGAATGCTTCGACATAAAAATATATGTATTGTAACATTGAAATGAACATAATAAAAAATCAATATATGTATTGTAACATTGAAATGAACATAATGAAAATTCAATCTGGTAGTCTGGGACATATATTTATTTTATGTGTTATGCTTTGTTTTATGTGTTATGCTCTAGCCATTGTTTATTTTCTATTTTAAAACCTACAATAAATTATAATGTAAAATAAACACAAATTTCCATAATTATAAGTTATAATATAGAATAATTTATAGAAATCGATGTTATAAAAAGTTAAAAAATATACCAATTCAATAAACAATTTAACCATCTTTAAATATTTTAATTTTAAATCAAATTAAAATAATTTTAACTCAAGTTAAAATAAAAAAAAAAAAATTATGAAAATATTTTTGATAAAATATCAATGATTAATGAACTTTATGATAATTAAATTTAACATCTCCATTCACTAACGCAGAGTAATTTTAACATAAAACCCAGACATAAACATGTTCGAGAAGAAAAAGAAAACCCACCATGGAGAAGAAAAAGCTGAGAATTTGCCGATATAAATTTCGATGTGGTTTCATGGAACTTTCCTGGAAAGTTTGGTCTCCCAAGAAAATGCTAGTGTACGAAATTTAATAATATATTTACAAAATTTAATAATATATTTAACTATAATTTAAATTAATTTAATTTAATAATATGTTTAATTATAAGTTAAATTAATCCGATTATATAGCATTTGAAATTAAAGTAGGCCTCGGAAGTTTAAATCGAAAGAATGTGTTCCGACGAAAAGGATGGTGATGGTTTAGCTCTTTTTTAAATTAAAATTTTTTATTTAAATAAATATTTTAAAATTTATTAAAGACATTAATTATCAAAGTTATAACACTATATTATTAAGGTACATTTAAAACAAGGTATCTGAGTGCGTTATTATTTAATATACACTTAAACTAAGGAATATAAAATTTATGAATGTATAATTAATTAAGTGTAGTTTAATTTATAGATTAAATAGTTTTTTCACGATATTTTCTATAATTAACTTTAATTAAAATTTGATAAAGATTAGGGTTTTTAGGGTATTGAATCCATTTATGCATTCAAAAATGTATTTGAAATATACAAAAAAATTGAAATTGTCTTGTTGACTTTTGGTGAATTGTGGTTAAAAACGTTATTTTGTCTAAGTTAAATGGATTTAAAATTGTATTTTAAATAACAAAAAATCTTGAAATTGTATTGCTGACTTTCAGTGAATTGAGTGAAAAAAATTATTTTGTCTATAAGTTAGACCACTTCGTTAATTAATAGCTATTAAACATATTATATCTTGTAGAATATATTTTTTGGCTTAGTTTATTAATATAGACAAAATGCTTTTTTTTGACATTTTTTGGGTTAATTTTAATCAAAATCTCTAGATAGTTTTAAAAACTTGAATTTAAGTTGTTTAACCTAAAATTCAAGTGCATCACATGTTTTTGAGGGTGTTGAATCCATTTATGCACTCAAAAATGTAATTTAAACATCAAAAATCCATAATCTTACTACAAATTGTATCAGTAAATTCTGGTAAAAACCATTTATCTATAAATTAAAAAACACCATTAATTTTTTCTATTATAATATATAATTAAATATTAAAAATTATATATAAATTTAATTAATAAAAATATTTACATACATTGATACTTAAAAAAAACACATATTAATATGAAATATGTGAATAAATAAAATATACAACATATCAAAATATATGAATAAATAAAATATATTATTATATTATATTATGATATAAATTTTTTTGTCATATATAATATTTTTAAATATTTTGTTTCGAATTTAAATATTTTTAAAACCCATCAAACTTATGAAAAGGAAAATGCAATCCTTGTCAATAGAACTTGCTAGGTAGCTGTATGGGTTTTGATAAGGGTAAAAAGGCTATGTCATTGTCATTTAATGGTTGTTAATAGAAATTGCTAGGATAATGCATGGAACTTTTAAAGAAGAAAACTAAAACTTACTTTTTTTCCCATGGAACTTACTACGTAACTGTATGGAATTTTGATCGAAAGTTATATATTTATCTCATTATAAAAAATATTTTTATTAAATTTAATATTATATATAATTATAAATTATAAATTAATTTTAAAATATTTTTTAATTTATAATATTTTATGTTAAATAATTTTTTTTTACCATATGTTTTGATCATAAAATGGAATTTAATTTTTTAATGAAAAAAAACATGGGATTCTTTCTTGCGAAAGGACATTGAATTCTTCAATAAGAAAGAAAGGACATTGTATAATGGTAAAGTCAGTCAAGCCATTTTGTTTTTTAATGAAAAAAGACATGGGATTCTTTAAAGGACATTGAATTCTTCAATAAAAAAGGACATTGTATAATGGTAAAGTCAGTCAAGCCATTTTAACGAGGAAAGAAATTGGATCTTTCTTTGAAAAAGATATTGTATTATTAAAAATAAAAAGTCATAATAAATATAATAATTTATATGGTAAAAGGGAAAACATTATTAATAAATATAAATTGTATTATTAGTAATTTTTTAGTGCTTGAGTTTTTTCTTTGAATTTTTTTAATTATGCATTAAGGTGTTCTCTATGAAAATAATTTTCCTTCCAGGACACCTGTAACTTTGTGAACTGTTTATTGGGATGTTAAATGATTAAAATAGTATAGACCATTAGATTGATTTTGGGTATTAATCAGTTAGGGTATTAGTTAGTTACAATGTTATTCAACCTACTCGAACTCCAATCGTTCCGCCTTTTACTTTACCACAGTCATAGATTTTCCACAAATTTCACTGAAAATGCTTTAAAAAACAGGTTTTCTGCAACAATGCGGAAACCAATAAGCCAGAATTCACAATTACCATTAGGGCCCTGCTCCCAAATATTCTCTATAAAATTGTGACGAGTCCTAGTTTTCTTGTTGGGGAGCAAGACGAGTCCTAGGAGCAAGACGTTAGTGTTGGAGAGTTCTGTCCAGAGAAGAGTGGGAAGCATACCTACAGTTTGCATTGTCCCAAATATATTACAATTGCATTGTTGTAGCTCTTGGATCAAAATTCGGATATGTGAACTGCTACCTACGTTCTTAAGTTTATCCATTTTTCAATCCTTCGATTATCTCACCGTCGCCCTCGCCAACAAAAACCCCTCAAGTAACATGTATCTTCTTTCACATAGTTTCACGTGTTTTATAATTATTAGAAATATCATGGGGTTTTGTAAGGATTTTATTCTACTGAATTCTTAGCTTCCTTGTGCAAATCATCTGAGATTTCTTAGCGTCTTCATCTTCCTTTCTTCTCGTCCTCAGATCTTCTATTATATCTTTTTGCAACCTCATTACATTTGGATTCGTTGCTATGTCTTCAAACAGTCTAACTATGGCATACTTACATCCTTTTGTATTATTTTGATCAAAAAGTGTTGCATACACAATATTGGCAAGGGTGGTCTTTCCCATGTTGGAAATAATAATCCCAACCACCGCCTTAAACACACTGACAAACACCATGCTTCTTTTATTATATCTTTTTTCAACTTCATTACATTTGGAGTCGTTGCTATGTCTTCAAACAGTCTAACTATGGGGTACTTACATATTTTTGTATTATTTTGATCGAACAGTGTTGCATACACAACATTGGCAAGGGTGGTCTTTCCCATGTTGGAAATAATAATCCCAACCACCGCCTTAAACGCATTGACAAACATCATGCTTGCTGAGTCAACCACTGCACGATTTCGATTTTGTTTGCAGGCAACAGGACTGAAGTCAGAACAGAAGTACAACGTGGACCATTCCACAACACAGCAGAGGAGTTCAGACATTTAATAAATTTTGGTAAATAGATATGGTCAAACATTTACTTTGCAAGTGTTTCCCACACTCCACAACACCTACAAGTTCAGAAAACCATTTACTATGTAAAATCGCCCATGTTGCGTATTAAATATTTTCTTTGTCATGTAATTAATGTCAAATTTGTATGTTAAGATAAATATGGATGTAAAAGTCATTTGTAATGTTGGGCAAGTTAGAGAACGAGAGTCTAAGGTAGTGAGGAGAAAATTGTGGAGGAATCGCCCATGTTGCGTATTAAATATTTTCTCTGTCATGTAATTAATGTCAAATTTCTATGTTAAGATAAATATGGATGTAAAAGGCATTTGTAATGTTGGGCAAGTTAGAGAGTGAGAGTCTCTCAGGTAGTGACGAGAAAATTATAGAGGAAATATTGGTGGGTGCGTGAAAACCAGTTTTACAGAAATTTACTCCGCAACAGTAAGTTTGATGTGTTTTCACTTGGAGGTGCAACCTCCATTTATGATGCCAATGTATTTCTTTATGTTTTAACATATAATATAAAGTGTGGCTAGTTGCGTTATGACATTAATCCCTTGCAAGTAGATTTAGGACAACCTCCTTTCTTTTACTCTGTTTTTCTGTGCGTAAGATTTATGTTTTGATTAAGTCCCTGTGTGGTTGTGATATCCTCCCCGCAACCTAAGATTTACCTTTCCGCAACTGAAGTTGATTTTGCTTACTTTGCGCAACCTATTTCTGAGCTCCTTTGGCCTCATAAAATTTTTCTAACAAGTGTTTTTACTAGCAACTAAAATTTGTTTTGAGGCAGAATTTTTGAAGTATATTTACGAAGTAAAAAGTTATTTTGCTTACTTTGCCGCAACCTATTTCTCAGCTCATTTGCTCTCATAAAATTTTTCTAACAAGTGTTTTTACTAGCAACTAATATTTGTTTTGAGGCAGAATTTTTGAAGTATATTTACGAAGTAAAAAGTTTTTTCTTTCACTCACAAATAGCAACATCAAGCACAAGCTTGACTAATCCTCACATACCTCAGTTTAATGGCAAAAATTATGATTATTGGGCTATTACAATAGCCCAATGGTTAAAAGCATGTGTTTCCTCCTAAGAGGTCACAGGTTCAAAACCAGTGGGGGGTAGAGTATGTATGCCTTCGTAGACTTAGCAGTCAAATCGTTGCACGAAGGTGGGTCCCTTGACCTACAAACAAGGGGGTTTCATACACCAATTTGGTGTCTGGCTTGGCTGTGACCTTAAAAATGAATATTATTATTATTATTACAATGAAGGCCCTGTTTTCGTCTCAAGACATTTGGGATTTGGTAACCAGTAGATGCAGCAGCATACAATGTGTTGTAAGGGACAACACGAAGAAGGATTCAAAAGCCCTGTTCTATATTTTCCAAGCAGTTCATGAAAGTATTTTCCCAAGGGTTGCAGTTGCAACGAAGTCCAAGCAAGCATGGGACACCCTCCAAACAACCTACCGAGGCATGGAAAAAGTCAAGACAACAAATCTACAAATGGTAAGGAGAGATTTTGAAACACTTTTTATGAAAGGGTCTGAAAATGTAGAATCGTTTTTTACAAATGTAATTGGGTTGGTTACACAAATCAGGTCTCATGGTGAGACACTTGAAGAAAGGAGAATAATTGAGAAAGTTTTGAGAAGTTTGCTAGTCGGTTTGATGCCATTGTTGTGGCCATAGAATAGACAAAAGATCTCCTGTAGAAATTCTGCAAATTCTCTACAAATATCACTCTAAGACTATGTAGAAAATATGCCCGTAGATTAACCCAATAATGCAATATAACCAAAGCAAAATACTATAACCTACTTCTACTATCAATTTGTGGAAGCTTAAAGATCGAGCTGAATCATAGATGAACAATATAACCAAAAGAAGAAGAAATCACAATACACATAAAAATACTTTGGGGAAAGCTTCAGGTAAAAACCCCACTATCTGTATTATCATACAAGATGGAAATACATAAGAATTATACAAAGCCTTAGCTCTCACAGCTAGCCAGCTCTCAGTCCAATCCTCACAGAGCAATCCTGGCTTCTCACAAGCCTTCCTCTTTGTCCTCCAAGCTCCTATTTCCTTGTGTTGTTCCTAGTGGATGATTCTCACCTCACCAAGTGGAACATTGCTCTAACACACTGTCAGAACTGCGCAATCCTCCAAGGAATGATTCCTTCTGCATGCATGAGTTTTCTTTATAGAAAAACACATGAAACTGATAGTACACTGTCATTGACATTTAATTCAACTAGGTCTTTCTCATAATAGACATGCATGAGTTACTGATGAGGGAATCTTCAGTTATCTGGAGTACACTGGTTGAGTGCATGCATGCATCAACTGACTGATAACTCAAAATTAGTTCCTCAAACAGTTTGAAACTAATTTAACCGGATTTAACTCAGTAAACTGTTAACTAATTACAACTCAAATATAACTCAATCTTATATCCTTAATTAAGGGATAATCTCCTTAATTTAAGGGATAACTCTTGCATGACTTCAGAAAGACTTGTAACTTGAATTTCTCCAACTAATTAATCCATAATGAATTAATTAATGATTTCCAAGCAGTTGTTAAGACTAAATTTGATTTTAATTCACAATTTTAATTCAAGGACAAATTAAAATTGGAATATTCTAGATTCTATTTTTATCATTTCTTGTTGATATTTTCAACATCTCTCATAGTTTTCAGTGGATGAGCTTCGTGCATAACTTATTTCTCATGAACATAGACTGAATAGAGCAACAAGCTCCTCATTGGAGCATGCCTTCAAGACACAAGTTTCCTTTGGTCAAGGTCAAGGCAGAGGAAGATCATATGCTAGAGGAAGAGGAAGAAGCCCACACAGAGATGGAAGAAGCAACCCTTCAAGCTCAAGTGGAAGGGGCAGAAATCAAAATCCAAGTCAAGGCCCAAGCCAAAATCAAGCACAATGTCAGAGGTATGATAAATCTCAAGTCCAATGTCATTACTGTAAGAAGTATGGTCATTATGCAAATGAATGTAGAAATAAGTAATATGACATTAGTAACAAACCAAGTGTAAATTTCACAAAAGAAAATCAGAACCATGATAGCATGTTTTTAACTTGTAATGTAGCACAAGAAAAACAAAGTGATGTATGGTATTTATATTCAGGGTGTAGCAACCACATGTTAGGGAACATAGAAACATTTTCCACTCTAGATGAAAGTGTGAAATCTGAAGTGACATTAGGGACTAATAGCAAAGTCTTTATCATGGGAAATGGAAGAGTTAATATTCTAACAAAGAAGGGGGAGAAGAAGTACATCTCAGATGTTTACTTTGTCCCCGGTCTGAAGCATAACCTCATAAGCATTGGACAACTCATGCAAAAGGGATACAATGTCTTTTTCAAAAATGATGTGTGTACAATTTTGGATAGGCCTCCAAGGAGACAACTGATTGCAAAGGTTCATATGACAAACAATAGAATGTTTCCCCTAAAGATAAGATCAGATTTGAAAGAAGAAGGTGCACAAGCACAACTATAAATGAACTCACAAGAGGATGGAAGAAAAGAGGCAACTATCACACAAGTGAACTATCAAGCAGAGGTCAAAGATAAAAATTGGTTATGGCATTTGAGATTTGGACATCTCAACTTTGGAAGTTTGAATTTGTTGCATAGGAAAGGCATGGTGAAGCGACTGCCACTCATAGAAAAACCGAACATCCTATGTGAAGGATGTATCTTGGGCAAGCAACATAGAGAGACATTTGCAGCGGGAGAGTCCATAAGGGCAAAGGCACCTTTGGAGATTGTCCACTCAGATTTATGTGGACCAATGCAGACACCATCAATTGGTGGCAGCCACTATGTATTGACCTTCATAGATGACTACACAAGGAAGACATGGGTCTATCTCCTAAAACAGAAAAGTGAAGTGCTTGAGCGCTTTTGCCAGTACAAGGCTCTTGTTGAGAAGCAAAGCAGACACTACATCAAAGTCCTCAGGACTGACAGAGGTGGCGAATACATCTCAAATGACTTCCTTCGATTTTGCAGGGAGCATGGAATTCACAAGAAATTTACAACAAGATATACACCTCAGAAAAATTGTGTGGCGGAAAAGAAGAATAGGACCATTGTGGAAATGGCAAGGAGTATGTTGAAGGAAAAACATTTGCCAAATGATTATTGGGCTGAAGTTGTCGCATGTGCAACATATATCTTAAATAGATGTCCAACCAAAAGCGTCCAAAACATAGTTCCTGAAGAGGCATGGAGTGGAAGAAAGCATAATGTCACTCACATGAGAATTTTTGGATGTGTGTCTTATGCACATGTCCTGGATGAGTTGAGGAAAAAGTTGGATAACAAAGGGGGGAAATGTATATTTGTTGGATACAATGATGAATCCAAGGCATACAAGCTCTACAATCCATCAACCAAAAAGGTCATAATCAGAGAAGAGGAAGCATGGGATGGAAGTTTAGAGAAGACAGTCAATGTGAAAGCATGTATACCACATGAGGACAAAGAGGAATTAATAGCAACAAGTAATTCCTCAGCAGTGACTCCCTCTACTCCTATTCAAGCGCAACAAAGCAGGCAACAAGGAACAACATCAACAAATAATAGGACAGCGTCACGCAATCAAGCAAGAGTTTCTCCAAGCATGCCACAAAGCGCAACACCAAGTGACATGTCAAGCCCATCTTCAACAAGCATAAGAAGACCAAAATTCAGAAATCTAAATGAAATTTATGAGCAAGATGAGGTTGATAGCAGCGCTAGTCTGAATACCTTATTTGCATTATTTTGTCATGTAGATGACCCAATCCATTTTGAAGATGCAGTCAAAGAAGAAAAATGAGTTGCGGGAATGGAGGTAGAAATAGAAGCAATAAAAAAGAATGACACATGGGAGTTAGTGGACTTGCCGCAAGGAAAACAAGTTATTGGAGTGAAGTGGGTCTATAAGACCAAAAGCAACATTGAGGGAAAGATTGAAAGGCACAAAGCAAGACTAGTTGTCAAAGGTTACAAGCAACAGCATGGAAGAGATTATGCGGAGATGTTCGTGATAATCGTAAGGATGGAGACGATGCATAGAGTTGTGGCGATTTCCGCGCAACATAAATGGAAAGTGTATCAGATAGATGTAAAATCAACATTTTTGAAGGGAGTGCTGAAAGAGGAAGTGTATGTTGCACAACCGCCTGGTTATGAGGTAGAAGGCTAAGAAGACAAAGTGTATCGGTTGAAGAAAACTCTTTATGGGCTGAAGCAAGCAGTGCGTGCATGGTACAACAGGATAGATGCCTACTTGTTGGACAATGGTTTTGACAAGTGTGACGGTGAGCCTACTCTCTACATCAAAGAGAATGATGGTAAGATTCTCATTGTTATCTTATATGTAGATGATTTAATTTTTACAGGTAGTGATGATTTTCTCATCGCTGATTTCAAACAAGTCAAGAACACTAAATTTGAAATGACTGACTTAGGGTTGCTAAGATATTTTTTGGGCATAGAAGTGAAGCAAACAAAAAATGGCATTTTTATTTCTCAAGCAAAATATGTGGCAGACATTTTGGAGAGGTTGTCAATGGGACAAAACAGTATGGTGTTTTGTACACTGCAACAGAAAATTTCAGGTTGGTTGGTTACACCGACAATGGTTGCGCAGGAAGTGCGATGACAGAAAGAGCACGTCGGGATATGTTTTTCATTTGGGTTCTGGAGCCATTTCATGGGCCTCTAAGAAGCAGCCAATAGTGTCACTGTCAACAACAAAAGTTGAATATGTCGCTGCAACAATAACAACGTGTCAGGCAGTTTCGATGAGAAGGATGTCGAGGGATCTTTGCCATGACCAAGAGGGAGCGACAACTATTTTCTGCGATAACACATCCGCAATTGCATTGTCAAAGAATTCAGTCTTTCACAAGAGGACCAAGCATATTGATGCTAAATATCATTTTATCAAAGAGTTGATTAACAATGATGAAATTGTGTTGCAGCACTGCAGGTCACAGGAACAATTTGCTAATATTTTCACAAAGCCATTGGCACGTGAAAGTTTTGTTTATCTCAGAGATAGTTTGGGAATTGTCAATGGTGACCATTGTGATTAAGGGGGAGTGTTGGAAATAATAATCCCAACCACCGCCTTAAACACAGTGAAAAACACCATGCTTGTCAAGTCAACCACTGCACGGTTGCGATTTTGTTTGCAGGCGAGAGGACTGAAGTCAGAACATAAGTACAACGTGGACCATTCCACAACACAAAAGAGGAGTTCAAGCATTTAATAAATTTTGGTAAATAGATATGGGCAAACATTTACTCTGCGAGTGTTGCCCACATTCCACAACACCTACAAGTTCATAAAACCATTTATTATGTAAAATAGCCCATGTTGTGTATTAAATATTTTCTCCGTCATATAATTAATGTCAAATTTGTATGTTAAGATAAATATGGATGTAAAAGTCATTTGTAATGTTGGGCAAGTTAGAGAGCGAAAGTCTCTGAGGTAGTGAGGATAAAATAGTCGAGGAAATATTGGTGGGCCAGAAAACCAGAGTTTTACAGAAGTTTACTCTGCAACCCTACTGATCGCAGTAAGTTTCTTGTGTTTTCACTTGGAGCTACAACCTCCATTTATGACTCAAATGTATTTTTTATTTTTTTAACATATAATATAAAGTGTGGCTCACATTAATCCCTTGCAAGTAGATTTACAACAACCTGCGTTGTTTTTGCTCTCCCTAAGATTTATGTTTTAATTAAGTCCATGTGTGTGGTTGTGATATGCAGAAGTTTACTCCACAACCCCAGTGATCGCAGTGAGTTTGTTGTGTTTTCACTTGGAGCTGAAGCCTCCATTTATGATGCGAATGTATTTTTTTATGTTTTAACATATAATATAAAGTGTGGCTAGTTGTGTTATGCAACCTCTTTTGTTTTGTTGTAAGTAAGATTTATGTTTTAATTAAGTCCCTTTGTGGTTGTGATATCCTCCCCTTGGGCATTGAAAATAGGGTCCCTTTGTGGTTTTTAACCGCCATGGCCTATTGACACTAAAAATACTAAGACCCATCCTATGATCCATAACTCTATACACTTTTCTTAACTCCTCCCGAGATGCAAGCACGTCATGCTTGTTCATGCATGCAACAAACAGTCCTCTACCACATATAGATGAAGTTATGCACTTTTAGTTTTTGACACATATGTCTAGGGCAAAATTATATCAATGTATATGTATGTTTATGTGAAGCTATGCAATTTTAGTTTTTGGCCTAAATATATCAATGTATGTTTATGTGAAGCTATGCAATTTTAGTTTTTGGCCTAAATATCCGGAGCGAAGTTATAGGTGGGCACATAAAAATTTATTTCAACACAGCATTTGTAAATCTTTATAAATCTTGGTTTTACAGACGGTGAATGGCGCTGCAGCCTCGTTTTGTTATGTCTAATCAAAGTATATTTTGGTGTGCACTCATTATGAAAATTTTATTTATGGCTTTTACCGTGCATAACTCTGTGTTTTTGCTGTTACGTGAAATTTGTTTTATTTTGTTTGTGAGGTCTTCGTTTTATCCTCTGCTTTTAGTGTTAATTGGTATTAAAGCCGTTTGTTTGTTATTACAATAGTTTTATTTTGAGTAGGTTTATCCCGAGGTTTACGAGTGCAAGGAGTCAATATTTATCATCAAAGAATATGTTCAATTGCTTTTCTAAGTCCAGGATAATCACATACATAAAATGGAATAGATTTTTTCATTTTTTTTATTGGTATTAAAGCAGTTTGTTTGTTATCACAATAGTTTTATGTTGAGTAGGTTTATTCATAGGTTTACAAGTGCAAGGAGCCAAGCTTTATCATCAAAGAGTATGTTCAATTGCTTTCCTAAGTCTAGTGAAATCACATTACACAAAATGGAATAAATTTTTTCATTTTTTCCTTTTAATTAAAATGAAATAGAAAACTATATGATTTTAGTGTTGAATTTACATGCTATACACATCTTTTGCAGGTACAAGCTAATAGAAGAAAGATATTGTCCTTTCTATATATAGATAGTTCTCTTAATATTTCCCAATAATAGATCTCAAATGGTCCACCCACCTTAATATTTCCCAAAAATAGATCTCAAATGGTTCACCCACCTGTAAATTGTGCTCTCTAGATATTTCCCACAAATAGATTTCACATGGTCCACTCATCTACAAATGGTAATTTAGACTTGAAAATTGTTTATTTTCCATTGGTGATAAAGTTTTATCTTCCAATATTACTTAATATCATGATCATTTCAAAATCTAATATGAAAATGATTTAATTTGGTTCAAATGATAATTTTAATGTAATACTTACCAATCATTTCATTAATTTAAATATATATATATATATATATATATATATATATATATATATGTAATGAGAGTGTTCATCCAATTCAATATGACATGTTCTTCATCAAAAATTGATAAAATAATAAATTCACTCCTTTGCATTGAAAATGAATTTTGAATCTCTTGATATTTCCCACAAATAGATCTCACATGGTCCACTCATCTACAAATGGTAATTTAGACTGGAAAATTGTTTATTTTCCATTGGTGATAAGGTTTTATCTTCCAATATTACTTAATATGATGATCATTTCAAAATCTAATATGAAAAATGATTTAATTTGGTTCAAATGATAATTTCAATGTAATACTTACCAATCATTTCATTATTTTTATATAATTTTTTTTATATGTAATGACAGTGTTCATCCAATTCAATATGACACGTTCTTCATAAAAAATTGATAAATTTTCCATTGGTGATAAGGTTTTATCTTCCAATATTACTTAATATAATGATCATTTCAAAATCTAATATGAAAAATGATTTAATTTGGTTCAAACGATAATTTCAATATAATACATACCAATCATTTCATTATATAATCTGACATGTTTTTCATAAAAAATTGATAAAACATTAAATTCACTCCTTTGCATTGAAAATGGATTGTGATTGAAGTATAAATTATTTCACACTCACAATAATTTTCAAAAGAAGGTAAAATTTGATTTATTTATAATAATAAAAAATTATATTAACATTAAAAATAGAACAATGGTTAAATTTGTCCATTTTTTATTTTTTCTTCTATTTTTAAATTTGTTTTATATTATGGGATATGATTCATGTTAGAAAATGTTTGAGATAAATTTGATAACTTTGTAATGAAAAAGGGTAAACAATGGAGATGTAGAATGCGTAAGATATTTCTAATGATAAAATGTTAAAGTATGTCTTTTATTTTTTAAATTTTTGTTTACATTGAATTTTTTATATGTCAGGATTCTCGAATTTATGTCTTACGAGGTTTTCTTTGCAACATCTGGTGCAATTGCTAGTTATATATGTTCTTTAAATATAGTCCTTTTTTAGCGGTTTTTTTATCCATCCTAAACTTATCATAATTTTTATAAAATTTTCTTTCTATCACTATTTTGTTCATTCTATTTTCACTTACTAGTACAAGAGGGAATTTTCTTTCTATCACTATTTTGTTTATTCTATTTTCACTTGCAAGTATAAGTAGAGGGAAATTATGTGGAGGACTATCTATAATGAATTTATAATTGTAAATATATTGTGAATAAATATTGAAAATGATATTTCATGGTCTTTTCAAAGGTAAGATCTAAATGTTCCTTTGTTCAATTAAGTTTTACAAAATGTGTTTTTGAGTAAGCAAGTTTTGACATCGGTTTGAGTGTAATATATGTCTTTCTAAGCATTAAAAGTATTTGGATGTTTCTTACTTTAATAGTTTTTCCAATGCTCCAACAATTTATAACAAGATCAACTATTTCCCTCTCTTTCTCTTTGTTGTCAACGAGGGAGAGGAATACAATTCCTCTAGCTCAAAGTCTTAATTTAAATACTTATAACCATGAAGAGTTTTTAACACAACCAATTAAATGTAAACTCATATTGTTAAAATCTATAGGCATTTGCATCTCTATCCTTATTGTTGGCATTATGGCTAGTGTGTTAGCATTGATGTCAACCTGGATCGTGGTCTCATCACACTCTTGGTGATTGGCAGTAGAGTTGATGCGCCTCGCTAGGTGATGAATTATGATGATATCTTGATGGTTGCAAAGGAGTTGGAGGAGGTTGGACATGCTCTAGAGATAATTGGTAAAGTGATGAAGCAGTATGGTAGAGTTCTGGGCGGAGGATCTCAGATTTTATTCAAGTTTGTTTATTGTCACTGGGAAGAGAGCTTGCACAATGTGGAGATGTTGCAATTGCGCTAGGAAGTAGTGTTATTCATGCGATGATCATCTCTGGGAAGTTGTGTCATCCTCGTGGTGATGCTTGTAGGTGAATAAATTAAAAAACCATGGGAAAAACCATTGAATTTCCCAAGGAATTTGTGCGAGAAAGGACGATTCAACATTCATTTGATGTGGTCAACAAATCCATCAATGAAATCCATGGATTTTCCTATGGTAATCACAAGGCAAAAAAGCTATAAATAGGCAAGGAGTTCGATCAATCATGGTGTGCATTTCGTGAGATCCATCGACTCTGGCACCAAATAATAATGGCATACATTTTATGAATTGTTTTACTCTTCTCTAGAATAGGTGGGAGGAAGTGTGAATGGTCTTGGGTCAACTAGATGTTTATGGTAGATTTGTGTTCTACAAAGATTATCTTTTGCAAATGTTGATTGATCGAATGCACAAAGCAGAAGGGCAAAGGTTATATAGCAAAAGTCAACCCCTTGTTCACATAAAAGGTAGAGGTTGTTGTGTGCAAGAATAATAGCAAAGGATTGAATCCATAGATTGGGTTATGTATTGTTAGAGCACATGCATGGTTTTTTTTTTGTAGAGGTTGAGAGTTGTTAGTAAGGGTTGTCATTATTTATTGCAATGAATAAAATTTAGTAGTGTTGTGACAGAATTGACACCTTATGTGACACAGGAGCATTGACCCCATCCCTAGAAAAATCAACAATAATGAATTCTATAAGGCAAAAATGAGAAAATCACATCAAAAGTCAAGGGATTTGTTAAAAAGCTTGAAATAATGGATATATGAGGGATCTTAGGGATTATGTTGAGAGCTTTGTGCAAAAAATCAAGTTGAGAGCTTTGTGGAGAGAATTATGTTGAGAGATTTATGGAGAAGATCATGGATCTTGGAATGATCCACTTTATTGTAATTTCCTCCATAAATTGTAGCCTTTGGGCATTGAAAAGAGGTGGCCAATTGGATGAATATTAGACCTTCTAAGGCACTATGTAATAGCATACCAAATAAATTAATTTTAATGCCTAGTTTATGTAATTATGTGTATGCATGGTGATTTAATGTATTGATGGCTTGATCCATAAATCCATTAACTTTGTTTGATGAATTAACATTACATGTAGACCACAGGGTTCTTTAGCAGTGGAAGAGAGGATGAGTTAAGTTTGTGTGCTCATAACCCATAGGTCCATGATCGAGTTCAGTAAAAAGATTGAAAATGAAGAGACCCCCAAAATCATTTTCATCATAGTGGTATTAGATCACAAAAGATTCTTGCATATAGTGTGGAGGAGGAGAAGCAACACAAGAAGGTAGAAGTTGATTAAAAATTTGGTAAGAGATTTGTTTTCATTGTGTGGGTGACAGAAGAGGAAGGTGAGAATGTTTGCAACAATGTAGAGCAAGGAGTGCTCAAAGGGTTCCAGAGAAGAGAACTAGGAAGATGCCAAAAGCCCAAACTCAGGAGAAAGTTTGGTGAGGTATCGTGTAGCAAGGTGGAGACTTGTTACTGCAGAGGCATGTTACAACTCACGAGTTGAAGTTGTTACGTGAAGACCATAAATCATATGACCGGGAGGTCATAAGTTTTTGTACCTTGGCATCGACCCATCCTTCGAAAAATCATCAAGAACGACTTCTAAAGGGCGAAAATGAGAAAAGTGCATCAAAATTCAAGGGATTTTTTTAAAAGCTTAAAAAAATAAATCTATGAGAGATCTTAGGGATTATATTAAGAGATTTGTGAAAAAAATCATGTTGAGAGCTTTGTTTAGAGGATCATGTTGAGATCTTTATGGAGAAGATCATGGATCTTCAAATGATCCACATTATTGTATCTATAAATTGTAGCCCTTGGGCATTGAAAATAGGCAGTCAATTGGATGACTATTATACCCATCGAGGTGTCATGTAATAACATAACAATTAAATTATTTTTAATGCCTAGTTTATGTAATTTTGTGTATGCATGGTGATTTAATGCATTTATGCCTTGATGCGTAGATACATTGACTTTGTTTGATGAATTAATGTTACATGTAGACCACAGGGTTCCTTAGTAGTGGAAGCAAGGGTGAGATGAGTTTGTGGGCTCATAACCCATAGGCCTAGGATCGATATCAGTAAAAAGATTGAAAATGAAGAGACCCCCAAAATCGTTTTCATCATTATGCTTGTAAATTCCTGTGATGATGTTGTTACTTGGTAGATTGATTAGTTGATGGTGCTTGCACTGTTGATTGTTTTAGAAGTATGCAATATGTTGATTGCTTTGAAAGAATGATTAAGTATTAACTAATGTATTATTGTAGAAAGGTTCATAAATTTAATATTCTTGTATATGAAATATGTCATTACGATTTGGCAGAAGTATTGATGTATTTATCTTGAATTTGAGCCTTGTATTTGTTATGTCTTGGTTGTTGAGAGGGTTTCACAGCTCGTTTATAAATTTATCTTGGTTAAAGTGATGAAGTTGTTTATGATGCATTGATGCTTATGAGTCTAATGTATGATGATTGAATGTAATGGTTTGATTTGAGTGAAGTCAAAGTGTTTGAGTGATAAAAGGTGAGTCAAAGTAATGAAATTTTTGAGTATTGTCTTTTACCCCTGATGGTTAAGTCATGTTATTAATTGTCAGAATGTTGGAGAAGTATAGTCATGTTACCGAGGTAGGGTTTGGCATTAATGTCCTTGCTAAGAGAGAGGGATTTTTAGCTATATGTTGATTCATGAGTATTTATGGTATGAGTAGAGACTTTTAGTGATTGTTTATGTATGCAATTATGCCTTGCCAATAATTGAGTAGGTTATTGCCGAGAGCTTTTGTTGATAGTTGTGCAGACGTCAGACGTGTATTTAGTTATTGAGCAGATTTGATTGTTGATCAGAAATTCATTGCAGAGAGGTTTTGGTATATTGTTATTCAAATTGAGCATAATGTTGTATGTGGGTGCATTTTGAAAATTATATCAAGCATGGCCTAGATGATTCGTGTTTGAGTTAGGTGGATCGAATGTGGAAGATTTTGAAACAACATCCACAGAAGGTCTGAGGGTTGGAGCCTTTAGTGAGGAGTGGTAGCTTGCTTCCAGTGGTGGCTGGTAAATATGATTAGGGAGTGGTGCCTTCCTTCTAGTCATAGTTGGAGAAACAATATGAGGTGATTGCCTCTAGTAGGTAGGAGCCTATGCACTGGTAGAAGTCTGATCTAGTGCAAGGTGTAATAGAATATTTTCTTTATAATAATAATAAGAAGACATAGACAATATTAGTGGTTGTTTTTCCCAGTTGGGTTTTCCACCTAATATTTGGTGTTCCTATGTAATGATGTGCTTATTGATCCATGGATTTGCTTTATGGTGTATATGCTTTCATATATTTCTCACAATTTACATATGTTATATGGCAATTCTTAAATCGGTTATTCATTAACCTCGCAAAATAAAAGTGAAAATACTAACTGCACAAAATACCGATTCACCCCCCTCTCATTATTTCTGACAATTGGTATAAGAGACGGTTCTCTCCAGTAAAGCTTAATTACTCGAGAGTAGATCATGGGACATAGACAAGAATAAGAAGAATATATTTCAAAAGAAGTAGAGTAGAAAACAAGCCATAAAAGTTCCAACTTCAGAAGAGCCCTTGTTTTTGTTGATCAAGAATGGTGAATAATTACGAGGTACTACACTTTGTTTTAATTGTAGATGTGAAGACCATATTACATATGATTGCGCATTTCCTTGCACATATATTGATGATGATGCTCTCCAGATTGATGGATTAGGAGATGATAACCAATTGATTGAGATTGACCTTTTAGAAAGAAGTGGAGGTAACCATTTTGCAGAGAAATCAAATTCAAAAGGTGAAGAGAAATGCAAGACAGTGGCCCTAGAAGCGAAGATTAGAAAGCTCACAAATGAAAATAAAGATCAACGAAAATTATTGCAATTTTTTTATGAAAAAGAGTGTGCCTACAAAAAAGAAGTCATTAATTTAAAAAATTAGTTGGAAGAGGAAAACATAGTCAAGGATGTCATAATCAAGCAACTTAAAGAAAGAATAAGTTATTATGAAACATTGAAGGTTGAGGCAAAATATGCAAGCGAAGAATTAGAAAGGACTAGCTCTAGTGCTCAAGTAACTTCAAGAAAATCATGAAATAGTGGAGCAACTAGTAGCAACGTGAATAAGGACAATCATTAGCGAAACCAACAATCAAGAAAGGAGAAAAAGAATGAGTCAAGAAAGGTACATTCACCAAGAAAATATATTGCTCCCATAATGAGAAATGTCAAGTGTTTCATTTTCTTGATTTGTTGCTTCATTCAACGAAAGAAGCAACAAATCAAGAAGAACCCACATGCAAGCATCCAAGGAAGATTACCCTCATCACAAATATCATCTATATTCATATATAATAGTTCCTTTTATGGCCATTGTTTCTCATGCAATGAGTTCGGTCATAAGACTATTGACTACAAGACCTATGTGAAGAAGAGGAAACTTGAGCCTCACCCTTTGTTTCTTGGTCATAAAGGGTGTTATGTGTGTACCCACATTGGGCATAAGGCCAAAGATTGCAAAATTCCCATGTGTTATAGGCGATCTAGACAAAGAGAGAAGAGCATGTAAGGCCATCTACACAAGAAGAAATAAGGTGATGTACATGTTAAGGTTCAACCCATTAAATTTTGGAGGAAAATGGAGTGGCAAGAGACTCCAACCAAAAGTTGAGGCCTGCATGGTCTCGGGGGGAGAATATGACCCCATCTTAAGTTGCATGTAGACCATTGGAGGTGTAGCCATATATGAGAGATTAAATGAAGAAAAATTTATGTGTTGGGAAGGTGATGAATGAGCTTAGGGGGAGCTACATGAGGTTTGAAGTATTGGTTTGTTTTTGATCTATTCTCATTTTCAGTTTGACATCAGTTGGATCAACCATGTGTGATTGTGGATAACATGAAGCAATTTTCTTGTTGAAACCTAATGATGTTTTTGAGACATGGTAGCCAAGCATATGACCCCTTGTGCATGATGAAGGTTCAACTAGGGTTTACTCTTATTTTCTTGATTGATATAATTACTACTATACATGATAAAAACATGTGTTTCTAGTTTTTTTTTTTTTTTTTTTAGGATAACTTACAACTAGGGTTTGCATATACCTATTCTTTTGATGTTGATGCAAGATTTATGCTACAAATGTTACATTTGTTGAGGCAATTATGATCGAGAATTTGATAGAGGATTTGTGATGTGAAGATGAGTACAAAGCTCTTAGGGAGAGATTTTGCAAAGGTGTGGAGATCATGACACATGTCTAGGAGGATAATTTCATATGCTTCCAATGTTTCAATGGTTCATTATTGCCATTATGGTCCCTTGCTAGCAGAAAATGGAAAAGACTCTACTTGGAGAGACTTGCACTTATCTCTTACATTGGTTTATTACATGAGTTATCATAGTTTGAGGAGTATGTAGTTATTTCCTATGCTATTCAAGATATTCATATGCTTCTGCTATTTTGGATTTCGATTTCATCGTATGAATATAGAGTGCATTGACCCTGATAGTGAGAGGTCAAGATCTACGATGAGTTCATGAGTTGTCAATGATGCTTCATCACAAAATCCTATATTGTTGTTGTTGTTGTATAAATCAATTTCTTACATAGCTTGTTTGGTGATGGTTGGCACTTTCATCGATGAGGAGGACTTATATGTTAATGTCACTATGACATGATATTTGTGTTGTTGCTACTAGTCCATATTATCATGTTGCTAATACCTATGTGGAATATAGTATTTATCTTGTGCTCTTGCCATGACTTTACTACAAAGAGATTATTGTTGGTGTTGAATGGTATCTGATATGCTAACCATTTTTATTTGATGTTATATTTAATGGCTTGTGTGGACTTTAGATGTTGCAGAGAACCTTCTTGACAACACATTTATGTTGTTGTTGAGATTTCAGATTATGGTTGAAGTGTTGAAAGTAGCCATGTGTTAGCATGTGCTATGGTATTGTACTTTCACTGTTGTTGCATAGAACACATATTATTGCTCATGAATGATTTGTATTTGCCTCATATCATTATGATGAGCTTGCATAGAGGAGAGCACATGTGTGCATTTCTATAAATTGTGTATCATTATTGTTTCATCATTTGGTGCATTGGTCATAAAGTGACACATTGTGTCCAACATGTATTGTAGAGGTATGTCAAGTTCAACTTTTTATGGGTTATTAGATGTCAAATTCTTGTCATGTATGTCATTAACCTATCCCTTCTCTCATTTTTGTATTGGTCCACTTGGTGGAATGATGTAACTTGGGTCCATATAGTCATGAATCATTGGTTGGTGATATGCATGCTTATATAAGAGTTACATACTAGTCATATGTGTTCATCACAACCATGTATTTTCGCCAAGGATATTTCTACTTGTATTGCACACCATTATACATGATTGGCCAAAAGTTGGTCTCTTGCACTTGGTAAGGCAACTTATTGCAAAGAAGTGGAGAGAGTACGATTGCAACCCCATTATATGATTAAGGGAAGCATGGTCAACATGAGAGGCATGTTGTGCAGCCAAGTTCTTTGTTTCACATACTTATCTTGTAGGAGAAACATCAACTTCTATCAAAAAATCATTTTTATCAACTTTGTAGTCAGCATGGTGTTGAGCATTTTAGGGGGAGTACTACTCTCAACCTAGTATTGCCCTTGGCCATTGATGTGAAAGGGGGAGAGAAGGACTTGATGACTTGGTGTTTTCTAGGAGGTTGACATTAATGCCAAAGGGGGGGATTGTTGGCATTATTGTTAGTGTGTTAGCCTTGATGTCAACCTGGATCGTGGTCTCATGACACTCTTGGTGATTTGCAATAGAGTTTATGTGCTTGGATAGGTGATGACTTATGATGATATATTGATGGTTGTAGAGTATTTGCAGGGGGTTATACAGGCTATGGAGATGCTTAATGAAGTGGTGAAGTAGAATGGCAGAGTTCTAGGTAGAGGATCTCAAATTTTCTTCAAGTTTTCCTATTGTCGTTGGGAAGAGAGCTTGCACAATGCAAGATGTTGCAATTTTAATGCAAAGAAGTGTTATCCATTAATTGATGATCTATATAAATTTATGTCATCCTTTAACCGATTCCTGTAGGTAAAGAAATTAAAAAACTATGGGAAAAACCATCGAATTGCCCAAGGAATTTGTGTGAGGAAGGATGATCTCAATAAAATTCATGGATTTTCCTATGGTAATCACAAGGAAAAGAAGTTATAAATAGTCAAGGATTTTGATCAATCATGGTGTATATTCCATGAAATCCATCGAATTTGGCACCAAGCAATAATGGCATACATTTTATAAATTGTTTTACTCTATTTTGGAATAGGAGGGAGGAAGTTGTGAATGGTCTTGGGTCAGCTAGCTGTTTATGGTAGATTTGTGTTCTATAGAGATTATCCTTTGTGTTAGAAAATTATATATTACAGAGTAAAGGAACACATAAAATATTGTAGAAATATAAACACAGAAAACGAATAAAACAAGAGAGACACAGATATACTTGGTTCACCTAGTTTGGGCTACATCCACGGAGAAACATCTAGTCCTTCCTTTTATATTATCCAACAAACTGAAGAGATACAACCTACAACAGATCCGTTGTAATTCCCTCTTCTCTCTCAAGCTCCTCTCTCTTCTTCACTCAGAATATAGATCTACATAGACGCAATACAATTCCCTCATATACAGCGAGGGGTTGCCTTCTAGGGCAAAAAACCCTAAATTAAACATAACTTCTACTGTCAGATCTCTGCCTAATGAACGACCCAGATAGACTACAAAATTACAACATTTTACAAGGCAATTTTACATCTATTTTTAGCTTCAGGGGCGCTGCCCTCAATCCCCTCACTAGAGGGGTTCCAAAAGGTCGCAGCCACCCCCCCCCCCTGGACCCCCCTGCAAAAAATATTTTATGGGCGACGTTTCCTGCCCATTACGAACTAGGGTCCAATGCGCCAATCCCTTTGAATATAGAAGATAATCAGGCTCCACACCCAACAATTTGTAGATGTTGATTGATCAAATGCACAAACAAAAGGGAAGAGGTTATATAGAAAAATTCAACGCCTTATTCACATAAAGGGCATCGATTGTTGTGCACACAAATAATGGCAGAGGATTAAAGCTAGAGATCAAGTTATGAATTGTTAGAGCACATGGATGGTTTCTTGTTGTAGAGGTTGAGAGTTGTTAGTGAGGATTGTCATTATTTATTGCAGTGAACAAATTTTAGTAGTGTTATGACATAATTAACACCTTATGCTTGTAAATGCCCATGATGTTGTTGATGTTTGGTAGAGTGATTATTTGATAGTGTTTGCATTATTGATTATTTTAGAATTATGTAGTATGTTGAATGCTTTGAAAGAATTATTAAGTATTGATTGATGTATCATTGCAGAAAGGTTCATGAAATCTAGTATTCTTGTATATGAAAGCATTATGTCATTAGGGTTTGGAAGAAATATTGAGCTCATAATATTGTTTGATGTATTTATCCTGAATTTGAGCCTTATACCTACTATACTATGCAGTAATTGTTGAGAGGGTTTATCAGCTTGTTTATAGAGTTGTATTGGTTAAAGCGATGAAGTTTTCTATGATGCATTGATGCTTATGAGGATGATGTATGATGATCAAATGTAATGGTTTGATTAGAGTGAAGTCAAAGTGTTAGAGTGATAAAAGGTGATTCAAAGTAATGAAACTGCTAGAACATTGTTTACTACCCCTTATGGCTAAGTCATGCTGCTGATTGTCAGAATTGGGGAGATGTATTGTTATGTTGTTGAGGTAGGGTTTGGCATTTGTTGAGAAATATAGGGAAGTGAGTTAGTGATTATTAAATTGATTTCTTTGTAATTCTTGACATTTTCTTGTGAGCTATATTAGAGTATTAACATTATTATTTAGTTCTATTCATCATCAAGATAAATGCGATTAAGAAGATAACAATGCAAACACAAGAACACCAGATGTAGGCTGCTAGCCAAGGCCAAAACCTCTACTAGAGAGGGAAACCCACAAAAATCTCTTCTTATAGAATTTCAATGAAGACTTCTTGAACTTGACCTTGACCTTGACCAAACCTTCCAAGAGATGAGCCAAGAAAACCCTTAAACAACTTCTCTGCAAAACAATAATGAATAAACCCTAGGTTATCCTTAAAAACTTGCTCATGTAGGTAGTAGGGACAAAGTTTTATTTCCTTAATCACCTCCATGATCTTCAAAGAACTTTCCTTGGATTTCCATGAAAACTTCACCCTCCTTCTTTCTTCCTTAACTAGAAAATAAAGATGCTTCACTTGATTGATGTGTCACAAATGAGGTGAGGCTCTTCTTTATATAGCCTTTCACAAGAGAAAATTAGGCCTCCTTTAGCCAACATGAAGAGGGTTGGACGACTCATTTCTTAGAGGCTTCTAGACATCACATTTCATAATAATAATTTTTTTTCTTTGTTACCTGAGCCCTCTAGGGGATAGTACATCATGACTTTGACCTTTTGACTTGTTAGAAAGACCCCTAGAGCACTCGTGCTTTGACCTAGGACCACAACATGATGGGAAAGGGACCCATTTCAATAATAATAATTTTATTTTACAATTTTTTCTTTTCTTTTGACAAGTACATCAATAATTACATCAAGTCATGAATCAAGTACAAATTATGAAGACTGACAGTAGTTACATTTCAACACTCCCTCTTAACTAGGGAGGTATTCATAATTGACCACAGGTACAAGGACAATACTTCCATTGAATTATTATCATAAGAAGAGTCAGATTGGTAAGCCATCTTAAGCATCAACATTATGATCAATATACAACCAACATTATCAACATAGAAAGGCCTTGACTAACACACTCTATCTCTCAATAGACCAGATCACAATGCTGGGAGGTTTTATGTGGGACACCACACTACCTCTCAAGGCACATACCCCATCTGGATGTTCACAAGGTATGACCTTCTAGGGTAATTCTTGTCTTGGATTATCACATCCTCAAGAAATTTCCTCTTCGACTACTCTTACCTATTGGATTCCTTACCTCATCCTCAAAGAGTATTGGTCACCAAAATACTTCCTATCTTGGATTTCAAATCCTCAAGGAGTATCTGTCTCAGATGCTTACCCAATATTCCAGACACCATTCTCTCTTCATGGCCTTTACTAAGACTTACAGTGGTTAGTCCTAGTCTAGTGCATGACACATGAAGTAGAGAAATATATTCATCACTCCCTCTTAGCTGGGGAGAAGTGTCAATCGTCAGCTAGTATGATAGTAGCTCTCTATCGTTATCATCACACATGTGAGATTTCTTACATGGTCCTTTATATACAACTTCATCATGGAGCCATTCTTCTTCATAACTTCTTTGTAGGGCATAAACCATTTTCTTCATCACTTCCCTTCTCAACAAACTGTAGAAATTTTGAATAATTTAACACATATTCAATGGAGATTATCCTGATCATGTACTATTGCGGAAAACATACACAATACATAAGCTCCTCTACGTTGATCATCAATATAGCAGCATCAATAACAATAAAACATCAAGAGCATTCACACATTAACACAGTATGTATCCCGGGGAAAGCATCTCGCTAAAAACCCCAACTATCTGTATATTAATGATTGAGTCATGTAACATTACACAGCATAATACTTCTCACAAGTATCTCCACCTCTGTTACACACAATACAGCTCAGATCTGATCTCCAAATCTCTTCCACTGCTTGCCTGCCTCCACTGCTCAATACCTGCTCAAGAACTGATGAGAATGGCTCACCAAACTCGTTTTTCACCTGCAAAATAGTCACTCACTCTTTGTTGGACGTGAGCACAAGCTATAATGTGGGCAAATACGTGAGCAAACTCATTGGCATACTCAATCCCTTTATTGTGCAAGATCTGGTGCACAACTATAGTCACAACTGATAGCAATCTGATTCTCTACCACCTGTCCCTGTTGAACTGAACATGCACTGACATGCAACTGAGTTAACTGATGTATTCATTAGTTGTATTATGAGTTAATAACTTGTGAATTAATTAATAACTAATTCACCCAACTCATCTCTAGTCTATTTGCCAGTTAGACTAAATACAACCAGTTTAACAAAGCTAAACTGAACACAACTCCATCAACTCCACAATCAACTCCACCAAACTCAACTGATTGAGTTCTAACTGAAGTCATGCATGCAACAACTCAACTGACTCATAAGAAAAACTTATTTCCTTCTGACAGCTGCATGTGCCACCTCTGTAGCTCAAACTGAAGTGCTCCAAGAGAATAAGATTAAGTTTATAGTCCAAATATTATTGTGAGATAATAATATTTGACTTTTCTATTTTTGACAGCCAGTCTAAAAATAGACTTTGATCACTCACACTGTGATCACTCACACTTTCATCAAAAATAGAAGTCCATCTATTTTTTCCCAACTTGATCAATCATCCATAAACAACAACCTGCAATCCATAGACATGATCCATATGTCTAAAAATAGACATAGTCTAAAAAAATAGACTTGCGCCAAAAATAGCCTGCGGGCCCACTTAGTGAAGGCGACTCTTTTCACTAAGCTCCATCATCTTGTTGCAATCTCAACACAAACCATAGTGTTGAAGTAGTAGTCATGTCATCCTTTTTATTCCTCAGAAAGTGATGTTTTAGTCCACATTTGGTTATCCTTCATACAACTACCTCTTTCATGTCATGCTTATTTTAGGATCTTCCATCCAATCACATGATTACTAGTTGTAGGTGACATTTTACAACCCTCTTTCAGTAGCCTTGTTTCAACTCAACCAAATGAGTTCAAATATAAAAATGAACATCAAATTAAAGTTACCTTTTTATGATGGCCCTTTGTTATATAATCATCTTCATCAAGAACTAATCATCAACAAGCTCAAACATGGTTCCCTTTTGAACATTCTTAAAGTGATCAGGACATGACCATCAAACCTTTTACAACTTGTTATCAAATCTGTCATCTTGGTGTATATCAGCTCCTCAGACAAAGTATCAAGGCAACAACCAAATCATATCCTTCTTAAAGTGAACCTTGTTCATTTAACAAGATCATGCATACCTGAACCTATATATCATGTCTCTATCAACATTATGGTCTTCTTTCAAATTTCATCAGAGCCTTTAGTGAAACATTTCTCAGCCAAACATCTAGCCCTGCTCCTCATTTTTTAGGATATCCAACAAGCTTCTCAAGAGGCCTGCTCTAAGAACATATAGAATGGATCATGGTAATTCTTCCAAGATGAATAATTCACCCCATGACATCACAAAGGAGGATCCAAAAATGATCCTTATTATTGACTTGAAACAAATATCAGCTTGCTTACTACTATATCAGTTTTTTGAATTCTATCATACGCCGCTACTAATTCTTTTCAGGCATCCACATTCCCATGATTACGAATCTGTCCTTATACATCAGAGTTAACAAGGATCCAAGGGTCCTTACGGTTCCCTCCTTCCATCATGCTTACCAAGACAAAGGATCAACTCATCCTTCATTCTTTACTTCTTGTACCTGCATCATTTATTGACAAGTACACCCAAGCAAAGTATACAATAACAAACACATGATGTCAATCTATGAATCCAGGGTCACCATGCGATTTAGAGGTTGAATTCCTAGGGTTTTCAAGTGAAAACCCTAGACCAAGGGTTTCATATATAACATATTAACCTTATCCATGCCTACTAGACATGAGCCCTAGATTGAGCACAAACCCTAAAGAGAGAGGGTTAGGGTTTCTTTGAGGGAACATAATTATGATTTCCAAATGACTAGGGTTTTACTAGTGTCAACAATTTGAACAACAAACCTTAGAACCATGCAATCAACCAACCCTACAACAATATATGTTGGGCCCCTAACATAAAAGTATGTTATACATACCTCATGGTTACATAACTGTAGTGACCTGCAATTTCAGATGCCATATTTTCTTCATTGTTTTCCTTCAAGGTGTGCATCAACTCAAGATATATATTCCTACTTTAGGAACATTACACCACTGATATTCTGCTTGTTTATCAATGATGCACAAATCTTAGAGATTTGGCTGCAATAATATACCATTTCCCATGAAAGCAAAGAGGAACTTCCTTCAAAGAGAAGACTGTCACAATATCGTGACCCTACTATTGCTTCCTTCAAACTTATCTCTCTTTGAATCCACCTTATGCTTGCAGCCTCCCTTCCTTTCCAACATGACCAAATATGTATCTTTTTCACAATTGTCTATACAGTAGGACTAGTGTTTCAATATAGACCCATATTCAACAATTATTTCAATATTGCCACTGTAATTTTTTGAAAAAAAAAAACTCCACAGGTCGGATCAACTAATATGAGAAGTTCAATCTGTATATTACAGTGGCAATATTGAAATAATTGTTGAATATGGGTCTATATTGAAACACTAGTCCTAGGGTATAGACGACTGTGAAAAAAATACATATTTGGTCACGTTGGAAAGGAAGGGAAGTTGCAATAATAGGTGGATTCATAGGGAGAGAAGTTTGAAGGAATTAATAGGAGGGTCACGATATTGTGACAGTCTTCTCTCCGAAGGAAGTTCCTATTTGCGTTCATGGGAAGTGGTATCTATATCTATATATATATATATATATATATATATATATATATATATATTTTTTGATCACGTCACTGTAAAAGGCACAAATTATGGATCTCATACCATAAAGACTTATAATATATCCACAGGTCAGTGTATACTCTTATGAATGACGGTGATTGATGTTATATGAATACAACTCTTCGAAGGCCTATATTGCATTTCATATAGTTTGATATAGGTTTCTTCTTGACTTTCAAATGCCTAGGACTGATGAAAAACTAGTAGCCAAGGCACAAATTATGGATCTCATACCATAAAGACTTATACTATATCCACAGGTCAGCGTATACTCTTATGAATGACAGTGATTTATGTTATAAGAATACAGCTCTTCGAAGGCCTATATTGCATTTCATATAGTTCGATCCAGGTTTCTTCTTGACTTTCAAATGCCTAGGACTGATGAAAAACTAGTAGCGAATTCTACAGGAGGTCTCGACTCCTTGTATCAAGAGTATCTTGGACCTCACGCTCAGGTATAGAGAAGATTTTGTACAGATGAGTTTCACTTGACAGTGAGGCTATGATTTCAGTTTTATGCTCAAAATATCCCTTGATCAATCTTCGTATGCATAGGAGTAATGCGAGTATCTTGAAACTCAGAATTTTGGTTCCATAATGACATTTATGTACAGGAGGAATACCACAGAGTTATACTTCAAAATTTTTGGGCTAATGATATAAAGTTATGCTCCTTTGATGCCACAAAAATCTCAGACCATATATATGATATTTCTCTTTTGTAAGGTCACTGTAGATGCCAATAGATAGCGATTTTAGAGTATTTCTTCCATCAAATTCATTGATCAATAATTAATAAGGAGTACATACCAGAGGCAAATTTTTGCTCAGGAAAGAAGGGGAAATCAGACCTTGTGGTCTTATTTAGATCTTTGCTCCTTCACCAAAATGTGCAACCTTTCATATGTTTTTTTGACTAGCCTCCTGATCCCTTCAAACTTAATATTATATGCCTCCTCTTTACAAGAATAGGCATGCGGCCTTGTTTCAGATATTTGAGAACCACAGAGAAGAAGACTAATACAATGAATCCATAGCTTTGATTGCTTGATTGATGAATTCGGTTTAAGGAGTGAAGATTTTCTAGCTATCCGACAATCTTCAAAAAAAATTTCTCCTTCAAACACATAACTTTTGTGCCTACATTCTTTTTAGAGTAGGTCCACGATTTTGTTACAGAGAAGAGGGTTGAAAATAGGTGCCCAGAACTTCAATTTGATTGCAAGTGTGCTTAGCCTAGACAAAGCTATTAGAAATGCCTCTCGGTCTTCTAGAACAAGACTTGATTGCCTTCCAAATGCCCTTGTTTTTTTTTAAATGTTAGCATTATTATTTTTGCAGTTAGAGCTTGTAATTTAGCCCCAAATATTGATCCTTTAGCCTCCATAAATTCATTCTAGGGTAAATGATTTCCTTGACATGATATGACACCAAATTGATCTTATTTATGCCCTCTACCCAAAACCTTAGCTCTGAGACCATGTTGAGAAATATAGGGCAGTCAGATAGAGTGATTATTAAATTGATTTCTTTGTAATTCTTGACATTTTCTTGTGAGCTATATTAGAGTATTAGAAATATTATTTAGTTCAATTCATCATTAAGACAAACTCCAATAAGAAGACCGAAATGCAAACACAAGAACACAAGATGTAGGCTGCTAGCTAGGGCCAAAACCTCTCCTAGAGAAAAACCCACAAAATCTCTTCTCATATAATTTCAATGAAGAGTTATTGACCTTGACCTTATCCAAAAATTTCAATAGATGAGTTAGCCAAACCCTTAAACAACTTCTCTCAAAAAAAAAAATTGAAGAAAACCTAAGTTCTCCTCCAAAATGTGCATGTGTAGGCGGTAGGGATAAAGTTTTCCTTCCTTACTCATTTCATTGATCTTCAAAGAACTTTCGCTGACTTTCCAAGAAAACTTCACTCTCCTTATTTCTTCCTTCACTAGAAAACATAGATACTTCACTTGATCGATGTGTCACAAATGAGGTGAGGATCTTCTTTATATGTCCTTTCATAAGAGTAAATTAGGCCTCCTTGGGCCAACATGAAGAGGTTTAACCAACTCATTCCTTAGAGGCTTCTAAACATCACATTTTACAACAATAATTTTTCTTTTTGTTACATGAACCCTCTAGGGTCTAGTACATCATTACTTTGACCTTTTGACTTGTCAACAAGACCCCTAGAGCACTCGTGCATTGACCTTTTCACAATTTACTTATGTTATATGACAATGCTTAACTCAGTTATTCATTAACCTCACAAAAGAAAAGTGAAAATACTAATTGCACAAAATATTGATTCTCCCCAACCCATCCTCCGTATTTCTAACACTTATTTTAATAGAACAATTGTCAATGATTTCCATAGAGATTTTGGTTTATATACAACATATTAGATCAAGCTCAAAAGTGGAGGATGTATGGATATTGTTTGCTTGGTTTTTCTCCTTTTCCTGAATTATTATAATTTTCTCTTTTTGACCCAATTTGGACACTCAAACTAAAACTCCAATGGTATACTTCATGCTCTCGATAATACTATAACAAATAATTTTCTTTGTGTTGTAGAAAATTCTGTAGATTCACAAGCTCATGCAATTTACTAAAGCACGGGACAAGAATCTACTTCTACTTTCAAGCAACAGAAGCCAATAGATCGATGAAAACAATAAGAACAAGAAGAAGATAAACCAATGGCACATAACACAAGATGTAACTAGGGAAATCCACTGGTCAAAAACACGTTATATGTATTCCATATATCAAAAATATGAGTGAATATACAAAGCTTGTTCTCACTAGAACAATTCCGCACAAGTATGCTCAACTCTCTCAACTCACAAGCTAGGTCTTGGCCAACACTTAGCCAACTTTGTAACTCTCCAAGCCCCTAATCTCTTGCATAATTCCAAGGATGAATAGCATATATTTAAAGGGAATTCATGCTTCCAAAACTGCGCAATCCAAACATAGGTCCTTCTCTAATTGTATGCATGATATTTACAACTCAGTAAATCATACAACTAATAGTACAATGTCCTTGCACTCTAGTCTCAAATGGGTCTTTCTCAGAATCGAAATGCATGAGTTTCTGATGAGGGAATCTTCAGTTAACTAGAGTGACACTTGTGGATACACTAGTGCACCAACTAATTGTTAACTCTCTATTAGTTCCACAAACAGTTTGGAATTAATTTAACTGAACATAACTAAGTAAATTGAGTTATCTAATTTCCAACTCAATTTAAACTCATACTGGACCCCTAAAACTTAGGGAGAACATATACATGACTTCAGAAAGACTTCCAACTCGAAATTCCTAAGTTAATTAAACTTACTATTTACAAGTTGCTATGAGAATAGAATTCGATTTTAATTCTCAGTTTAATTCAAGGACAAATTAAATTGGAATTTCTTGTTTCCATTTCTCAACACTTCCTCTCAACAAGAAATGGATTATCAACTACCCCGATTCTGTCTTTGTGAAACTCGAATTTACATCTTGACAATGCCTTTGTCAAAATGTCAGCATCTTTCTCCTCCATGGGAATGTATTCTAACAACATAATCCATCTCAATACACAACCTTTGAGATGATTATATCAGATATCGATATGCTTGAACCGATCATGAAAAACTGGATTTTTAGAGAATTTGATACAACTCTGATTATCGAAGTAAATCACAGTTGGATCCATCTGTTGACTAAACAAACCAACCAGGATCTTCCTCATCCAGATGGCCTCACATGTTACTTGACTCACAACCTTGTACTCTTCCTCTACCAAACTGAATGCAACTGATATTTGTTTCTTGCTATACCAAGAAACTGACACTGACCCAGTACTGAAGATTCCTCCTGATGTGCTCTTCCAGTTGGATGGACTCCCTACCCAATTTGCATCGGTGAAGCCTTCAATCTTAACTCCCTCTATCCATTTGTACCATAATCCATATTGAGAAGTGACCTTGAGGTATATCAACACATGTCGCCTTCCAATACAACTTGGTAGGCCTAACCATCACTTGACTAAGCTGGCTAATTGCATAACACATCCGGTCGTGTGTTCACCAAGGACATGAGTGAACTGACAAGCTGTCTATAAATAGTAGCTTCCACTACTTGCCCTGAAGTATCATCCTTCTTCCTCCAGTTACCTGCTAGAGGAGTCTCCATGGGTTTGCTGCTCTCCATGCGGAATCTCCTGAGTATCTCGTTGGCATACTTTCCCTGAGACACAAACAACTCCCCATATCCATACCATACCTCCATGCCAAGAAAGTAATGCATGAGCCTGATGTCCTTCATCTCAAACTCTCTTGCAAGGTCCTCCTTGCAAGACTTGATCAACTGATCATCACCTATCAATATGAGATCATCAACATAAAGTATAATGATTAACAGTTTACCTTCCACCACTATGTGGTACAGGTTCGCATCTGCTTCACTCTTCGTGAAGCCCAACCTAGTGGAGTAGTTATCTATCCTAGTGTACCATGCACGAGGTGCTTGCTTCAACCCATACAACTCTCTCTTGAGCCTGCACACATGCGACTCATGGTCAAAGGTCTCAAAACCATCAGGATGCTTTATGTACAACTCTTCCTCAATCATGTCATTAAAGAAGTTTATCTTTACATCCATCTGATGTATCTTCCAACCCATTTGTGACGATAGTGCCAATATAGATATGATTGACGAGTACCTTGCAACAGGAACAAAGGTCTCATCATAGTCAATCTCGTCTACGTGTGAAAATCCACGAGCCACAAATCTAGCCTTATGCTTCTCCACACTACAATATGCAGCTTGCTTTACCTTGTAAAGCCAACGAGAGCTCACCATGGACTTATCCTTCGGTCTCAGGACCACATCCCAAACACTGTTATGAACTATGGAGTCATACTCCTCCAGCATGGCATCAAACCAAACCAAATGTTGGAATACTTCCTTAAAGGAAGATGGATTTATTACAACACATTCGCCCATAAGAGCCATGTATCTAGTGTACCTCTAAGGTGACCTCCTCTGCCTGCGCTAAGAAGTGGGTGCTCCCACATTCTCCCGTGCATCATCCAACAATTTTTCAGCCTCTCTGGTGCAATTTCTTCCCTCTCTAGAAGACTCTACCTGAGTGGATGTCTCCACTCCTAGATCCTCTGCATGTGGTTGCTCCACATCAATCTAAGGCTCCTCAACCTTAGGAGCTAAAATCTCCTCATCCACATGTAGCTCAAGCTCCCTCTCAAGGGAAACTTGCATGGCCTTCTCCTCATCGAATCTGACATCCTTGCGAACCACTGTCATCTTGCTGGTCGGCAAGTACACCCGATAGTTGTGAGGTGTATCAATGTACCCCACAAATATCCCCAACTCGTTGTTGGCTCAAGCTTCTTCCATGCATCTTTGGTCACATGGCAATATACCGATGACCCAAAAATCTTGAAGTGACCAACATCTAGCCTCTTACCGGAATAAGCCTCCTTTGGTGTCTTCATCTCAAGTATCCGATGTGGGCTACGGTTCTAAACATAAACCGTTGTGTTGCATGCCTCAACTCACAAGTGTAGTGGTAGGCCCTGATCATGCAACATCGCCCTTGCTGCCCCTACTATGCTTTTGTTCTTCCTCTTGGCCACCCCATTCTACTGAGGGTTATGGGGTGCTGTCAACTCCCGTTTAATCCATTCCACTATACATAAGTTCTTAAACTCATTTGAGACATACTCACTGTTATAGACAATTTTGTGCCTTGCATGAATTGTCAATAATCCAAGGGATCCAAAGTCCCTAAACATGATGTTCCTACCCCTAGAGGAACAAGGTCAGCAAGCCAACAGCTCTCAGATCAGTTCTCCACCTGAAAACACTCAAAAACAAGCAATCCTGAAATCAAAGCAGGTGCTCCACTAGGTTTCTGCGCTGAAACTCAGCTGCTCCATGGTGTACCTGCGTTGCAAAGCAAGTGGAACAAAGGCCACCTGCGCTGAGCGAGATGGGACAAGTGGCACAATGAGTCATTGCTCTGGAATCTTCCAAAAATGACACTTGGATCAGGGATTTCGCCTTGTGATGAGTCAGAGGCTCTGTTTCTCCAAGTGGAAGCAAGGTTCTCCAAGTGGAATCAAGAACTGAAGATCAACTGAAGAGAGAGAGGACACAAGGCAGCTACACATCAGTTGCAAGCTGACTCATCCTTTCTCAATTCATCTATATATTGAGCTCTCTCCTATGAGCTCAGGAGGCTGGAATTTTGTGCAAAGTAATGATATGCTGTTGGTTTCACTATAGAGCTATTGGGTGATTGCTTGAAGGAGGTGAAGAGGAGAAATTCTTTCTGCTGGGAGGTGTTGTTGGATTGGAGCCTTCAATGGTTGTAACACTCTTAGAACTTTACTTCTTCTATTAATAAAAGCTATTGAGGTTCTTCTATATGCACTTGTTTCAATGTTATGTTGTGATGATTGTATATTTGATTTATGCTAATCCTTGAATCAGTTATGATTGCATGCTTCTTGTAGTTTCCTTCTTGGTTATTTTGCAGGATCTCATTGTAGCTGGGCCAGCAAAAGAGCAAGGAGCTGGGAGCAAGCAAGCAAAGAGAAGAGTTTGGATTCGACATTAAGCGCAAGGCAACGGTTAGTGCATTTCTTCATTCTCTCTTGCTTTCGTAAAGAAGTAACCCTTAAGTAGTTTTCTTTATAGTTGTTGTTGAGGTACTATCACCCTTAGAGTGGGATAGGGTCATCCGAATCGGATACTTTTCCCTACAACAAACTGGCGACTCCACTGGGGATCGTATCTGTTTGATTGTTTGTAGTATTTTGCTATTCATTTCCTGAACAAAAGAGTACCAAATCGAAAAGCTTTTGACTATATCAAAAGCGAAGTAGAGGGCAGCTACTCTAGCTCATCTCTGAGCAAGTTCACGATTTGAAGAGCTGATCTACAAAGATCCTTGTAAGCTCTTAGTGATAGCTTTTCACCTTCCTAATCATCCCTTTGAGTGTGCTTGACTGATTGTTTCTGATTTGAGCAAAAACTGTGAATTTTTGAGAAAATTGTGACCCGGAAACTGTGAAAACGAAACTCTCGTTTTCCAAAGCAGGTAGTACACAGGCTACCTGCTTTGCAACGCAGGTCCCGAAGGGGCTACCTGCGCTGAAAGCCAGATTGGCTGTGCAGCACCTGCGTTGGCCCAATTTTGCCTTGTGCAGTTGGGGTTTCCTCCCTTTTTCCTGTCTGTTTTCACTATAGTTTTTGCAGCCAGTTACCAGTCTTACACCTATTCTGAAACCAACCTTACTTGCCATCATTCCGCCTCTGTTATATATCGAAATTGTACTTGTTCTTTTGTATTTCTTACGTCATTTACAATTTCCCATAACGAAAGTGAACTAGTCTTGCTTTTGGCCTCTTAGATCTGAACCTGTGTTAGGCATTTTGCTGGTCTAAAGAGTTAGCTTGTTTTCTGTCCATAGCTGATTAGTCTTTTCACTTTTGTCATTATGGTTTGATTTCATGTATTTCCAGTGATTAAACAAGTGAATCTTAAGGTGTCTTTTGATTTTGGACTAGCTTGTTTACTTTTGCTTTAAATCGAAATCAAAGTTATATAGCAACTTTCTTTTTGTAATACATCAACATTAAGAAAGGGAAAAGAAAATACATGCATTGTGCATTTTGCATTTGACTGCTTGCATGAAGATTTAGGAAATTTTGCATTAGTGTGTGCTCTATGATCTGTGAGAAAAGATTTGCCTTTCTTCTCCCTCAGTAGTTAAGATTTTCAAAGTTGAAAGATTGAAAAGTTTGCTTCTCATCTTAGACTGCATTCAGGAATTTGTTACATACATCTCGTGGTGATCCTTAAAGGCAAACTGCTAAGCAAGATCAACATTAAAATAAATTCAATTTACATAACAACGCTTTGTAACATAACACAAACACATAGAGGTCTAGGTAGAGACGTGTTCCGGCGTCGTTAAACTTAGTGACTGTCGATCTCTACGAAGGTGGGTGATTCCTCCTGAGAGTCGGTGGCACTAATACGGACTTGTGCTCCCATGTACCGTCGCGTATATATTGGGAGACCCCTATAGGAACAAAGCCTTTATCCATAGGAAGCCGTGTCGGCCGCCCTACTGATCGCAATGCAGTGAACACAGCATTCACGAAGATTGACCACACGTACCGTAAAACGTATTCCGTGGTTTTGCGAAAATTTTGGCACACCCTCTGCCTAGAACTCCAGAGCAGTTTCTTTTGGCCTTTTTCAAACTCTATAACTGAAAAAGTCTAACCGAGCATTTGTCACTTCGGGCTCGTTAATACATCGAAGGAGACTAGAGTCATCTTTAGCTTTTTCTCGACTCTTAAAACATGAAAAAGCAAAGTTGTGTCTAAAGCGTCGTTAATAAAATTTATTTTAATCGGAACATAATCACCTGTTATTCCCACGCTGATCTTTCAGTTGAAAAGTATGGAGCCCACCAACCAAGGAAGTCACCTTGGTGGAAGTCCCAATCCCTTCTCCTCTTGGGGAGATGTTGGTGCGCCTCATATGGCCACATTGTCACTTCCAGGATTGACAATTGGCCTACATGTATGGCTCTTTTCAACTAATGTAGTTCAAATTGCCACTAATCCTGAGCAGTCGAATCAACAGTCAGACCAGTCTAGAGCTACCCACCAGCCTTCCACTTCTTACAATTCTGCCTCTGATCCTTCATCTTCGCAAGGTAGAGCCGGCAAAAGTCAGCCTCCCAAAGAGAAGAAGGAAAAGAAGAAGAAAGAAAAGAAGCAGAAGGGGCCTATGGCGAAGGCGACTGGGGGCAAGCAAAAGACATCTGACAAAAATCCACACACTGCACCGACCGGGCCTAAATCGCCATGTGTCATTTGCAAAGGGACCCATTTCCATCGTGATTGTCCTTGTATTCCCCGGATACTAAGGGACTGGTCCCCCAGGTTGCACAATCCGGTAGCATCAACCTCTGGTAGTCATGTTGATTGCAGTCCATCATCTAGCGAGAGTGAAGGACGAAAAGGGAGACCAAGATCACCCTCTATGTTGTGTGAAGGCGATCACGCCATTCACCGATGTCCATTCTTAGATGAGGCGAAGAGAGTTTTGGAAGATCGTCCGGTATCACCGTTACGACTTCCTCCTGGATACCAAAAACTCGTGCCTAATCCCTCAGTAGTTGAAAATCCAGCTAACCCGCTCAAGTGGTTAGCTGAAGTGCCCGTCATTGAGAATGAACCAACTGAATCCAGACCAGACGAAAGTCTAAAGGTTGAAACGACAGTTGACTCGGTTCTTCCTTCAGAGGTTTCATCCTCAAATGACTCTGTCATTGAAGATCCATCTTCAAATGACACCCTCACTGAAGAGGATAAGGATGACACCGTCCATATTCTTTTCATCAACACAGACTCTGACGAGCATCAGGGCAATGCGCCCATTCCTTTATCGCAGGAAGGAACATCGTCAGGGTCGTATCCGGCCGTGTATTCGGTCCCACCGCCAAGCAACCTAGTTGTATCCTTTGACTGGAATCAACTAGGCAGACCCCGGTTACCAGCCAGTATCCCATTCAAAATCATTGTCCAGATCTATAGAATGGTAATGGCTGGAACTATCATTGATGAAGGGGCATCTGTGAGTATCCTTTCCTCTATTGCTTGGAAAGCACTGGGTTGCCCGGCGCTTTTACCTGAGATGAGAAATCTATCAAGTTTTGATAAAGGAACCAGTCGCCCGTTAGGGATTCTCCCCAATGTTCCAGTTACATTGAAAGGGAAGACAGTTCATATGAACATGATGGTCGTCCAAGGACCCTTGGTTTATAACTTACTCCTTGGACGAGACTATATATATTGCATGGAGGCAATAGTGTCCTCACTCTTTAGAGTTATGTGTTTTCCGCACGAAGGAAGAATGGTCAAGCTCGTAGACCAACTTTCATTTCTAGGATCACGCATCGCAAATAGTCAAATACCATCCCTTAACGGTTTATTCACTCAAGGAATGCCTCCACCCCCGGTTCTCCTTCCCGATGAATGCGAGTGATTCGGAAGAAAGAACTGGGACCCAGGGGGCATGCACCCTGGCCTGCCTTGGGCAGAGGAAACCTTGGGTATAAAGTTGATTTCCGCAGAAGAATATGACTAGTCCGTACCCCGTCCGAAGGAAGGAAGAGAGGGTTGTTCTAGAATATTATTCTTTTGTCAAAGTTATGTGAGCGGAAGGATCGCTCCCTTTGTCTAAAAAAGTAGGCTCTCCTAAGGAGGAGATCCATTTGTGGCGGCAAGTAGCCACCATCTTTGAATGTCAAGCCTCACCCATTAAAACATATGTTTTGAAGGATAAGTAGGGGCAGTCTCCAAAGAAAGAGATGAAATTGCTGCAACAAGTAGTCACCATCCTTAGCAACCTAATGATAGACATCGCCGAGAAAAAGAGTTTAGTTTGCGGCAGCAAATAAAACCATTTTTCGGATAATAAGAAAGAGGCAGCGCCTCGAAATTATACTTTATACCTGGGGGCATGCGAACCTTTTGGAGTGCAAGCACGGGACGACTATTTATTTTTTAAATTTTTAGGTCCTCCCTTTAAACCTGTAGGTCTAACCCGTTAAACTCGTAGGATTAGCCGTTTCCAGCTTGCACAAAGAAAGGATGTGGGGCAAAAGTTAAAACTTGCCAAATTGGAGTAGCTAATGAGGTATAGCTCCTTAAATAAGAATACCTCATCTGAGGCGTTCCTTGTATTATGACTGGTATAATCGAGCAGTTTTAGCAATGTTCATGCTCGTTAAAAAATAAACGCGAGATCCGAGCAGTTTTAGTGCATAGTTCATGCTCGTTAAAAAATAAACATAAGTTGTGAGCAATCTTCCCCTAGAGTTCAAGCTCACCCAGAAAAAATGAACCGGTAAATAACCTTGGTAAATGTAACCTTTGACTGCCATATTAAAAGCCCTTGGTCGTGTTTATATGCCATCACCTCCATCCGTTCATTTGGCCAATCGTTCATCTCCATATGATTGTTTACCTTCTTTTGAGGAACAACTGCGAAGAGTGATTTCACTAAGCCATCCTTGTGACACTGCCGTGATTGGAATATTCCAACCTGTACCTGGAATCTGCTGCTACCCTGTTCATCACTCGTTCCTCAAAAGACGAGTCTTCTTTGAGCTCTTTTCACTGACTCGTAAAATATGAAAAGTTTGCCGAGTTTTGGCCTTCCAGCTCGTTAAAGCAACCGGAAAGCTATCCCTCTTCTAGATTTTAATCTTTTTGGACCTGAGGGATTATTGCACAAAAAGACCGAGCGCTTGTTTGTTCGGCTCGTTAAAAGTACCGAAAACTCATCCCTTCTGTATTGTTTTATACTTTTTCAGACTTAAGGGATTAGATGACGAAAAAGGAATTCTGGAGTTGACTTTATGTACCTTTTCAGACTCTCTAAAAATGAAAAGGACCGAGTTATCCTTGTCGTTAGACTCGTTAAATTTATTAAATAGCGACAAACTTGTCTTTAGACGAGAACGAGTTTCCCTATCGCTAGGCTCGTTAAAACATAGCGATGGGCTTGCCCGAAGGGCAGGTTATAGAACAAGCATATGTTATCCTCCTCAAGCTTGACAAAAATAAAGAGGTACTGGTCAGCAATGACTGGGGAAAAATTGGGAGAACCTCACAGCTTTAATGGTAGCAAGTCACTCTTGAACATGACACTTTGTCCTCCGTATCACATCGGGTTGGGTTGTTTCATTCACCGGTCTCATCACCATGGTCCTCGCCACACCATCCACAGTTGGGGTAATGCTACCGATCCATCACATCAGTGTCGTTATATGTTCAAGAGATGTTGTTCTGCAAAGAGTCAACCATGTCCCATCCACTGCCATACATTGTCTTTCATCCATTTCATGACCGCCACCCTTAATCATACATCACAGTTTGTTTTCACCTCATCACTATCACTAGCTCCGTTCCGTGTCACTGATGTGGGATTCATTAAGGCCCTCCTTTGATGGATCGCTCCTTGTCGACATCAGCTCATTATCCAAGGAGTTGATCTAGGAACAACCCCTTCAGTACTTTGAAGCTTGCATGCCTCAATGGCAAGTTTCTCACTTCCGGCGACAGGTATACATCAATGACCTTCGACCAGAAGATTTTGCATGGTGGTCGACGCCAAGTCCTTTATTCCCACCATGTGACTTGTACTGCTGTACCTTGAGGGTCATCATCCTTATCGGTGATTCCTCTCGCGCTTGTTAACGGTTTACATCATTGACCGGTAATCAAGCGATGTCTTTCCATGTTCGACTTCAAGAAATTCTCACATGGATCGACTTGTACATCGAGTGAAGATCGGAAGAGATTGAAGACCCCGGATCTAGTTTCATCCATCCGGACTGCGATATATATTCAGGATATAAAGACATTTGATATGTACATCATTACAGCAGATGATTATCCTTCTCAAAGGATGATAATTTCAGCAGAGAATTATCAGTCTATCATCAGACGATCGTCTGTTCTATGTACCAAAATGAATTTATAAAGCTGAGCATGGGAATGCCCGCCTCAGCCAGACCATGAAAAAGTATGAAAAATAATGTATGGTATTGTATCTTATTACAGGACACTTCTCAGCAGATTGAATGAACTTCGGATCCTCCTAATAAAGCATTTCACCCGATAAACGACCTCACACTTTAGGGGGCATCTGTTATAGACAATTTTGTGCCTTGCATGAATTGTCAATAATCCAAGGGATCCAAAGTCCCTAAACATGATGTTCCTACCCCTAGAGGAACAAGGTCAGCAAGCCAACAACTCTCAAATCAGTTCTCCACCTGAAAACACTCAAAAACAAGCAATCCTGAAATCAAAGCAGGTGCTCCACTAGGTTTCTGCGCTGAAACTCAGCTGCTCCATGGTGTACCTGCGTTGCAAAGCAAGTGGAACAAAGGCCACCTGCGCTGAGCGAGATGGGACAAGTGGCACAATGAGTCATTGCTCTGGAATCTTCCAAAAATGACACTTGGATCAGGGATTTCGCCTTGTGATGAGTCAGAGGCTCTGTTTCTCCAAGTGGAAGCAAGGTTCTCCAAGTGGACTCAAGAACTGAAGATCAACTGAAGAGAGAGAGGACACAAGGCAGCTACACATCAGTTGCAAGCTGACTCATCCTTTCTCAATTCATCTATATATTGAGCTCTCTCCTATGAGCTCAGGAGGCTGGAATTTTGTGCAAAGTAATGATATGCTGTTGGTTTCACTATAGAGCTATTGGGTGATTGCTTGAAGGAGGTGAAGAGGAGAAATTCTTTCTGCTGGGAGGTGTTGTTGGATTGGAGCCTTCAATGGTTGTAACACTCTTAGAACTTTACTTCTTCTATTAATAAAAGCTATTGAGGTTCTTCTATATGCACTTGTTTCAATGTTATGTTGTGATGATTGTATATTTGATTTATGCTAATCCTTGAATCAGTTATGATTGCATGCTTCTTGTAGTTTCCTTCTTGGTTATTTTGCAGGATCTCATTGTAGCTGGGCCAGCAAAAGAGCAAGGAGCTGGGAGCAAGCAAGCAAAGAGAAGAGTTTGGATTCGACATTAAGCGCAAGGCAACGGTTAGTGCATTTCTTCATTCTCTCTTGCTTTCGTAAAGAAGTAAACCTTAAGTAGTTTTCTTTACAGTTGTTGCTGAGGTACTATCACCCTTAGAGTGGGATAGGGTCATCCGAATCGGATACTTTTCCCTACAACACTCACCACCATTATCACTCTGTAGAGCTTTAACCTTCTTGTCCAAATCTTTCTCCACCAATGCTTTAAACTCACAAAATTTTGTGAATGTTTGATCCTTTTTCTGCATGAAAAATATCCAAGATTTACGAGAATAGTCATCAACAAATATAACATAATACCTGTGTTTGGCCGTGGATGCTATCGATAATGGTCCACACACATCTGAATGGACTCGCTCTAGAATAGCCTATGCTCGACTGTCTCTGTCATGAAAGGAAGACTTGGTGTATTTTCCCAAAGCACACCCCTTGCATGTATCAACTTGCTCAAGCATACCTTTGGGAAGACTGATAGAGATCTACTACAATATCTTCAAATCCCCATGATGCAAGTGGCCCAATTTCATGTGCCACAACTCACCAACGTCTCGGCTCTACACCCTTTCTTCTTTTGTGCTCAAGGTATCACACTCCTCTACCTCCAACTTATAGAGATTCTTTACCCGAATCCTTACCTTCTTTACTTGACTCGTGGCTATGTGTCAAAGGAACGCCTTTCCTTTCGAGAAGATTACACCATAGCCTTTATCCTTAAGCATGACAAAAAATACCAAGTTCTTCTTTAGCCTGGGCACATACATAACATTCTTCAAGGCGAGTGGAGCCCCATACTCCCTCTCAAAAGTAATCGTGCCCAATCTAGTAACATTATACTTCATGTTGTCACCCATCTCGATATGCATATAGAGATCTTTCTCCTCCAGGTCACTGAATAACTCTTTGCCATCAGTCATTGTTGGCTTATTGGGGCCTGACCCACTCTATATTAAATTACAATATTTGAGGGTGGACAACCCTTTGACTTGACTTATTACAATTCACGCTCTGCGCACTACACGGAGCCTTTACAATACCATTACCCAAAATTGTGGGCTTTAAGCCCAAAAACCATTACGCGAGGGATCCGCTGCCCAACAGGCCCCCAACACAATCATCGTGACTCGTCCCGATTCACTCGGCTAGTGCGGTGATCTTCGCGCGGAGTTCATCTAGCAATCTTTGCGCTTCGCTTACATCCGCAGCACATTCTTCCACTGTCTGTTGTACTCGTTGTGCATGTATCTCCGATGTTTCATTATCAGGTGAAATTCCTCGCCTGAGTGCATATACACCCTGCATCTGTGCCAGCTTTCCCCTCAATCGTGGCGGTGACCGTGAACGCTTCCTCGAGCCAAGACTGGATGGGTGCTTTAAGCCCTACTTCTTTCTGGCATGCAGCGTCCACCTGTTTTTTTAGAGCTTGGGCCTCCCTCATCTTGGCCAATTGCTGGGTAAGGGCAACCATCTACATGGTCCCTCAAACATTGTCATAGGCCTGCTGCAATTCCCGCGCTTGTGTCTCTAACTGCTATAGCATTGGGTCCTCCTGTAGTGAAGTGAGCGTGAAGAGGGATTGGTCCAACAATCCCGTGCAATCTTGTACAACGTGCTCTATCTCTTTCAACCCCGATTGAATGGCACGGTGGCGCTACTCTCTAACTTTTGGGGGTGTAGAGGACTATGCCTTTAGTCACAGTTTTGCGATCTGCAGGTTCAGCTCCAACTGAACCTTCGCGGCCTCCTCTTGGGTCCTGCGGACTCCAGCTACCAGTTGATGAATCTTTTCCACGGTGGGGAGTAACATTGGCACGACCAATTCCCTTATTTGGAAACTAACCAGGGATTAGAATAAACAATGGAGGAGGCCTATGGCAGCATTCCAGAGTTACGCGGAGCCTTTACAATACCATTCCCCAAAATTGTGGGCTTTAAGCCCCAAAACTGTCACGCAGGGGATCCGCTGCTCAACAGTCATGTGGAATGAAGCTCCACTATCTAAGTACCATACACTTCCCATCATTGATGACACCATGCATGCAATGAGGGAAAATTCCAATTCGAATTGAGAGGCCAAAGCCTCACTTGTCGCTCCTCCTGAGGACTTCTTCTTGGACTTCTTGAGTGGACAATTTGTAGCAAAATGGCCCAACTCATGACAATGAAAGCACTTAAATTTCGTCATGTCTTTCTTCTTACCTCCATGATAAGAATCTGATTTGGAATGGGAAGCTTTCGCTTCCCCTTCTTCACCTTAATCACTAAGGAACAATTCTCTTCAGCATCAGTCTTTGATGAAGAGCCATCCCTAGTGTTCCTCCTGACCATAATCGTTCCCAATCAGGCAGCTTCTTCCGACCATTGACAGAGTCCTGATAACCATGCCAACTCTTTGGGAGTCCTAGAAGAGCAAGACTCACCATATCATCTTCGCCAATCGTGATTCCAACACTTCCAAGTTCATCATGACACTGAGTGAACTTGGTCAAGTATTTTGGAATCGTCTTGCCTTTCTCCATTTTGAATTTTTAAAGTTTGTCCTTCAGTGCCAATTTCCTTTGGTCATGGTTGTTTTGATACAAGTCCGTCAATGTTTTCCACATAGCATACAGAGTTTCCTTGCCATGGAGACTTGAGACAATGTGGTCTCGAACTCCCTCAAGGATTATCCGCCTCGCGTTTGCCACACACTTCTTCCATTTAACCAAATTATGTGCATCCGATGTTGTTGGCTTAAGAATTTCTTAATCAACGAATTCCTCCAAACCATTCTCTCGCACAACCTCCATTCTATCCCTCCAGGCTATAAAATTTGAGTTTCCTTCCAAGGCATACTCGAGCTGCAAACTGTAGAATGCCATATGTCGATCCTGAAGTATGTATTGCAAATTCGAATTTCACTTGTAACCCAAAACTCAAAACTTCGAAATACCCTCTAGCATATTGTTCTCAGCTCTGATACCATGTAGAAAATCTTGTAGATTCACAAGCTCATGCAATTTACTAAAGCAGAGGACAAGAACCTACTTCTACTTCCAATCAACGGAAGCCAATAGATCGATGAAAACAATCAGAAGAAGAAGAAGAAGAAGATAAATCAATGGCACATAACACAAGATGTATCTGGGGAAAGCCACTACTCAAAACCCCGCTATATGTATTGCATCTATCAGAAATACGAGTGAAGATACAAAGCTTCTTCTCACAAGAACAATTCCGCACAAGTATGCTGAACTCTCTCAGCTCACAAGCTAGCTCTTGGCCAACACTTAGCCAATTCTGCAGATCTCCAAGCCCCTAATCTCTTGCTTAATTCCTAGGATGAATAGCCCATATTTAAAGGTAATTCATGCTTCCAAAACCACGCAATCCAAACATAGGTCCTTCTTTGATTGCATGCATGCTATTTACAACTCAGTAAATCATACAACTAATAGTACATTATCCATGCACTCTAGTCTCAACTGAGTCTTTCTCATAATCGACATGCATGAGTTTCCGATGAGGGAATCTTTAGTTAACTAGAGTGACACTTGTGGATGCACTACTGCACCAACTAACTATTAACTCTCTATTAGTTTCACAAACAATTTAGAACTAATGTAACTGAACATAACTCAGTAAATTGAGTTATCTAATTACCAACTCAATTTAAACTCATACAGGATCCCTAAAACTCACGAAGAACATATACATGACTTCAGAAAGACTTCCGACTTGAGATTTCTAAGCTAATTAAGTTAATTAAACTTAATTAACTATTTACAAGTTGCTATGAGAATATAATTCGATTTTAATTCTGAGTTTAATTCAAGGACAAATTAAACTAGAATTTCTTGTTGTCATTTCTCAACATGTGTTCTCTTATTAAATAAATAATGAATATTCTTAAGAAACCTAGTTGTTCACCAACCCCTCATCCTTCTCCATCAACTTGAAGACAACCCGATAAACAAATTACAAAAATTGACACCCTAAAAGTGATATATTTGTGTGTATTTTCATCTATATGAATAATATATAAAGTATATACCGTTGCAATGATGGTTATGCATTAATAAACTATGCAAATTTTAACCATTCAAATAAGTTTACCTTCACAACTCACAATGACTTGGTTAAAAAACCATCGCCCTAAACCATCAGGTGTCAACTAAGTGATATAGGGACATCTTAGCCGATGTTCAAGTCATGTCTAAACTTGATAAGTGTGGCTTGTAGGTGGATGCATCTATCTTAATGGTTAGAGTAGTCATTTGTTAGACTTAACCTTAATTCACTCCTACCAGACCTTTGAACGGTTTATTGATTTCACTTGTTAAAAATAAGTTTCCTTTCATTTTAAAAGTAGTTGATAAATTTTAGCTTAATCACACATTTAGAAAAATCCTTCAAGTAAATACTTTCAACATGTAAAAAACTACTTGTATTTAGTGAAGCTTCAACAATTTCCATGAGATAACATCAACCAAACTTTACTATTTTATAAACTCTCAATAATAATAATAATAATAATAATATACTTTAAAAAGATAAAAATATGACAAAACTTATGGATAATATTTATTGATTAACCTTCTTCCTCATGGAAGAAGCAAATTCCTAACTTTGTCTCTTAAAATGCATTTACCTCTAGCATTGAATCTTACAATGAAAAACATGTTTCCAACATTGTACCAAACATTTAAAATCATCACGCTTGAAGCTAATATGCCTCCTCTAGATTTCAAATTTAAGATAAGGAAAAGTCCAAAAATAATCTACATATTATTACGAAATAAATATAAGTCATAGAAATATTAAATCCTAACATTCAACATGAAAATTTCCATAATACTTATATATAAATTTCCATTATATATATATATATATATATATAAATAATTAATTGGGTTAATTTATATATATATAATTATATATTTTTTTATATATTTTTATAAATACATAAAATTTAAATTTATTAGATTTTTCCTATAAATTTTGTGTATAAAAATTTGCAAAATCATATAAAAATGTACATTTTTATCTTCGCAAAAATAAATGATCGGTAAGAATGCTCACATTTATTTTCATCCCAAAAAGATGTCCAAATATGATGGACAAGTGGTAGGTAGAGGAGCACATCTTTGACTTCAGTCTCCACCACAAATATAAATATTTATTTAAGAAAAAGTAAATAGCTAAAAGTAAAGATATATTAACTATCATTTAAACATAATTGATTTCTTAACTATATAATTGTATTAACTTTAAATTGAGTAGTTATAAAAAATAAAATACTATAAGGAATAGGAATTAACATTAATGGGAATAAAAATAAGTAAAGTTGGGTGGTTGATGGTTGAGTTTGAAAAATTTTCTCAACAAGCAATTTGCAATTTTCTGTTTAGAATCTATGTAAATAAGTAAAGTTGGGTGGTTGATGGTTGAGTTTGAAAAATTTTCTTAACAAGCAATTTGCAATTTTCTGTTTAGAATCTATGTAAATAAGTAAAGTTGGGTGGTTGATTGTTGAGTTTGAAAAATTTTCTCAACAAGCAATTTGCAATTTTCTGTTTAGAATCTATTAGATTTTGAGTACTATTTATATAAGTATAACTTGTAATTTGGTTATGGATAATTAACAAAAATTGATTTTTGAGTAATTTGTCCATTTTTCCTGTTGGTATCAATGCCTATATAATCTTGACTCCCTCAAGGGAAAGCCCAGGAAGATATTTTGAGATTTTGTTTTATGTACGTAGATTAAGGGTAGGACAAGTATTATCGTGTGTGAGATTTGGGCGTTCCGTGTTTGTCAAACAAGGTCGGCCACCTGGTTAAGGGTAAGCCAGATATTATTGTGTGTGAAATTTGGGTGTTCCGCGTTTGTCAAACCAGCTCAGTTGCCTGGTGAATGCATATACATAGAAAGCAAAAGCGATCACTGTTACTGGCCACAAATTGGGGCGTCCTCGCTCTGCTTAGTGCCTATGAGGTCGCAACCAAGAAAGTTGTACAACGTATACCCGATAACCTCTCTTCGGTAAACGCCTGCAATGAGTGGTGTTTTTTTTGGCCATGAATGTCACTAGTAGCGATAAACGCCTGTTGCCGGCAATTGCGTGCGTCTTGACATTAACAACAACACAATCTCCGGCAATTGCAACTTGGTAAATTCGGTAAACGCCTGCACTGAGTGGTGTTTTTTTTGGCCATGAATGTCACTAGTAGCGATAAACGCCTGTTGCCAAATCCTGTGACGCCTCGTCCCATAACAGAAGAGGAATTATAATTTCTAGTGTGGGATCATGTAACTCTTTGCACACAAATTACACATGAATGCGAGGGCATCGAAACTTGGAACCGTAAACACTTCTACTTTACTCTGCTGGAACTCAACGTGTCATTTTGGAAAAGTAGGAATTCGTGGATATCCATCATGTTTGTATTTGTATTTCAAGGCATTGCAGAGAGTGAAACCAGTTATAACATCGTGCCCCGGAGATAAATCTCGTTGTATCTCGATTCAATGGAGCGATCAATGCGTGCGTCTTGACATTAACAACTACACAATCTCCGGCAATTGCAACAATTTTTCCACCTGCTTCCACCGCACTGATAACCTTATCAGTTTCTCCTCTTTTTTTGACATCGTTGTTATAATAACTGTGAATCTGCTTTCAACAACCCATGTGGATGACTGGATCGCTCAACTGGTTAAGAGAACGACGAGTGGGCCTGGAACATTGTTGGCGATGTTTATAGTGGTCAGGTCTCTTTCAGCAATGGGTTGGCATGTTTGGTCCTCCGTGCATTATGTTTCTTGATTCTATCATTGCATGAATTTTTTTTTTGAGTGAGATTGGGTTTTCATTCCAAACAAAATTATGTTTGTCCATTTAAAGTGTAAAACTAATTAATGAACAGTGACACATAATTAAATTAGTGGTTCTCTTCGTTTTTTTCGGTGTCGAGAATGTATAACTAAGTTAATTGTGTGAATCTTTTATAAACTGATAGATCTTGCTGTGATAGATCTTGCTGTGCTGCAGGTTTCAAGAGCATCAATTACAGGTTATGTTATGAGATCTTTATATGTAGAAAGGTCAATTGCATAATTGACTGATAAATATGCTTAGTAATCAGACAACTCATCTATACAACAATCAAACGTGTAGTTCTCTACATTTTGATAGAAGGGAGTTTATCCATAGGGTGGTCCAGTATAGAGGTTTTTTCAGAGGATCAAGAAGTGTCAATTATACAAAGTTCATCAAAGATGGTTAAAGGTGATTATGTCTTAAATGAGTTGAATGGGAAGCTCGAAGATTGTGGTGGTGAAAATAGGGAGACTTCAAAGTGGGGATAAGTGGAGAGGAAGACCAAGGAGACTTCAAAGTGGGGATAAGTGGCCAGGAAGACCAGTGAGACAGAGGTGACTTGTGAAGTGTAATTTTTTGTAATGAGGTAAATGTAAGATTAAGGGGGACTTGGAAATAATGCTTACATTAGTAAATAGGTTTAAAGATTGAGTTGTTGGTTGTTGAGTTTTGTTGAGAGATTTTCTTAACAAACAACTCTTTTTTAAGAATGTGTTGGATCTCATGAACACTATTTATATCGCTTGTAATTTGGTTTTGGGGTGAATAACATGAATTTTTTTTGTCTGCTCCTCCATTTTTCTTGTAAGAATTATCCTTTCTTGATATCCTTTATATCAAAGGATATGATATAAAAGATATTACGTGATATAATATATTACGGTATGAAACAATAAATTTAATATAGTTATAAGTGTTACATAATAGTTTGTCTTTGGTGCTTAGTAAAAAATTATGGGAAGCACCAAAAAAACATTACAGTATATGTTCAAATTAGTAAAGCAAATTCTACTAGTATGTTTGTAAAATACACACAAATACTAATGACATGATTTCAGATTATAATGCTACAAATTTATTTTGTTTTGGTATGTTTATATATATATATAAGAAATCAAATTCACAAAAATCTTTGTTGATATGTTTATATAGAAAATAATGTTTGATATTTTAATATAATTTTTTAATTATTAAAATGTTATTTTATAAAATGTATAGTATAATTTTTTAATATTAAAATACATTTTTTATATAATAAAATAATTTAAAATAGTAAAAATATAATATTTTATTTATTTTATTTTAAATATTTTATTAAGAAACCTATCTTTTATCTACTCAATCAAGAAAAGTTTTGGAAATCCCAAAGCAAGAAAGAGGAAAAATTGATAATGATGATGATGATAGTGGTTAACGTGACCAAATTAAAAAATAAAAAGAAATTCAGTCCTTTTGAATGATCTATTTAATTACTCCTCTTGATTAATCATCCCAATTTGATAGAATAATATTAGAAAAAAAAGAATAAAATGAGAAGTCTGAATAGAAGATATTTGATACTCAAATTTATTTAGTTGTCCCATATAATTATACGAGATAGTACAAGGAAATCCAACTCACTACTTTGTTGTCTGTTATTAATGTTGAATGCACCATATATATATATCTATAAATGCATTATGTTAATATATATGTTATTTCTTCTTTACAAAATATAAATACATGGGATATTCTCTTTACAGAATATATACACGGGATTTTGCACTAAAGTTTACAGAAATTCGATCTCAAACCTACGACCATACGAAACTCTGTAGACAGTACGAATCGTTTTGGTGGTATGGTGTACAAGTACTTTGTATTTAGAGCATCCATACTTTCACATATCTGAATACATGCAAGGATAGCTTACTTTGAAAATCTCATCCTATGTACAAGTGTGGTAAAATTATGTTAATGACGACATGACATTTATATCTCAAGAACTTGGACCATTGTTATTTTTTTTCCTGGGAAGGATAGATTTAATCTATAGTAAGATCCGTTCAAATTGCACTAGTTTGTTAACACTGGGATTTTATGTTTTTTGGTTTATTTTTTCTCAGGCATGTATAAAAGAGAGTTGTTTTGTGATTTCAATAAATTTATGTAGGATTTTAAAGAAATTAGATTAGAAAAATTTACTAGAAAAGCTTCCAAAAAATCTCAGTAAAGACAACTTGCTATAAAAATACTATTGTGCTAATTGCAGACGAGGACAAGGAACACAAAATCTCAAACATATCAAAAACACCTAAAAACTAAAAAAAATGTATTATCTAACAATAAAATTCATGATTGCTAAATAAGAAGCAAAACCTTTGCACCATATATTTTTTATTTTTTTTAGGAAAGTAATACTAATTCGAGTTGTCTTTAGTGAAACTTTTTGGAAGCCTTTCTGGTGGGTTTTTCCAATCTATTTTCTCTAAAATCTGGCAAGAATTTATTGAAATCACAAGCTTGATGGGTAACCCTTGCACAATCGAAGTGCCCTAGGGGTTTTTCATGGTGGTGAACCCATATATACATGTTGTAGCGGTTGCAACACCCTCCACAATTTTGGCTTGCATCCAATTTCGGAGCCTTCTTTGATGTTTGCATACGGTCTGGTTCAACCCATGAGCTCGTGTCGAGTCTTTGCACCCTCCTTGCTCGACTTTTCACCGTACATCTCTTAGCATGTTGGTCACAATGTCATGCTTGCAGTCATGTTCTAGCTATGTTCATAGTCCATCTTCGTGTGTACAAGTTGTATTCGCTATGTAAGCATCTATCACACTCGCACACGAAGTTGTATGCAATGTCGCACAAGTGTCGTCGCAGTCGTTCAACGATCTATCTCAAGTGTCGCACTTGTCGCTCGCACCCGTTGGTCAATCACACTGAGCATATGTTGTCTTGTTGGTTCAAGGTGTCTTGTCGTCGAGTCATGTTGAGTGTGTGTTCACAAGGTCATGCATGCACAAGTTCACTCTCTCACACACTTAGTCATTTTGTAGAAACTTTGTCGACTGAACCACCCTCCAACAGCCGGACCTCCATTGAGCTGCACTGCACAGTCTCCGCCTTCAGTGATCAAGTACTGTTGTCTAGAATTGTGCAGAGCTTGAGGCTGCCTCCCAGGCAGTCTGCATTGCGCAATCATGGAATCAACTCAAATGATTGTCACCCAGAACAGTGCAAAAGTTGCCTAAGAATCCATTTCAATCTCCGCTGCCCACAACTAGATCCATCAAGCTTCCCACTGTTCAACTAGAGAGTTTGACCAGGCAGTGACCCTAGGATTCTCTCCTCTAAAAAATTGTGCAGAAGTTGTCGGCATGCCTGCCTCCGCTGACTGAAGAAATTGTGCAAACATGAAGGACAGGCACCTGGTGCCTGTCATTGCACTGTCCCCAAAATTTACGCAGTTCTGTTAGCCAGTCCCCCTATCAGCCGACCTGTTGCTCCTCTTGAAACTACATAGTTTTCTTGGACTGTCCTCCAGCTTCTTGGCACCCCGCTCAGCCCAAAAACTGCGCAGACATGTCTTATAGGCCAGTGCCCAGTTGTACGCAGTTTTGGTCAGCAAGCTCCCGCAGCCTGCTACCAGCCTCCCTGGAGAATCTGCGCAGTTTTCACTGCTAATTTTCTCCCTGTTACCTGCACTGCCTCCCTGGAAAATTTGCGCAGTTCTGCCCTCCAGCCGAGCTAGACCCCACAGATGGTCACTGTTGTTTTGGACTGCTCATCTCAGCCTCCCAATGACCTTTGTGCAATTTTCCTTGATAGTGCCTCAGAGCCCGCATCCCGACCTGAAATGTGCTCTACGTAGTTTCAGAGCCTTGTCCTCTCTCCCGGTCACCTTCACTCGAAAACAAAATGTGATGCATCATGGTAGACTAGGAGCTTTCCGGATTTGATGTCGTCTCATCATGAGTGATTGTAGATACAGTTACATGGATGAGACATGGCGTGACGATGAACTAGATGAACAAGGAGCGCATGCTAGGAGACTTGCTCACAAATGGATGAACACATGAAGCATGCCAAGTACCAGCGAAGGGGATACATGCACGTGCAACACTAAGCAAACACCAACACCATCAAAGACTCCGCACACCTTGGCATGCAGAGGTGAAGCTATGATACACCAAGAGCACACTCATCACTCAGCAACACTGCAACTTGACATGGACACCACCATCATCATGAACATACCAACATTATCGTGTCGAGCCATGTAATGAGTCATATTGGCCACATCACTATTGTGGGCCATATTGTTGTAATCAATGTAATGTAACGTGGAAGTCCAAGAGACCCACATGTAAAGTTGAAGAGTCATGTAAGTAAAATAGTCATGAGGGAAGTCGAATAGTCACAAGGGTCAGTTTCACCCTTGGCTATATATACCCCTTATTTGTACATGCAAAGGACTTTTCATCTTGGCTCCTCCCACATAGCCTTGAGAGTCTGTAGTCTTTTCTTTGAGGAGTGAGAAGTGGCTCCAACACCCCACTATCGGGGTTAGTGATATATGGTGTATCGACGTGTCTTGGAACTTTCACTTAATTCAGAAGCCTGATAACAGGCCAACACATTTTCACACATGTATTGTATTCGTTTGTAAGACTGTTATTTGAACGCTTGTAATGCATGTTGCACTAACCTGTATTAAGATAGTTGAACTATTTCGATTGTTTTAGTACATATCCTATTGGAAATGTGTTGTAGCAATGGTTAACACTGTATCGCCTGACAGAATCATTCTCGTAAACTTGTTATAATGACCGTCACATTCGTGTGGACTATTCCACTGGGTGTTGTACGTGCTATCTGTTCACTGTGTGTTTGTAACTACCACATCTGAGTGGATTACTCTGTCGGAATTTGCGCATGTCCTGCTGTGTTGTGTGTCTCTAAAAGAGTTGGGATTATTCCCTTTCTACTTGAGACTCACTCTCACCCTTTCTCTCTGCAGTGAAAGAAAATTGACACAAGCAACACTAAGCACTCACCAGGCACGTGAACCTCATCGTTAGAAGACAAAGCAAACCACTCTCATGTGCTGACAAGCAAGAGCTAAGGCAAATCTTTAAGATAATGGCAACTGGGCCATCATACTGGATGGGACTCCTACACGAAATGGTGTGAGGTCTAGTTGGGACTTCATACTGGGGAGATCCCCTGAATGTTGGTGGGTCCAGCACCGTCAACATTTCTGGCTAGAAGGAGGGCCGCCAGTTGTTTATGGTTGAATGTCCTCTCACCCCCACTCATCAATCATCTAGTCAAGGCAGTAACTCGCACTCCCTCTCACCTACACGCAACTCTGAAATTGGTTACTCCTCACCTCCTAGACGTGAACATGAAATTTCATATCAACACCTCCGCTTTGTCTATCCCATCACCCATCAGTTTGCAAAAGCAGTCAGACTGATCCCAGGAATACAAGATCTTCCATACACATCAAGGACGACAAAGATCACTCCCATAGGAGTTGTTGTATCATTGGTGGAAGTGTTAGGATATTCCGACACATAGGATATAGTTAAGTTCAACTTGGTCTAGTATAGAGTTAGGTTAGAGTTAGGTAAAGTGTGTTTCTTTACCGTTGTACATTTTGTAACTTACAATCCGACGGTCACGATATGTAGTGATCCGACGGTTCACTCTCACCTCGGTATTACCGACACTTGATCCGTGGCTTGACACCCGATTGGTCCATGAGTTCTATTTAAAGCGCATGGAGGGTCATTGTTCGGGTAATCCGTGCATGAGAGAAGCTTATGTAAATTTTCATTCTTTGATTAATAAATTGTCTGTACCCACGTTGGGACAGGCCGTGGACTGTTTCCCTCCTTGCACTCTGAGGGTTTTAACCACGTCAAAAATACTGGTGTATTGATTTGAGATCTGGTTGTGAGCGGTGTCCTTTTGGTATTCTTCTGTGGAACTTACCCTGTAAATTCCTACATGGTATCAGAGCTATTTGAGGGCCGCGTCCGTTGGTGATCCAAATCTGAAGCCGGTAGAACTGCATGCGGCTGTCGTTTCCTAGATCTGCTGTTTCTGATTGCTTTCGGGCCGAGAGGACTGCTCTGTTGCATTCAGAGCATCTGTTTCAGTGAGGAACCCCTTTCGTTTCACGCGAAAAGGTTTCCGGTAGCCCTAGCTGCGTCATTTTTCAGATCGGGAGGTATACAGTGTTTTTTTTGCAGTTTACTGTCATTTTCTCTCTGCTTATTTCGGTTTCGGTTTATTTAGCCTTTTTTTTCCCGGATCTATACCTTTCATTTCTGCGTATGCTCTTTGCCCTGCGACTCTGTGCGATCTGGGCAAATCAGAAACAGAAAGAAAGGATTTTTCTCATGCGTATGCTCTTTTCCCTGCACCTTAGTGTGATCTCGGAAAATCAGAAACATTGAGGAAAATATTTAGTTTTTCGGCTAAAAGCTAACTTTGAGATTTTTTTTAAAATTTCTAGTTTTTTGGCTAAAGCTAACTTCGAGCCGTAAGGTTCGTTTTTCTTTGGATATTCGTGTTGGGTTTTGTGTTTTGTGTTTTGTAGGGGAAAAGAGTCTTCCCAAGGCAAGCACGCAAATCGAGGCCCCCCCCCCCCCCTCTCTCTCTCTCTCTCTCTCTCTCTCTCTCTCTCTCTCTCTCTCAAATCTTTTGTATAGATCAATTGGTTCAAAGACCTTTTAAGAGAGTAGAGGTCTTGGGTTCAAGTCTCCATTTTGTGGGGGCGGATTTTTTCATTCCCGCACATTCGCGCACTTTGCCGGCAACGTCAACAATTTTTTTTTCAAAAAGCCATAACTTCTTCATCCGGAAGCCTTTTTCAGAGCCGTTTTTTTTAAAACCGCCTATTTTTTCGAGATCTATCCATTGGACCACTCACTTTCAGCATCTTCAGCTTCAGTTGTTTTTCAAAAATGGAAAGTCCATGCCAAGTCATTCTTGACAGCACTAACTACTTCCAATGGGTAGCCTACATGGGAGATTTACTTAGAAGTAAAGGTCTCTTCAGAATAGCCACAGACCAAGAGAAGAAACCCAAAGATGAAGACAAGGCCGAAAAATGGGAAAATCGACAAGATCAAGCACGTGGCTTGATAGGAATGTCTGTTTCTCCTGATCTTAGATTCCACATTGCAGAAATTGAAACTCCTCATGAAGCATTAGAAAAACTTGCTAAAGTTTTTGGGATTAAAAATGAAATTAGATCCCATCAACTTGAAAATGAGCTGCTTACTTTGGATCCTAATAATTTTTCTTGCATTGAAGATTTCTTGTCAAAATTCAAGAACCTTAGATATCTCTTGGAAGGTGTTAAAGTTAAGAAAGATGATGGTAACCTTATTTATTCCATCCTCACTAAGTTAGGGCCAGCCTACTCTGTATTTGTTTCCACTTTCCATTCTACCAGGGAAGCTTTCATTTGTCAAGGCAAAGACTACAAGCCCCCTTCCTTTGACTCCTTTTGTGATTCCTTAATAAGAGAACAAGAAAAACTCTTACACCTTGGTCTTCTTAATCTTGGAAACTCTTCCACAAAAGCGTTAGCCGCCCAGCAGTATCCAAATTCAAAGAATCCTAAGAAGTCTTATCCTCAAAGGAATGGTCCTAAACCAACTCAGCCTCAAGATGAAAGATCATTTCAGCAATATGATAAGCCCAATAAAAACAAATGGAAGAAGACTGAAAGACATTGTAACTTTTGTAATCGAGATGGCCACTTAGAATCTAAATGCTTTAAGAAGATGGAAGCCTTGGAAGCCGCAATGAAGAAACATAACATCCATCTGGAGCCTACTTCAACTTCAACTTCCGGAACGGCATTTTCTGCATGTCATCGTCAATCATCTCAGTCTAGTTATGCATTAAATGTATCTTCTTCTTCTTCTCATTCTCATGAGTGGCTCATTGATTCTGGAGCCTCTTGTCACATGGCCAAAAACCAAGCCATGTTTTCTTCTTTAAATGATTGTAACACCAAAAATATATATGTTGGTGATGATAGATCTCTTAATGTTGTAGGGACTGGAACTGTTCATCTAGACAATGGTCAGTTCAATGATGTATTATGTGTTCCAAACTTATCCTGCAACCTTCTATCTGTCTATCAGATAACTCATTCAGGTGAAGGTAAAATCGTTGAATTTTCACCTCATGATGTTGTAATCAAGGATCTAAAAGATCCTAAACAGATTCTAGCTACTGGTCTTGCTGATGATTCCAAAAGGTTGTATAAGTTTCACAACTTTGGGTCATCCCATCTTCCCTCAGTATTTGTTGCTCATAATGATGAAGTGAGCAAACTTTGGCATGAGCGGTATGGTCACTTAAACTATCGCTCCCTTCAGCATCTCTGTAAAGAAAACATGGTGACAGGTCTTCCTATGGTATCTTGCAAAGATGGTGTTTGTTCCGGATGTGTACTCGGAAAACATCATCGGGACAGTTTTGACAAACGTGCCTCTTGGCACGCCTCAGCCCCTTTACAGCTTGTGCACAGTGATTTATGTGGTCCTCTTCCTGTTGCTTCATTCTCTGGCTGCAAGTACTTCTTAACTTTCATTGATGATTTCTCTAGACGCACTTGGGTATACTTCTTAAAACTCAAGAGCGAAGTATTTACCACCTTTTTGGCCTTCAAAGCATTCGTTGAAAAACAATCTGGACATCAAATTCTTAAGCTAAGAACTGATAATGGTGGAGAATATGTTAAAAATGCATTCATCACCTTTTGCACCGAAAATGGCATTCAAATGCAACATACTGTTCCATACACTCCACAACAAAATGGTGTAGCTGAAAGGAAAAATCGCACTTTAAAGGAAATGGCTAATTGTATGCTGCAATCTAAAGGACTCAGTCTTAGTTTTTGGGCCGAAGCAATTAATTGTGCAAATTATATAATCAATCGCACTCCTACTAAGGTTCTAGAGAATATCACTCCAGAAGAAGCTTGGAGTTCCATTAAACCAGATGTAAGTCACTTTCGTGTGTTTGGAAGTGAAGCATGGGCCCATATTCCAGATGAAAAGCATAAAGCCTTAGAACCTAAGAGTGAGAAATGTACTTTTGTTGGATATTCTGAAGATGTAAAAGGCTATAGACTTATTCCATTTAAGTCCAAAAATGTTATCATTAGAAGAGATGTAAAATTTGATGAAAATAAATCGGCCTGCGAGCCTAGTCCGGCGGATGTGCCACCTCTTCCCATCTCTTCTATCTTTGAGAACATTTCTTCTTCTGATGATGAAAGCGAGGATGATAATCCTTCCCCACCTTCTCAGGATCCTCAACTTCCAAGATGGGTCCGTGCTACTCGGGATGCAGCAGGTGATCTTGCCGGTGATCCTACAGATCAGCGACGTACACGTTCTCAGTTTGAAAGAGCCTCTTCTTTACTGGCTCAAGCTCCAGTGAATCATGATCCTGACACTTTTGCAGAAGCTTCAGGCCATCCACATTGGGAAACAGCTATGAATGAAGAATATCATTCATTGATGACAAATGATACATGGGATCTTGTTCCTCTACCAAAGGGACGCAAACTTGTTAGATGCAAATGGGTTTACAGAACCAAGTATGGACCAGATGGGAAAGTTAACAAACATAAAGCTCGTCTAGTTGCTAAGGGCTTTTCACAGGTTGAAGGCATTGACTACACTGAAACCTTCTCTCCAGTTGCCAAAATGAACTCTATCCGCCTTGTTCTTTCCCTTGCTGCCTCTTTAAAATGGGAAGTACATCAAATGGATGTTAAATCTGCCTTCTTGCATGGGGACTTGCAGGAAGAAATCTATATGGAACAACCCATTGGCTTCATACAAACAGACTCCAGCCTCGTTTGTCGCCTTAAGAAATCCCTTTATGGCCTCAAGCAAGCTCCTCGAGCTTGGTATGCCAAAATGGATAGCTTTCTTTTAGAATCTGGCTTTTCTAGGTGTCATTCTGACAATACTGTCTACACCAAGAAAGTGGGCAACTCTCTCATCATCCTTGTTCTTTATGTTGATGATCTTATTCTTACTGGTAGTGATCCCAACCTTATAAACCATGTGAAGTCCAGCCTTAAAAAGAAATTTGAAATGACAGACTTAGGACACTTACACTATTTTCTCGGTCTTCAAGTCTTGCAATCCCAAGAGGGTATTTTCCTTTCCCAGTCCAAGTATGCTTGTGATATTCTTCGTCATTTTCACATGGAAGACTGTAAGCCAGCCCCTTCTCCCTTTCAGTCTGGAGTCAAACTTTCAGTCTCTTGTACTTCTCCTGAAGTTGATGCTACCTTATACCGTCAACTTGTCGGAAAACTCTTGTATTTAACCCATACTCGTCCTGATCTTTCCTTTGCTGTTGGCCTTGTTGCTCGTTTTATGCAAAACCCCCGTGAAAGTCATTGGAAAGCAGCTAAAAGAATACTTCGTTATGTTCGAGGTACAATACAGTTTGGGATTCATTACAGTGCCAAAGCAGCTCCTCTGTTAGTTGGTTTCACTGATTCTGATTGGGCTGGTGACCTTGATGATCGGAAGTCTACTGCCGGTTATGTCTTCACTCTTGGTTCAGGACCTATTACATGGGCTTGTAAGAAACAGGCTGCCATTTCTCTTTCGTCAGCAGAAGCAGAGTATCGTGGTGCCGTGGAAGCTAGTAAGGAAGCCTTGTGGCTTCGTCAGATCCTATCAGAGTTTGGCTTTGAGCAGCAGCATCCAACCACACTTTGGTGTGATAATCAAAGTGCCATTCAGCTATGCAAAGATCCAGTCCAGCATCAGCGCAGCAAACACATTGAACTACACATGCACTTCATCAGAAAGCTCATTCTTGACCATGTTCTTGAAGTGCAATATTGTCCAACGGATGATCAGGTTGCAGACATCTTCACAAAGGCTCTCACAGAGGCGAAGTTCACTAAACTTCGATATATGCTTGGAGTTCAGGAAGTTGTCACTAAGGGGGGATAGGCTCTAGTGCCTCCTTCCTTCTCCTATTGTGTCATATTTGTAAATCCTTCAATCCTATCCCAAGTTGTTCTTAAGGGGGGATGTTAGGATATTCCGACACATAGGATATAGTTAAGTTCAACTTGGTCTAGTATAGAGTTAGGTTAGAGTTAGGTAAAGTGTGTTTCTTTACCGTTGTACATTTTGTAACTTACAATCCGACGGTCACGATATGTAGTGATCCGACGGTTCACTCTCACCTCGGTATTACCGACACTTGATCCGTGGCTTGACACCCGATTGGTCCATGAGTTCTATTTAAAGCGCATGGAGGGTCATTGTTCGGGTAATCCGTGCATGAGAGAAGCTTATGTAAATTTTCATTCTTTGATTAATAAATTGTCTGTACCCACGTTGGGACAGGCCGTGGACTGTTTCCCTCCTTGCACTCTGAGGGTTTTAACCACGTCAAAAATACTGGTGTATTGATTTGAGATCTGGTTGTGAGCGGTGTCCTTTTGGTATTCTTCTGTGGAACTTACCCTGTAAATTCCTACAAAGAATTTCTGGCCACACTCGAAGGTCCGGTAGAAGCTGTTGAGAATAGAGAGGAACCTCCATTTTTCCAATAGGGAGAACAGGACACCCTCATGATCTTGGGCTCAGAATCTAGTATAGGAGGCGGAGGGGAAGGTAGCGAAGGAGGTGGAGGTGGAGACGAACCAACAGACTTAGAGCCGGAACCATCAGATTCTGGAGAAGGAGAGGAGGACGAAGAAGAAGAATACATAGATGACCAAAACTTAGAATGGATGACTCAAGGACCATTGGCTCTCCTTGGTGTTTTGCACAAGATGCCAAAACGTTCAGAGAGGATGTTGACAAAGTATGACCCTGACAAAGCAGTAAAGGTTGAAGACCACTTGGACAACTTCTACCTACAACTGCAGACACTTGAGGTATGGTACGATGACGTTGCATGCATATTGTTTCTGTGTACCTTGGATGGCCAAGAAGCGGTATGGTATCACAACCTTCCTGTTAACTCCATCCAGAACTGGGGTATGTTCAAAGGAATGTTTTTGGAAAAATTTACTCATGACAAGACCCCTACCATGCTGTTCAAAGAGTTGGGCTGTTTGAAGATGGAGTCGAAAGAGAAAGTAAAATATTTTAATCAAAGGTTTTTGCGCATATTGAATAAGTTTGTAGCGGACACAAAACTTCATGTCTCCATCACTGTTGACTATTATACATCTGCACTGCCAACCAGTATTGCACAGTTTGTTAAGCGAGTTGTTAAACCAATGTTACTAGAGAACTATGAAGAGGCGATTGTTGTGGAAAAAGACCTATGCGCGATTGGAGTCATCAAGGATGATGAACCAGCAAACGCCTCCAAAGATGCGAGTAGGAAGCCCTAGGCTGCGACAAGCAAGGGTAAAGACAAGGAAGCAAGTGACATTGCAACCCTTACTCGTCTTGTCAAGAACTTGACAACAGAGATGTCAGAGCTAAAGAAAAAAACTATTAAGATATCTGCTAGTAGCCGCCCTCCCAAACAACATAAGGGAAGCATGTAATCAGGCAGCAACTGCTTCCCAGCTAAAACTGTGTAGAGCTCCAGCTCAATGTTCCACGCGAACATGTTCATGAACTCCAAGTTTTTCTCATTCCATGTAGATTGCCACCCGGAAGGGACTTGTCTGGAACGGAAAAGAGTTGCGGACTCGATGTGTGTCAATATGAAAAACACGGTAAACAGTGCACAATGTTGACCGGAAGATGAATATGATGAGGAAGATACTGCATCTGATGAGGCACCAAGCACTAGCAGGTGATCAACATGTATCAATGCTCGCAAGCAACACAGAAAATGAACACCGAGGAGCAGCCCCCAAAGAAAAGTGGTCGATACAATATTAGAAGTCAAGGGCTCCCCCTATTACTGAAGAAGCGTGAGAAAAGTTGAAACTATTGATGAGGAAGTTTGATCCACCATCCATCACAAAGCAGAAACCTCAAATCAATTCCAGAAAGACAACTACCGACAAGAGACCTCCATTTGCAGTAAACTTCATAAGACTCCACCGGACAGTACAAACATGAGTCTAACCCCAGACATCTCTGTGATTTTACATGCTCTGGACTACAATATTGTGGAACATATGAAGAAAACTCATTCAAACATCTCTTTGTTCGAGTTAGCTAAGATCTAGGGTCAGCGGGATATTCTGTTGCGTGCATTGGGGAAAACATCCACAGACAACAAAACCTCTACTAGTAAGGGAGCAAGCACATCTCCCAATTCACTCACAACTATGCTCAACACACTTCGGATAGAAGAAGCAAACTCTGTTTTCCCTCCATCCTTGCTTTCATTTGAAATTTTTAACTGCAATGTTCACAACTATTTGGTTGATTCTGGCGCATCATCCAACATCATGCCACTCTCCATTGCCAAGAAGATCAATGCGCAATGGATTAAGACATCTACACAGGTCATCCAACTAGATCGAATGTGCGTACCAACCATTGGTGAAATTCGAGATGTGATCATCTGATTATCTCACGACGACCGAGCTCACTAGTGCATCAACATTTTCATTGTGGACATATCGAAAGTGTATGGTTTACTTCTTAGAAGAGACTGGTCCAGCAAGTTGAAGGGTACTTTGCTACACACTAGTCACACTTGTGACTTCCGTACCAGGGAAAAATCAATCAGATCCAGGTGTTATCTGAGAGATACATGAAACACAATTTCACTCCCATTAATGGTGAGAACGAACCGTTGGATTTCACAGAACTCATGTTCGACAACTACCTCTTGGAAACCAAGTTGGGGAGTTATCTCCCACAGCCAACTCCAACCCCACCAGACACACAGTTGGGTCTCCTTCCTTGCCCAACTTATGGAAATGGAACTTCTACAATACATTGTAACACTAGTAGTAGTAGCGGTAGCAGTAGCACTAGCCCGCCAGACAGTGCATGTGCAGACAAGTTGTGGACCATGTATTTTGACAAATCAAAGACACAGGATGGCTATGGAGTCGGGGTTGTCTTGATAGACCCGAAGCATAGGAAACATTTGATCTCAAGCCGCTTGGAGTTTGAGTGCATGAACAACACTTCTGAATATGAAGCACTCGTATTTGGCTTGTACAAAGCCATTAGCCTCAATGTTGTTGTGCTCAAAGTGGTAGGTGATTCAGAAATCATGGTACGACACGTACATAGCACCATACAATGTTTTTCACCTCATCTTGAAATTTATTAGCAAGAGGTATGACGATTAATATATAAATTCCAAGCTTTTAATATCATTTTTGTGCCAAGAATGCGTAATGCAGCTTCCAATGCCATAGGAAACACAACTATTAGGATGTCACTGCTTAGGGATAAGTTTCTTGTTGAAATTTTGTACAAGCCTTTTATTCCTGATAACATAACTAATCTATGAGTTTTATATGATGATCAACATGTTCTACACTTCATGGCTAACGTGTTGAAAATAACAACAAGAAATGTTAAAAATAGAATCCAGAAATTCCAATTTAATTTTTCCTTGAATTAAATTGTGAATCAAATTGTAATTCTTTTCTCATAGCAACTTGTAAATAGTTAATTAAGTTTAACTAACTTAATTTACTTAGGAATTTCAAGTTGGAAGTCTTTCTGAAGTCATGTATATGTTGTTCCTATATTATAGGGGTCTAGGATGAGTTAAGTATGAGTGGTAATTAGTTAACTCAGTTTATTGAGTTAAGTCCAGTTAAATTAGTTCCAAACTGTTTGAGGAACTAATAGTGAGTTAACAGTCAGTTGATGCATTAGTGCACTCAACTAGTGCTACTCCAGTTAACTGAATATTCCCTCATCATAAACTCATGCATGTCGATTATGAGAAAGACCCAGTTGAGACTAGAGTGCAAGGACAATGTACTATTTGTTTTAGATTTTTCTGAGTTGCACTGATAGTGCATGCATTCAGGAACTGAGGAATTTCCCTTTAAATACAGGCTAATTCTCTCAGGAATTGTGCAAAGAATTAGAAGCTTGATGGCTTGGAAATTTGGCTAAGTATTGGCCAAAGGAAGTCATCAAGTGGAGGATAGGAAATACTTGTGCAGGTTAAGCTCAAGGTTGAGCAGAGAATATTGTATTGATCTGAATTCTTTGACCAAGGGTGCATTGGAATAAAGACTTGGAGAGCTTGTGAAGAGGCTAAGATTTGGCCTTGATCTTTCTTATGAGTTGGAGATTGAATTTGCTAAGTGATAGGATTGTTTTCGAGAGAACAAGCATTGTAATTTCATCTTGATTTTCTGGATTAATATAATAGCGGGGTTTTGAGCTGTGGCTTTCCCCAAATATTTATTGTGTTATGTGCCCTTGATGTTCTTCCTCTTTTCGATTATTGTTTTCTAGATATTTATGGGCTTCCATTGTAAAGAGTAGAAGTAGATTATTGTCTCTTGTTTTAGTAGATTACATGAGCTTGTGAATGTACAGGATAATTCTACATGGTATTAGAGCTAGATTGTTTTTTTGGACCGCGAGTTTGCATAGAAAATATAAAAAAAATTGTGCAAAATTTTCAAAAAAAAATAGCATATTTGGATTCTTTGCGAAAAATACCCAAATTCAAAAAAAATCGGCCGAATTAGAGTTCGGATGAGGGAGATATCGCTGATTTAAAATCATCTCTTTTTCTAGAAAATTTGGTGACGGCGGGATAGAGGAAGATATGGTGAGCCTTGCTCTTGTTGGACTCCCAAAGAGTTGGCATAGTTATCAGCATTATGTCAATGGTTGGGAGAAGCTGCCAGATTGGGAATGATTGTGGTCGGATTTGATGCAGGAGGAGATCAGGAGGAACACCAGAGATGGGACCTCTTCCAAGGAAGTGGAAGACGATTTTGCCTTAGCGAGTAAGGAGAAGAAGACCAAGGGAAAGATGTCCCAAGGCGAGGAGGGTAGGAAGAATATGGACTTGACGAAAGTCAAGTGTTTTCACTGTCACGAGCATGGGCACTATGCCAAGAATTGGCCATAGAAGAAAGCAAGCAAGAAGGAGTCGACAATAGTGGCAACAGGTGAGGCTCTAGCTTCACAATTTGAATTGATTTCACTCTCATCGCATGCATGGCTGACACTGCCATGGGAGGCATGTGGTATCTTGATAGCGGTGCCTCATTCCATATGATGTGGAATAAAGATCTCTGTAGCAATTTTTAGGAGAAATACCTCAAGCAGAGCATAGAGTTTGGAGATTACAAGAGGTATAGAGCTATCAAGATCAATACGATTACCTTTTAGAGGGAATTTGGCTCCCATCTCAGGATCACAGATGTGATGTATGTTCCAGGAATAAATAAGAATCTTATTTCAGTCATAGTATTGGAAGACTGTGGCTATGATGTGGTTTTAGTAAGGGAATGGTTTTCCTTAGACACATCACCACAGGACAGGTGAAACAGATCGGTGCACAAGTCAAGAACTCGTATGCTCTTGAGGTTCAAGATGCATGCAAATCCTTGAGGAGCAAGGCAAAGGTTAGAGACTTGGTGGTTGAGAGGGAGAGTAAATTACCTCTCAACATGCTACCCCATAAGAAGCCTCTGAAGCAACTTCAGGAAGTTGTGGAGCAACCACAAGTAGAGAAGCTGAGAGGAGACTGAGTGGAGAGATCCACTCAAGCAGAGAAGAAGTAGTCTCGGACAATTGTGGAGCAACCACAATTGGATAAGCCAAGAGGAGACCGAGTGGAGGCATCCAGTCATGCAGAGACCTCCAGTAGGGGGAAATTTCGAGCCAAGTGGGCAGAGGGATCACATGCAATCATACCTCCAAGTGTGAGGTGAGGTGATTTGAAATAATAGTCCCAAGAAGGCTGAAAGCGGGCATGGTCTATTGAGTGGTTTTATAACATGGATCGTACCTTGCTACGGGAGCCCAAAGTACATAAGAGCATGAGGAATCAGTGGGATTGATGCAGTCAGAGATCAAAGTGACAAATGCTAGAGCAGTCAGATACTGAAGAGCATACAGAGGGTTGTCAACAAGTATAGAAAGATAGAGTCAACAGAAGCACAAAGTTTTTAGTCAACAGAGGCAATAATAGTCAAAGACTTTGATGACAGAGGCATCATTTTGATTTAGGTTGGGTGATTTTTGTTTCTGGAGTTGCTGGAGCTACTCGAGAGAAGTGTTGCATGCAGAACATTCCAAAGGTTCAAGATCGGGATCAAGTTGAATTCCTTTCTTGTTGAGAGGGAGTGTTGAAAATAGCAACAAGAAATGTTAAAAGTAGAATCCATAAATTCCAATTTAATTTGTCCCTGAATTAAATTCTAATTATTTTCTCATAGTAACTTATAAATAGTTAATTAAGTTTAATTAACTTAATTAACTTAGGAATTTCGAGTTGGAAGTCTTTTTGAAGTCATTATATGTTGTCCCTATATTATAGGGGTCAGGATGAGTTAAGTATGAGTAGTAATTAGTTAACTCAGTTTATTGAATTAAGTCCAGTTAAATTAGTTCCAAACTGTTTGAGGAACTAATAATGAGTTAACAGTTAGTTGATGCATTAGTGCACTCAACTAATGCTACTCCAGTTAACTGAATATTCCCTCATCATAAAATCATGCATGTTGATTATGAGAAAGACCCAGTTGAGACTAGAGTGCAGGGAAAATGTACTGTTTGTTTTATATTTTTCTGAGTTGCACTGATAGTGCATGCATTCAGGAACTAAGGAATTTCCCTTTAAATACGAGCTAATTCTCTCAGGAATTGTGGAAAGATTTAGAAGCTTGATGGCTTGAAAATATGGCTAGGTATTGGCTAAATGAAGTCATCAAGCAGAGGATAGGAAATACTTGTGCAGGTTAAGCTCAAGGTTGAGCATAGCATATTGTATTGATATGAATTCTTTGAGCAATGGTGCATTGTAATAGAGACTTGGAGAGCTTGTGAAGAGGCTAAGCTTTGGCCTTGAGATTTCTTATGAGTTGAGATTGAATTTGTTGAGTGCTAGGATTGTTGTAGAGAGAACAAGCATTGTAATTGTATCTTGATTTTCCGGATTAATACAAATCATATAGTGGGGTTTTGAGCTGTGGCTTTCCCTGGATGTTTATTATGTTATGTGCCCTTGATTATTGTTTGCTCGATCTTTATGGGATTCCGTTGTAAAGAGTAGAAGTAAATTCTTGCCTCTTGTTTTAGTAGATTACATAAGCTTATGAATCTACATGATAATTCTACACAATGCTGATGTCGTCAAGGACACAAAAATTGACGAAGATGAGCATGAGTAATGTCTGCAAGTTGTAGCTGATGAAAAAAAAGGAAACCTCATCCCCAAGGGTGTGGTATCTATCAATAAGATTTATGCCTTGCAAAACCACTTCCAAGGGTCAAGAAACAACAAAACCCACAGTTCCACCATGATGTATGAACAAATCAGCCTAGGAACAAACCACAATCCGAAGTTTGTGAGTCTCAGTACATATTGCACACTGCAGGATTGACAAGCTTTTGTCCGCTTGTTCAAATAGTATCAAGATGTGTTCGCGTGGACATATGATGATTTGAAAATACAACACACAAATAATCCAACACGTGATTCCAATCAAAGAAGGGGTCAAGCCATTACAGTAGAAACTGAGGAAAGTACATCCATCTCTTGAACCCCTTATACAAAAAGAACTAACTAAGTTGTTGGATAATTAGATCACTTACAGAGTTCGTCATTTTAAATGGATTTCTAATTTAAGTCCTGTAATAATAAATTAGGGGAGATCCGCTTATGAATTAATTTCCGTAACTTGAACCTCGCCCCGGACAAAACAACTACTCCATGCCGTCAATGGAACCTATGTTACACACAATATCTGGAGTAGGAATGTTATCTTTTCTCAATGGTATTTCGGGGAACATCTAGGTTCCGATAGTGGAACCTAATAGTTTGACACTATTTCAAGAGAAGCTTGGCCCACACATGTACCATCTGTAATCACTTGATGGGAGGATTGACAACCTTCTTATCAACGAACAAGATATCAAACACTACTTTTAGTAAGCTGGGGCCGCGCCCTGTGCCATGTACATAGTCTGTTTACTACTTATCTTTTCACTTATCTTTACTATTTTTCTTCTGTTTTTTGTTTTTGTTTTCTTAGTATCATGATATTTTTTCTTTGTCAATAAGTGTTGCCCTCTATTGAGTTCTGGCTTTTGAATGAGTATGTGGCTGAGATCCAAAGAGTCTTGTGGCACTACAACACTTGGCTAGTCTTGCATTCGTCTTCTCTGTGCTTGGTTATAACCTTCGACTGATGAAGTCTTGACAGAAAATATGAGCCGTCTGCAAGGGAAGCTTGGGTCCAACCATGAACCTGTGTCCACACTGGGAAACCCCATGCCTATACTCAACCTTCTTCTCTATGTGTTCAAGCTCATCCAACTAGTAGAAACGAAGAAGGGGAAAATCTAAACGAGAAAACCTATATCAGAGGTCTTACATGCTTCTCTAAAGGAACAACCTCTTATGCTCTCAATAAGTTGGGATCCCTCTTCCGCCCCAAAAAATAAATAAGTGCCTATGCACAGTCCTCTTTTAACAATACAAAGGCGAAAGAAGAGAACGGCTTCATGCTTAGATAGGTGAAGCATGCAACTCCACTGGGGTACTGACCAGGCTCGCTGGCAGTGGAGCAATGCATGTGTTCCTACTTGACTCCATCTGGGTACTGTCTAGGTCTGCTAGCAGCGGAGCAACATGAGAGATGAAAACTTATAATTTGAATATTTTTAACTCGCGAGCCAAACTACCCTTCCTGATTTTGAAACACTGTGATCAAGATGAAAATTGTTGTTGTGTTTGACTGAGTTGGAAAAAGGTGAACCATGTCTATCCATGGGGTAGGTGGGGAAGCTGAAGTAACCCGCACAATGATTCAAGACTCCCTGATAGACCAAGGCCCTCTGTTGCCAATGGACCAAAATAGAGAAGTTGGTATTCAACTAGTGTGTCGCCAAGTGTTGTAGCGACTGCAACACCCTCCAAAATTTTGGCTTGCATCCAATTTCAGAGCCTTCCTTGATGTATACAAACACTCGGGCTCATCCCATGAGCTCATGTTGAGTCTTTACACCCTCCTCGCTTGACCGTTCACCATACATCTTTTAGCATGTTGGTCACAATGTCATGCTTGCAATAATGTTCTAGCTATGTTCACGGTTTGTCTTCGAGTGTACAAGTTGTATTCGCTATGTAAGTATTTGTTGCACTCACACAAAAAGTTGTATGCAATGTCACGCAAGTTTCGTCGCATTCATTCAACGATCTATCTCAAGTGTCGCACTTGTCGCTCACAACTGTTGGTTAGTCACACTAAGCATATGTTGTCTTGTTGGTTCGAGGTGTCTTGTCATCGAATCGTGTTGATTGTGTGTTTGCAAGGTCATGCATGCACAAGTTCACTCACTCACACACTTAGTCATTTTTCTGAAACTCTATCAACCGGACCATCCTCCAACAACTGAACCTCTGCAGAGCTGCATTGCGCAGTCTCAACCCTCAATGATTAAGTATTGTTGTCTAGAATTGCGTAGAGCTTGAGGCTACCTCGCAGGCAGTCTGCATTGCACAATCTTGGAATCAACCCGATTGAATGTCACCCAAAACAGTGAAAAAGTTGCCCAAGAAGCCATCTCAATCTGCGCTGCTCGCAAGAAAATCTATCAAAATTCTTGCTGGTGAACTGAAGATTTTGACTAGGAAGTGACCCCGAGCTTCACTCCTCCAAGAAATTGCGCAAAATTTGTCAGCATTCCCACCTCCGCTAACTGAAGAAATTGTGAAGACATGAAGGATAGGCACCTGGTGCTTGTCACTGCACTGTACCCAAAATTTACGCAGTTCTGTCAACGAGTCCCACTGTCAACTGACCCGCTGCTCCTCTTGAAAACTGCACAGTTTTCTTGGATTGTCCTCCAGCTACTTAACACCTCGCTCAGCCTAGACACTGCGCCTACATGTCCTGTAGGCCAGCCTCCCAGTTCTGCATAGTTTTGGCTAGCAAGCTCCCGCAGCCCACTGCCAGCCTCCCCAGAGAATCTGCGCATTTTTCACTGCCAGTGTCCTCCTTGCTACTTGCACTACCTCACTGTAAAATTTGCGCAATTCTTCCCTCTAGTTGAGCCAGATCCCGCATATGGTCACTGTTGTTCCAGAATGCTCATCTCATCCGCCTAGTGTTTTCTACACAATTTTCCTTGATAGTGCCTTGTAGCCTGCATCCCAACATGAAATGTGCTTTGCGTAGTTTCAGAGCCTTGTCCTCTCTCCTCATCACCTACACTTGAAAATGAAATATGATGCATAATGGTAGACTAGGAGATTTCTAGATTTGATGTTGTCTCATCATGAGTGATTGTAGATACATGTACATGGATGAGACATGGCGCAATGACGAACGGGATGAACAAGGAGTGCATGCTAAGAGACTTGTTCGCGAACGAATGAACACATGAAGCATGCCAAGTACTAGCAAAGGGGATACATGCACGTGCAACACCAAGCGAACACCAAGACCATCGAAGACTTCACACACCTTGCCATACGGAGGTGAAACTATGATACACCAAGAGTACATTCATCACTTAGCAACACTGCAGATCGACATGGACACCACCATCAGCATGAACATACCAGCACTGTCATGTCGAGTCATGTCATGAGTCATCTCGACCACATCACTACTATGGGCCATACTGTTGTAATCAATGTAATGTAATGTGGAAGTCCAAGAGACCCACATGTAAAGTTGAAGAGTCATGTATGTCAAACAATCATGAGGAAGTTGAACAGTCAGAAGGGTCAGTGTCACCCTTGGTTATATATACCCCTCATTTGTACATGCAAAGGACTTTTCACCTTGGCTCCTCCCACATAGCCTGGGGAGTCTGTAGTCTTTTCTTTGAGGATCGAGCAGTGGTTCCAACACCCCTCTATAGGTGTTAGTGATGTATGGTGTACCGATGTGTCTTGGAACTTTTGCTTAATTCAGAAGCCTGATAACAGGCCAACACATTTTCACATATGTATTGTATTTTTTTGTAAGACTATTATTTGGACGCTTGTAATGCATATTGCTTTAACTTGTATTAAGACAATTGAACCATTTTAGTTGTTTTAGTACATATACTATTGGAAATGTGTTGTATCAGTTGTTAACGTTGTCTCACCCGTGTGGACTATTCCGCTAGACACTCGACAAAATCATTCTCGTAAAATTGTTATAACGACCATCGCACTTGTGTGGAATATTCTGCTTGGTGTTGTATATGCTATCTGTTCACTATGTGTTTGTGACCTCTGTATCTGAGTGGACTACTCAGTCAAAAGCTATGCATGTCCTGCTGTGTGTGTGTCTTTAACAGAGTTGGGACTATTCCCTTTCGACTTGAGACTCACTTTCATCCTCTCCCTTTGCAGTGAAAGAACCTTGACACAAGCGATAATAAGCACTCACCAGGAACGTGAACCTTGTTGTTCGAAGAGAAAGTAAACCACTCTCATGTGCTGACAAGCAAGAGCTAAGGCAATTCTTTAAGGTAATGGTAACTGAGCCATCATACTAGATGGACTCCTACACCAAACAATGTGAGGTCTAGTTGGGACTTCATACTGGGAAGATCCCTCTGAATGTTGGTGGGTCAAGCATCGTCAACAATACAGTAAAAAAACCAGTTTAAATAACACAAATCAAGATTTCACCTCAAATTTTCCCACCACCACCAGAAAGTCCAAAAAGTCACACTAAAGACAACTCCATAATAATTTCTATTGTTTATTGGGAAAGAAATGAGATTAAGATTATTTAGTTGCGTTATTTTATTTTTATATTTAAAAGGTTGTAAAATAAATATATTTTTAATTATCATAGTTTTAATAAGGTAAAAGTTATTAAAAGTTTAGAAAAGTTAATAATATAATAGAAGTTTAAAAAATTATAACGGATGAATTATAAAAACAAAAAGTCAATAATATAATAAAAGTTTTAGAATAGAGTGATGAAAAACATGTTCACTCTTATCTTTATATAATAGGGATATAATAAAAGTTTTGAAACTAAGATTTATTGTGGTTGTACACTTGATAATTCAAGAAAAAGTGTTTTTTTATCTTCAATCCCTTTCATGTCAAAGAGAGATTTTTTTTTTAGACTCACAAGGTTTTAGGAATTGTCCAACCCCTTATTTCACTATGGAGCTTCTAATAGTTTATGCCTATTATAACAATTTTATTTATTTATTTTTAAGTTAATTAAAAATATTGGTTTTTATTAAAGCTAATTAAAATATAGAGATATTTTTGATATTTTTAAATTAGAGTTCATCACCTCCTTCTACTATTTTAATTTTCTTTATGCTCTAACTATTTATCACACCATAATTTCTCTTTAAATTTAGAGGAAATAACTTTTGAATATTATCATTATTTGTGAAGTGACTTCTTGCTTAGTATCTCATTGAATTAGCCTAGAGTTAACATCTTTATGCCAACTCCACATGAGTCACATGTGGTTTTTACAAGATTTTGAAATAACCTTAGGAAGTCTCTTGTCTTCCAAATTGTTTATCTAATTCTTGTACATTGATTACCCAATCATAACCATGCTCTCAATTGGATAAAGACTCACTTCTATGATGAGGATTAGATGGGGTGTATTTCCTTTAATTTTAATATAACAAGTTATAAAAGCACTTTTGGATTTGCTCTATATTTCTCCATGGTGTTATGCTACTACCCCAAGCTTAGCAACCATATAAGATAATGTGAGTGGAAAGGGTCTCCAAAAGGAGCTTCTTATTATTCAAAAGTATAAGGAATATTGATTTACCATTATTTTCAAGTCCATAATGAACTTTCCACCCTCCATTTATCCTTTTATCAATTCTATAGTTCCAATTAAACTTGTGATGAATATTAATTCCTAAATATTAATATGAAGTCAATTTTTCCAAGTTGTCATTGTCATTTGATTATCATAAATTTTGTTTTGTCACATTTACTAAAGGAAAAATCCTCGATAATCTTTAGTTTTTAGTTGAGATCATAGAGACTCCTTAAGATAATAATTTTATCAACATAAAGAAAATGATAATTGTTATGCCAATTAAGTGCATATTGACACATCTAGGTTTTTCCAAACAATCCTTTGACTTGATGATTCATATATTAAAAATTGCAAAATACATGGGACAACCTTGATTAACTCCTATATTACAATTAATTTCTTTAAATTAGTTCTCAACATTATTAAGCTTAGACAATATTTTTTTTATTATAGTCTCTTGATTTGAAAAATAAATTCTAAATCATTTAATCTACTTTCAAATATTTATTTTAAAATCAACTAAATAACAATGAAAATATTTACAATTAATAACTTTTAAAATCATTTTGATTTTTAATATTTTTCTTTATTCATTATTATTTACTTATTTTTAGTTAATTTTGAAATTATCCTTTTCCATTCTTTAAAAACCTTTGTTGGTGTACATGCACCTAGTTTGCCTTAATTAACTTCAGTTAAACTCTAGTTCTTGCATGTGATATGCACTTAGTTGGCATTAGTTAAATCTAGTGCTTACATGTAGTGTGCACTTGGCTTTAGTGATCCGGATTTAAACAAGGACGCAACAAATTACATATATAACCATAAATACAAAGGTGCAGTAGAAATAACACTTCATTTCATTAATATCAAATACTGAAATATGCTTACAAACAGAATGGAAATAAGACTAGCTCAGGCGATGGTAGCTTATCTCTGAGAAGAGATGTGGCGGCTACATGCCTCTGAACTACGTTACAATGAGGCTCAAGGGAATTTTTATTATTGAAAAATAAGAGAAAACCATAAACAACGAAAACCCTATCCCGAGGAGATGTAACACCAAGAGTTTATGGGCCCCGTTGGGGTTAGTTGGACAACCAACTTTCCAGGGTTGCGACTTGGTCATATTATCTCCATTTGACGCACATGATACCCCATTGGAAAGACTTCTCTGAGGACTACGATAGAAAATACAATATTAGACAAAAACTTGCTAGTATCACTTTGCCAAAAAAACGTGGTTTAGGGCCTCAAAACAACTCCATAAGTTTAGGACCCGAAAAAATGCTAAAAATAGTAAACTGTGCTACAATTAAGGAAACTGAAAAACTGAAAGAAACAATGGTGGGGGTCCAAGTGGAATTGGCGGGTGATGAAGGAAGTTGCTGGAAGTTGCATCCTGAGCTGAGACCTAAGAGGAATGACAGAAAGGGGAAATAGAAGGTCGTCGCCACTGTGCAGCAAAGCCAAGATTCTGAGCCAGAGGAAGATGGGAAAGTCATAGCTACGGGATTTGCACGAGGTAGGCCCATTGACTTGGGGTCTGACTCCGGTGACGAGACGAAGTTCGCAGCCTTTGGGATCGCGACAGCAGGACCCATCGATTTGGGGTCTGATTCTGGCCATGAATCAAGAATTTCAACCAATATAACAAAAAGGACACTTCCCTCAGCAGAACTTGAAGAGATCAACCACCGCCTTCAAGCAGAGAATGCCGAGCTAAGGAGGCTTCTACAGGAGACAGGGGATGAAAACCAAAGATTACTATGCCAGTTGCAGGCCATGGAGCGAAGCTATCGCGAGGTAAAAAGCGATTCTCCAATTTCATATGAATTTCATGATGATGAGTTTGCTGCTTTTGAAAAACATACTACAGGGATTGGATCCAAGCTAATGAAGAAAATGGGATATCAAGGAAAGGGCCTCAACACCCAAGGCCAAGGCATCATAAACCCCATCAAAGTCAAGGAGTTGCCACGTTATGCAGGACTCGGATACATCCGAAAGGAGATGGGGAAAAACTCTGATATGGCCAGTAACCAGCCAATGACAGATGATGAAATTCCTTCCTCGCAATCCAGTGATAGTGAAGGCTCCATGAACACCAAGGGGAAGCGCCCCAAGATAGCCCCGAAGGTTTGGAGGAGAAAGAATCGTTGTAGTCATTGTAACAAAGAGGGACACCAGCAAACCACATGTCTGATGCTTCATGCTTTGGAACCATCGCTAGAAAAGCCGAAAGATGAATATGTGCAACCGATACAACCACCCCGTCCACGATTGAGCTGGTTTTTTTAAGGGTAATAACTTGTTCTGGCCACCATTGTAAATCATTTGTTGCATTTTAGTGTAAAATTGATGAGATGTTTCCATCACTTGATCAGCAACAATGATGTATGGTCATGTTTGAGTTGTATTTTGAGTTGCATGTTAAACTATGAAAGTGATGTTTGGCCTTATGAATGTAAATCATGGGTTGCAGTGATGATGTGTTTTCCATCACTTGTTGGAGCAACCATGATAAGTCGGCCTTGTTGTCATAGCTGGGGTATTGAGTCCATCTTATTGTAAATTTGACCACCGAGTGTGATAAACTCGTGGCAAGTATGGGACATTTTGGGTCATTAGTTTGGTCATGTTATTTGAAAAAACAATGTACTACAGGTTGCAGAGGTAGCAGGTGTCGGTTCGTCGCTTAAGGCTCCGAAGGACAAAGGTGAAGGAGATAGAAGCGAGACCTTTTCAGGGCACTTGTGATGCAGACAGGGTATAGAAGAAGTTGCAGAGTATCTTTCATGCTTTTGGAGGACCAAAAGCTCCTCAGTGGGGAGGATTGATCCAGGAGGATCTCGAGACACCAAGGGGATGGATAAAGGCTCGAAATTCAAAATGGCAGAAAGGAGAAGTTGATGGCATCAGTTGAGAGGGCTCGTCTTCTTGATCGCGATGGTGCGAACGGTTTGTCAATCCGAGCTCATATGCAAAAGATAGAGCTCTTCAAAGTTTGGTATGACAGGGGAAAAATGGGGCCCACAGTGCGCCACATGACATCCCAGTGAGCACATGGAACCCACATGGTAGCCCGTCATTAGCCTCCCAAACCTGCACAAGAAAACATTTTGGTTATAATTGAAAAATCAAATCAAAAAGAAAAATAACCAAAATCTAAAAAACAATATATAAAGATCAAAACCATATCATAATATGGTAAAAGTCATAACCATATACTATACATATTAAACCACCATATCAAAAAGGGTTATAACATGAACCATAATATAACCAACGTATAAAGTGGCAACCCATATATTCACATAATATATTATATGGTTGTTATAACGTATGAAACCAAACCATATGATAAGACCAATACATAAACGGTTAATCCAACGAAGGTTCAAGTCAAACGGTATATGGTTATGCAACAAAGGTTCCAAGCTGACAATGTAACCATGCCAACCCATGTATGGCACATAAACCAAACAAAGCCCAACGCAGATTATGGTTGAACCAACGTATCATGGTAAACAGGATATGGTAAGATACGCATGGCTTGGGGGCAGCCACGTGGTGGTCCCGCCGCCCCACATAAAGCTTCAACGTACAGCCTAAGTTTAAAAAAGGATGCCATAGGTTGGGGTGGGTAAGTGCGCTCCGATGGAGTATGAGCCCACTCCCCAATCAAAGACAAACAAATATATATTTTATATACTATGGCATACAGTTTATTAAAATTGGTAAATGGTTATGTAAAAATGGGTTTTGATAAATATAACCCATAACCATATTATGGTTAAGTCCACCCAGAATTATTTCAACTCATTTTTTTACCATTTGCAAGAGAGAGATCAACGGGCACGGATTTTGAGACCAGGTGGCGGAACCCTGAGCAACAGAGAAACACTGGTGGAACCTTTGCTTGAACAGCGCTTTTCGCAGGAAGGTGATTTTGGCCTAGACTCAGAATTGGGCAAGTTTTATATGGATTTTGCACCTCTCGGCGACAAGAATCCATTGGTGGTGTCAGTTTTTGAAACATAGCTCTCCAATTTTCGGGCACTTTTCAGCATGGAGGTATAATGCTCCATTTTGTAAATTGATGAATGTAACTTCTTTTGATGCCATTTTTAATGAATGAAGACCTCCCCATTGATCGAGCAGGGCCTGGAGACGTAGTCCAGGAGGGAAGAAATCCGTTATCAAGTTCTTGTATTCTTGTTTTCTCATGCTCTCCTTCTTCTTTCTCTCACATGTGCACATTTAAAGTTTCTCTTTGGTTAAGCTACAAACCGTATATGTGATTCTTTTAATGCATCTATAAACAAAAGATAACCTGGATCAGCGGGTGGCCACCAATATCCACCTGGATCATTCCTCCCCCCTTAGGAAGAAATGGTCCCCATTGCATTGAGTTCCTCCATGAGATGAGGAAACTTCTGCTGAACTTGGTCCCTGGTGAGCAGTTCTGCAATCTCTGATGTGTCCAGTAATGGTGGGAAGCATGGTCAAGGGCGGTCCATACTGAACACTCAGTGCAAGCCAAGGAATGGGGGAATGTTGTGCTCTAAAGCATTGTTTCCCACAACCTTGGTAATGGTGTAAGGACCATATCTGAGTGTTTTGAGCTTCCGATGGGTTCTTGTACGGTGTTCTTTATGCAAATGCAACCAAAATTTTTCGCCCACTTGAAACTCGTGTGACACCTGATGTTGATCATGTCGTTGCCTGTACTTGGCATTTTCCAGAATGGAGCAGAAATATATCTGCTCGATGGGTAAAGGTGCTCCGGGAGTCAGATCGAAAGAATGCTTGACTTGACAGTGTAACGATACCCATTTTAGTGAGGAGACGATGTCCTTGTATCCTTTCATGATCGTATCTGCCTACTTCTGCTGTGTGGAGGAACCCTTCCTGGGGGCCATGGATGTGGCTATGATCTTCCCCTTACTTTGAGAGCAAACCAGAAAGAAAATAAATTTCCTAGTATGGGAGACGATCTTACTGCCTTTCTTAGCAGAGATCAAAGAAGTGGCGGTAGGTGGGGCTACCTCCAGTATCCTATATAATGTATTACACAAAGAAATAAAAACTACGTGAGGCCTTGACTCATACAAAACATGTCGCTTCCACTAGTATGGTTGGCCTAATAATACATCACAAACATCAAGAGGTGCAACATCAAACAATACCTCATTTGTGAAGGGCTTGATGCCGTAGGGTAGGTGAAACTGCTAGCGGACTCAGAGATCTCATCCTTGGTGAAGCCACCTGATGTTGTACAATTGCGGGTGTGGTATGGTCGGTAGTCCTAGCTACTTCACGACCTCTATTGAAATGAGGTTCTTTTGGCTCCCACTATCAACAATGAATTGCAACGATAAACCCTTCACCCACATCTGTGAGTGGAAAAGACGCTCCCCCTCCTCTGGATCTTCGGGCTCATTCTTCTGGATCTTGGCGGTGGCAACAGTGGCGCTGGGCTCTGCGTCAATGATCTACTTCCCTTTTTCATTCCTCTTGTTGGGTTCTAACTCAAGGTTGGAACATGCATTTGATTCTGAAGCCTTCAACTCGGCCACCAATGACTGCTTGGTCCGACACTCACTTGTGTTGTGAGTGGGGCTCTTATGGAACTCACACCACTTTCCTATGTCCTTCTTTGACTTTGTGGTGTTATTCTTTTCTTGCGGCTTCGACGGGTTTTCTTGGGTCACCCCGTCTTGGCTTTGTCCTTGGTTTTGCAGTTTGGGGAAGCCTTTCCCTTGCTTTAGATTCACAGATCCAAAGTCTCGCCTCTTCTGTTTAAACTTCTACTTGATATTTACAATGTATCGGTACGCCATGCCGAGCGAGGAGATGTCCAAGAACTCCATCTGGTCGTGGATGTACCTGTGTATGCAACCGCGATATTTGAGTACCAAATGTCGCTAAGAATCCTTGATACCCAACTTTGTGCAAAGGGTATGAAGAATATTGGTAAACTCTGGCATGTCTTGGTCCCTTCCCTGCCACAACGTGGTGCACTTTATGTATTTATCCTCATAGCTTCTGACAGGGTAGTACTGCTCCTTGATGGCATCCCGGAATGAATTCCAAGCGGGTGTGGCTGAAAATAGTGAGGCCATACTTTCATCCTTCTGCTCACAGTAGGTTTCTCACCAGTCCTTGACGTGGATGGCGGCTTTGAGAAGAGAGAAAGTAATATTTTCTCGGCTGGAAAAAGTATGAATATAAAAATACCCTTCTAGCAGATTTAACCATTTATCTACAACATTTGCATCTATCCGACCCTTGAATATGGGGATTTCAAAGTTAACTTGTACCTTAAAGGGTGTGGCATTTCCAGAGTAGCTACTGGTAGTATATGCGTCGCCCCTAGGTAGCTGCTGAAGGATCTAGGCAAAGTTGTCCATCATCGTGTTCCTTTGTCGCTTGAGGGCTTCTTTGAGAAAGATTTTGATAGGATCTCTTGCCCTCTCATCTTTCTTTTCATTTACCATGGGAGGCTGTTGGTATTTGTGAGGCTGGTCTTGCAAAGGTTCGACCAGTTCAAGCCCTAACTCCTTATATCCTGACCTCGTTGGGGACATGCAAAGAAAAACAAAGAAAGAGCAGACTGCTTTGATACCACTGATCCAGATTTAAACAGGGACACAAAAAATTATAGATATAACCATAAATACAAATATGCAGTAGAAATGACACTTCATTTCATTAATATCAAACACTGAAATATGCTTACAAAAAGAATGGAAATAAGACTAGCCCGAGCAATGGTAACTTATCTCTGAGAAGAGATGTGGTGGTTACACGCTTCTGAACTACGTTACATTGACACTCAAGGGCCTTTTTATTATTGAACAATAAGAGCAAACCCTAAATAACCAAAACCCTAGCCCGAGGAGATGTAATACCAAGAATTTATGGGCTCCGTTGGGGTTAGTTGGACAACCAACTTCCCGGGGTCGCGACTTGGTCATATCATCTCCGTTTGACATGCATAATACCTTGTTGGAAATATTTCTCTGAGGACTACAACAAAAAAAAGAATTTAGATAGAAAATCACTGGTATCATTTTGCCAAAAAAATTTCGTTTAGGGCCTCAAAATGGATTCGAAAGTTTAGGACCCGAAAAAATGGTAAAAATAGTAAACTATGCTACAATTAAGGAAACCGAAAAACTGAAAGAAACAATGGTGGGAGTCCAAGTGGAATTGGCGGGTGGACACCAATATCCACCTGGATCATTTAGTTAGCTAACTCTATTACTTGAGGTGGTGTATGTACACATTAGCATAACATAAAGCACACTTAGCTTTAGTTAGCTTTAATTAGCCTTAGTTATTTCATGTACAACTAAGCTTAACGTAGTTTCTTTATGGATTGGTTCGCAAATTAATATTGAGTAGTCGAATTCATTCTCTGTTCAAATTTTATTTTTTAATTATTGCAAGATTGTGCCATTATTCTTTAGCTAGATCCATATCTGTTCTCTAATAATTTTACATGGTATCAGAGCTACAAGGATCTAGAGAAGGTGCATGAACTGTCTTTTGATGTTTTGAAGATCAAAGAATTGGAAATTGTTGAGAGATTTGATTTGCGGATCAGAATATTAGAGAATCACTCCAACAACTTCAAGGTGAAACAATGGAGTTCCCATCTTTAGCTATTCTCACTCCGTATAACTAATTCCAATGGAAGTGAGAGAATTTGCTTCGCCTCAGAGGCAAAGGCTTGTATCAAATAGTTATGGATACAAAAGTTGAACCAAATTCCGCCATTGAAAAATCCAAATACTTCAACAGGATGGACAAGGCTTTTGGTCTTCTATTGTTGTCCATATCTCTAGCATTGTGTTTCCATGTGGACACATGCAACACTCTGAATGAGGTCTGGACAACCTTGGAGAATTTATTTGGAAAACAGGATGAGATGCGGGCTTATATTCTAAAAAATGAGCTAAATTCCTTAGATCTAAATAGCTTTGAGAACATTCAAGATTTCTTTATGAAATTCAAATCATTGCTTCTTCAATTATAGGATTGTGGGATTGATAAATCCAAACAGGAAGGTCAATTGATCCTTTCTATTTTGTCTAAATTAGGTCTTGAATATGCTTTTTTTGTTTCTACATTTCATACAATTAGACTTGCAACTAGAGATAAATGGAAAATGCCCAAACTTGATGCATTTATTGAGTCTCTCATTCATGAGCAGGATAATCTCATCAATATGGGTTCATTAAAGTATTAAAATGCACATGCACTTGTCATGCATGAAAAAGGAAAGTCCAACTTGAAACCAAATCAATAATCTAAAGGCAAAGGAAAGGCAAGAGATCTAGATCCAAGAAAGGGAGGAAATCCAAAACCTCTAGATGACTCTTCCAACTCCAAGGGTAAGAAGGGAAATAAAGGAAACTCCAAGTGTCCTTATTGTAACAGAGGCTATCATCCTGAATCCTCTTGCATGTAGAAGACTATTGATATGATGGCAAAGAATCTTATAATATTGGTCATCACATTCCAGAAAGTGCCAAGAAGAAGACAAAGGAAAAACCATCATAAACAAGGGGTAATGGTCATGCTTTAATTTCCCATCATTCTACATCACAAGAATGGATCATTTATTCAAGAACTTCGTATCATATGGGTTCTTCAAAGGAATTTTGTTCTTCTTTACATACATACTCGGGACCTCCTATTCTCCTTGGGGGAAGTTCTGCAGTTGAAGCAACTGGACAAGGAAGAGTGCAATTTGAAGATGGAAGTTTTGAAAATGTATTACATATTTTGAGGCTTTATGTGAATCTTCTTCCAGTGTATCAGATGACACACACTAGCACTGGAAGGAAAGTGGAATTTACCCCAGATTCTGTGAGATTTTATGATATGCAAGCCAACTTGAAGATTGCATCTGGTAAGGTAAATGATCAATCTTGTATGTATACATTTTTTGATTTTTTTTCTCAATCAAATTCTATTTTGCTACTTATGCATGCAAATGAAGAAAGTAGGATTTGGCATGAGAGATTTGGACACTTGAATTTCATATATATGCAACAACTTAGCAAGCAAGGGATGGTTAAAGGATTTTCGGCCATTGAATTTTCAAATGGTGTTTGTAATGGATGTGCTCTTGGAAATCATCCACAAGACAAGTTCGAGAAGGGGCATGCATGGAGAGCCTCTTCACCTTTGGAGCTTGTACATAGTGATCTCATGGGTCCATTTCCAATAACCTCAATGAGAAAATCAAGATATGTGTTGTCACTTATAGATGATTACATGAGATTCACTTGGGTTTATTTCCTAAAACTCAAGTTTGAATTTTTTCAACATCTAAAGATTTTCAAAGCACATGTGGAAAATCAGTGTGGAAAATGCATCAAGATCCTCTGCATAGATAATAGGAAGGAATATGCAAACAAATATATCCAAAATCTTTGTAATGAAGCGGGCATATAGTCACAACATACAATTCCTTACACTCCACAACAAAACATGGTGGCTAAAAGGAAGAATGAATATTTGAAAGAGATGGCCAATTGCATATTGCATGCAAGATCTCTTCCATCAAAATTGTGGGTTAAAGCTATCAATTGTGCCTCATACATCCATAATAGATCTCCTCATAAATCTGTTATTGGAAAAAAACCTTTTGAGGCTTGGATTGGCATGCAACTTGGAGTCAGTCATTTCGCATTTTCAGATCTTGAGCATGGGCCCGCATTCCTACAAAGAAGAGAAAGGCTTTGGAGCCTCATAGCAAGGAATGCATGTTTGTTGGATATTTTGATGAAGTCAAAGGGTACAAATTGCTTGATATCAACACTGAAGAGCTCTTTATCGAAAGGAGTGTAAAGTTTGAAGAAGATGCTTTGCATGCACCACCAGATGAACCTATTACAAAGTTGCCCTCAACACTAATTGATGAGTATGCAGATGATACTTTAGATCAAAATTTTGATCTATATGAGTCTTTTCCCGTGACACATATTGGACCACTAGTTGTTAAACATTGAGATAATACTTCCTCATGTAGTTCATAAGATTCTCGACCACCTTCAGCACAAAAATGGCGCAACATGAGTGATCTCTTAGATGATCCTGCCACTATACCTCAGTTTGAGGAAGCTCCATAAACACTTTTAGCTATGGATCCATGCATGCCCATGCACGCTTATATGATGCATGCATATGATCCACATAATTATGTAGAAGAAGTTGGGAATCCTAAATGGGAAGCAACTATGGATGAGGAATACAACTCTCTCATTGAGAACCAAACTTGAGACCTAGTTCCACTACCTTCCAATCATAAAATTGCTAGGTGCAAGTGGGTTTACCGGACCATGAAAGCAGCATATGGCCAAGTTAGTCGATATAAAGCATGGTTGGTGGAAAAAGGTTTTCAATAGGTACATGGTGTTGACTATGATGAGACTTTTTCTCTAGTGGAAAAAATGGATTCCATTCAGCTAGCTCTCTCCATTGCAACAACAAGAGGATGGGAGGTGCATCATATGGATGTGAAGAATGCCTTTCTTCATGGTGATCTCGAGGAGGAAATCTACATGGAGTAGCCACAAGGATACATGCAAAATTCATTTCTGGTATGAAAACTAAAGAAGTCTCTCTATGGCCTCAAGCAGGCACCTAGAGCATGGTATGAAAAGATGGATTCCTATTTATTATCCCAAAATTTTGTACGTTGCAAATATGATTCCATTGTTTATTTGTTGAAGAAAATTGACTCGTTAATCATAGTAATCTATGTAGATGATCTTTTATAACAGGTAGTTGAGCTTCTTCCATTGATGAGATTAAAACTACATTGCATAAGTGGTTTTCTATGATAAATATGAGCTTGCTAAATTTTTTCCTTCAGAGTTAATCAGAATAATTCAGGATTATCATTTCTCAGCCAATGTATACTAGAGATATTTTGGCACGATTTCATATGAGTGATTGCAAGCCAACAACCACACCTTTCTTATTAGGGATACAACTTGAGAATGGCAAAGACACACCATTGGTTGATTGCACACCATACCGTCAGATTATGGAGAGTCTTTTTTATCTCACTCACTTCCGTCTTGATATTTCATATGCTATACGCGTAGTTTCCAGATACATGCAAGAGCCACATGAGTTACGCTGGAAAGCTGCAAAGCACCTCCTTCGATATGTCCAGGGGATAATCACCTATGGGATTCATTATGAAACAAATTTTTCTTTGGATCTCATTTGGTTCACAGATTCAAATTGGGTTAGCTACAACCTTGATCGCAAGTCCACCTTCAGTTATGTACTTAGCCTGGGATCCGACCCAATTTGTTAGTCAGGCAAGAAGCATGCTACCATTCCACTATCATTAGTAGAGGCTGAGTATAGAGGAGAAACCAATGCCACTATTTAGATCATTTGGCTACAATATTTCCTTTATGAGCTTGGTATTAGTGTCCATCGTCTGATTGTCATATGGTGTGATAATCAAGGTACACTAAAGTTTTGCAGAGATCTAGTGCAACGACAATGGACCAAACATATCGAGATCAACATGCACTTCATTAGAGAATTGATTCATGATGGGATCATCGATCTGCAGTACTATCCTAGTAATTATGAGCAGACCATCGACATCTTCACCAAGATATTGACTGAGCAAAAGTTTCAATTTCAACAAGATCATCTCAGGGTGAAGGACAAAACTTCCCAACAATTGTCTTTTCTCTACTTTTTGCATTATATTTTGGTGGCTTTTTCTTCCCACTAGGTTTTCCCTCTTTCCTCCTTTCATGCATTATACATGGGTACCTAAAATGGCCTTGTTACCAAGGCTTGTTCATTTTGCATCACACTCACCTAAGTTATGCTTAAGGGGGGGGTGTTGGTGTACGTGCACCTAGTTTGTCTTAATTAGCTTCAGTTAAATTCTAGTTCTTGCACATGATGCACACTTAGTTAACTTTAGTTGAATCTAGTGCTTACATGTGGTGTGCACTTGGCTTTCGTTCGTTAACTCTAGTGCTTGCATGTGGTGCATGTGCACATTAACATAATATAAAGAACACTTAGCTTTAGTTAGCCTTAGTTATTTCATGTACAACTGAGCTTAAGTTAGTTGCTTTATGTATTGATTCTCAAATCAATATTGAGTAATCAAATTCATTCTCTGTACAAATTTTATTTTTCAATTCTTGCAAGTTTGTGTCATTATTCTTCAACTAGATCCGTATATGTGCTCTAATAATTTTCAACCTTCGACATCCTTTTTGAAATACTTACATAAATTTTACATCGACATAATTCTTTTGAGCATAAACTTGTGACATGCCAACACCCTTATACCTAATATTATACACTCCTACCCTAGTCACATAGGTGAACATATTACACAGATATATAAAGCTAAATAAAATGTGTTGAATTTAATTTACTAATTCGGTAAGTTCTTCAAATAATTAAAATCCTTGTCTCAATTAAGGGTAGCTTCTGATCAAGATGTTTGGAATATTTCGGTTATCTCTTCCTTATGGAAGGTACGGATTATAAATAATGAATGATTAATTATTATTTAGAGTTTGATTAGTGTCTTTAATTAAAAAAAACTATTTAAATGATGATCATAAATTAGGGAAGAATAAAATAAAATATTTACTACATATTATTTTATATATAAATATTTAATTTCTCCTTTTAATTATTATCTTATATCTAATGTTCCTATACTAATCCGTGCATTTTTTTGGGTTAAGAAAAACAAATTTGAAACCTAGGTTATATTTTGAGAAAAATTAGTACATATTTTAATGAAAGTCGTGCTAGGATAAATTTTTAGACATACATAGTCTTGCTCAAGATTGGACAATAAAACCTATGGGGACCAACTTCCCCACTTAATCATGAGACCACATCTTTGAAACTTGCCCTTTTCTTTTCTATAGAGAAATTGAAAAAAAAATAGACTATTTATGTATCAAACACAAGAATTCTAAAAAACAAAACAAAACAAAACAAAACACTAATCATATAATATTTATTTATGATAATAAATTAATACTAATAATAAATAATAAAGTTGAGATTTCATAGTAATATATTTTTCTCTTCATAATTAATAATTTTCTCATAATAAAAAGTAATATATATATATATATATATATATATATATATATATATATATAATTTAAATAATTTATAATAACAATTTCTTATAAATAAATTTATTAATAAAATAAAATGATTGATAATAATAATTTATGATAATTTATAGGAGTAATAACAATACTAATAATAAATCATAAGTATTATAACTGTTATAAATTATTATTATTTAAAGTTATTTATAAATAATAAATATTAATAATAATTAATAAATATTAGGTTATGTTTTTTTCCACTGGAAAAATCAGTAATTTTCATTAAGATTAGAAAATTACATATAGTAGATGCCGTTGGCATTGCTGTGATGTTCATAGTAACAAAACTTGTCCTGCTAATCAGGAGCTAATAATCAATCAACTAGACAATCTAGACTTTCCTACCCTTCTTTTTTTCCACTTTCCGCCAACCTTCATTGTTAGGCGGAGCTGTTACAATAATCATTTGTGTTTCATTTGTGGCAGCCATGATATCCTTTTCAGAATCTGTGCTTGTTGGCGAGTATGCTCGTTTGCTGCCTCCAATTTCCTGCCTGGTGTTCTCATATTGCTGCTGTGGGCTACCTGCATTTGTGTCTATTGCTCCTTCGATCAGATATTCATTGCTCTGTAGGTGGTGTGGATAGCTTGCTTTGCTGATTTCTGTGTTTATCTTTCCGTCTTCATCTTCTTGTATATTGCTGTTGGTTCCCTCATTCCTTTCCTCTTCTTTATCCTCTTCTGCATCCTCTGTCCATGTGACTGAAAATTGCCATCCTTTCGGTTTTGTTGGTTGTCTCCTTTTCCTATCTTTTTTGTTTTGTGGGCAAGTACTCTGTAGATGACCTGTTTGTCGACATATGCGGCAGCGAAAGGCGGTGTTTTCATAATCCAGTGGTTGTGCCCATTGTTTTCCATTGTGTATTAGAATAATGTGCTCTGGTAGGCCTTGACTGAGGTCTACCTCCACACATATCCTGGAAAATGTGTAGATATCCTTAGATAGGCGCTCATGATCTACTTTTAAAAAAGATCCCAGGGTATTGCCTATTCCTTCCAGTACTTTGTAGTGCCAAAAGTGTATAGGAAGATTAAACAATTTTACCCAAACTGGCATTTTGGTGACCACCATGCTGTTTGGATCGAAATCCGGGAACCAAGATTTCACGAAAAGGCCAGCATTACCCCAAAACCATGGCCCTTCGTTCAAAGCATAATCTTTGTCCTTTATGGTGTCAAATTTGACAATAAAGAATCCTTTTGAACAGAGATGGATATCACAGTTTTCTGTCCATATGGAGTAGATCCATTGACGAAGGGCTTCCGGTTTGGGCCAAAATCCATTGAACCTGCATATCACTGCTTTAGTTAAATAATCAGTTTGTATTTCATTTACCTCTGGTGTGGAGATTATTAATGCAGGTTTCTGTGTTGTCTGCTCAACAATGTATGCCCCTGGTGCTGTAGCTTGCTGTTCTGGTTTCTTTTGTGGTTCCATCTTCCCTTTGACTGCATCTTTGAAGGAAACAGGTCCTTTTGAACTTGAGCTGGGGCAGCCTCCACGCAATCTTGAGCTGAGACAGATTGTAGAGTCTTTTGCTATACCGTAATCCATTAGCTTAGACCCCTCCTGAATTACCTTCCCTGCGTAGAGGAGGAGTTGTTTGCATGGTGGGATTCCCGTCTTTTCATGTATCCTCTGTTTGAGGATTTCTGTTGCCTCCCATATCCCTATTTCGATGCATATTGTGTGCCCTCCCATAGATCTAATAAAGAGAGAGCTTTTTTTGCCGTTAATCTTCTTTTCCGGTGGGTGTGTTTCCAGATCTGATCTGCATGGGGATAGATCTACTCTACAGAGGTCTAGATCTGGAAGTTTATGTCCCGATCTGAGCCCGAGTACTGTGGCTCGCAGGGGATCCAGAGCCAAGGTCTCGTCCCATGCTTGATCTGCAATCAGATTGATTGAGGGCTGCCAGAATGTGTCAGATTGGGCTCGCTGCTTTCCGAGAGGAGGTATAGGAACAGTCTGCCAGATCGTTTTCCCAAGGACGCAGGAACTGTTTCCTATCCCGGGCATAACCCTCTCTGGAGAATACGCAACTATCCGAAGCTGATTGGGATCCGACTGTATTGATTCAAAAAGCCAAGAGCGGTGGGAAGTGGTAACCAGATCCGTCCTGCATGAAGCATTTTGAGCCGAGAAGGGAAGGAATAATTCCATTCGTTGTTTGTTTTGTTCCGAATCTTGAGCCTGCTTTCCGATAGTGGATCCGGTCCAAAACCAATAGTAGAGGATATATGCTGCTAATCCGTCTGCCAGGCTCCCATCCGCTTCTACGCAGTGTAGATCTGTGAGTTTAGCGGCAGCGTAAACCAGATCTGAAGCCCTGATCTCTCGAAAAGACGTCATCACCATCGCCTCCATTCTATACTGGTTCGGATCTGTCTGATTTGATGTATGCAGCCACGCGCAGTGATAAATGGCACCCAGATCCATCTTGAATGAAACATCCTGAGCCGAAAAGGGAAAGATAAACCCTAGTTTTTGTTTGCCCTGTTCCGAATCTTAGAGCGGCTTTCGGGTGTAGTTCTGGGCCAAATCCAAAGGGAGAGATCTTGCCCAGCGACTGCGTCTGCCAGGCATCCCTCCGTTTCTACGCAGTGCCGATCAGTTTGGGCAGCGGCGGCATCCAGACTTTCTGAAACCCTGATCTGCAGATACGCCATCGCTTTCCCGTTCAGAGCCTCGTGTCCCCCCCAATCTTAGGTTATGTTATAATAAATATTAATATTATTATAATAGAGATCAATTTCTATTTAATTTGAGTATTAATGAGATAATTTATTAATATTTATTAATTTAAACAAAGCAGTGGACTTTCTTTTTTCTTTTTTCTTTTAATCAAAACAACTTACCTCATAATTATTTATATCTTGTAATTGAGCTCTTCTTCTATCAACATTCAATAAGAGTCCTGATGATGGATCCCTGTTGGGGTTTGAAACGTTGACAACAAAATGGTTTTTACTATGGGTTCTCCGGTCACAAAGTTAGAAAATGTATTTTTGTTTGTATATGAGATTGTGATTTTAATTAAAATGTATTTTTGATTGTATATTAAAATGTTTTTTATTGTATATATAAATTTAACATCTTACAAAAAAATAGTTAAACACAAATAAAATCTCTACCAAATTTTAGAAAAATCTAACTCCAAAATATTTGGAAAAAAACCAAAAAACATATATCATATAGACGACTGATGGTATGGAGGCTTGGAATCAAGAAACAAAATAAGGTGTCCATCTAACTTACCTGCGATAATTGAACACCACAAGGTGGCAGTATAGCTAATCGGGATGATCTTGGAGGAGGGTGTCATTGTTTTTAGTGGAAATGAGAGACAGAGAAATATAAGTGGGGATATTTAATTTATAAGCAAGTTGTTTTTGGTAGGACTTTTTGGAAACTCTTCCGGTTTAATTTCTCTAAAATTTAATAGAAATTCATTGAAATCATAAGTTTGATAAATAACCTTTACATAATAGAAATGCCTTAATCTTTTTTAAAATGTTGAATCTATATTTATAATAAAAAACTAATTTAAATAACACAAATTAAAATTTCACCACAAATATTTTTATTTAAAAACAAAAAAAAACAATTCTATTTATAAACTTCAATGCTGATGCCTTCCCTACCCACTCCCAGCATTGAATGATCACTCCATGCATTGAATGATCAATGTATCATGGCAATTTCCGTTGAATCTCTCATCGCAATAAATAGGTGGAAGTTCTCGATTTCGGCAAGAGTTTAGAGTTTGAAAACTCAGCCATGGAAGAATTTTTTAAGCGTCTAGGCCATTGTTTTTTAAGGTATTCATTCATTTTAAAATAATACATGGAAACCAATTAGAACTCTGGCCGATCATTGAAAAGTTCAACACGTTTCTCTTCATGGAGGAAGGTAGGACTTAAAAAAAATATTCTTACGAAACCATTAAAAAATTAAAATACTTTGTCTTACCTTTTTATCACAACCTCCATTTTCTCAAATTACTTTAAAACTAAACTCTCACCGATCAATAAAAAAAAATTCTAACACTCTCTCTCTGTAGGATGCGGGTAAAAAAAATAAAAAAAATCCTACAAAACATTTAAACTATTAAAATAATGTGTCTTTTTTCTTTTTGACTTTTTGGATCACACCCTATTTTTTTCTCAAATCACACTAAAATTATTTCAGAATTTCGTTGTTCTTTACCACGTAGTTATGTGTCACTATTCCCTAGAAGCTCATTTACTCTCCCTTTCTTAAAGGATATGAATTGTAGTAGGGAAGATTGGGTGCGCGCCTCGGCAAAGAAGGATTCAGAAGACACAAAGAGAGTAAAAGCTTCATGCTAGAGGATGGCACCCTAGGACGAGTCTAGAATACACAAAGAGAGTAAAAGCTTCATGCTAGAGGATGACACAAAGGAAAATTGTAGATGGCGTTTCTAGGCGTGTTACGAAGAAGCGAACTTGGTTTACGATTAAGGTAATTTTATAGGAGTTGTTTAGGGAGGTGGAAATTGTTCTGATGGTTAAAAGTGGTCGGAATTTAGGCAAATTGTTTTCAAAAATCTTGTAGAGGCAGTGTTTGAATCGTGTTTTTATGATAGAAATAGATTCAACACCATCAAAAACATCTAGAGCACCTAAAATTATGAATTTAGACAATTTTTACTTAGATTTACAAAAATCCCTGCCAATCTTTTTCAAAATATAACCAAAATGTTCATAATTTTCAAGGCAAAAAAACATAATTGTTAGACTACAACTAACTCTATATCCATCTCTATGTTAATTTCCCAATTGGTTTCAAATTCGAAAGATGGTAAGCTCTCACGTGAATGGGCGAGGTTGGAGGAGGACACACACATTTTTTAAAGTCATTATTGGAGGGTCCGACCCTGCACCTCCGGAGTCCGGAATCTTGGTCATTAGCTTTAGGAGAAGCGAGTGTATGGGAGTTTTCTCATTTAATTTTTAGTAAAATATTTAGAAAGAGCTAAGAGGTGGTGGTGGAAAGTGCTATTAGCAGAAATGTTTTTTGGGCAACCAAGCCACATTTTTCGTTTAAGGGTCCTAAGCTTGAGTGTATCTTAGGGTGGCTGCCAAAGTCTAAACTGTCAACATAGAGACGTGTTGCTGACCCCTGAGCTTAAGTCGATTGTAGATTCCTCGAATATTCGGGAATCTGACCAACATGGGCACGGTCAAAAAATTGACCACGCCCATGTTAGTCCATTCCTGAATATTCGGGGAATTTGCAATCGACTTAAAGATGCCCGTCGCTGACAGACTAGCGGTGAGAAAGAATTTACTAGGGGGAAGGACGAAAATTGTCATGTTTTTCTGGTTCTTTTGTCTGGTGCGAAGCAGAACAATTGTGATAGAGATAGTTGCGAAGTCCACAACTTGGATCTTGGTGGTGGGAAGTTGAAAGGGGGTGGTTCGCCATAACCTCCTTGATTTTGGTTCTAGGAACGGAGTATTGTGACTTGGTGAGTTCAAATTGTGTGTTAGGAACAAGAGGATGACAATATCCAGACATTTTTCCTAACCTCAAAACCATGCAGCGATAGAGGGGCCGCCCAAGGAGGGGAGTGGGACCTCGAGGCGGGGAGCGGGACATGGAGAACAAAATCATCTTGGAGAAGCAGTTAAGCAACAATGCATGCTATGTCACGGAAGAGTGAATTTCCTCCACGGGAAGCCTAGATTCATTAAGTGATAATGATAGTAGAAGTTGGATTGAGATCGTCACGATGACAGGAACACGATAATATAATTTATGAACCATATCCAACAAAACCAATGGCAAAAGTTGGATCAAATAGACTCCCTTTGATGTGGACAAAAGTGCATTCAGGAGCTACTGGATCATATTGAAGGGAGAGTAGATCACATGGAGCTTCATGTGCATGAGGCCTTCCATCGGCAATATGAAAATGGCCAAGCAGACCAGGTTCTAGGAAACAATGTGGGTTAATAATGGGACTCAGTTGTATTTAGATTCTGGGTATTTTTTGAGCAAGTTAGACAATCAAGATACATAATAATTTTTTTTTGTTTTTTTATGGAATTTGTTTTGTCTCTACCATTGACCAACAAATCCAGTAAAAATAAAGTTAATAACATATTTATGAAAAATGTCTTTAACAATATAACATTTTCAAAATTAATAAATATTTTCAATTATTAAAAAAAAATTATATATATAAACTTTCATCCATAGTTTACACTTCATTTATCTCGCAATATCAACATCAAAGAAAATAATGTGATTGACTCACCATATTTGAAACAAATTAATGGGTCCTTTTAATACAAACTACTCTACTCTACTCTACTTTAGTTATGTTAGATGATCCAAAAATAAATTATTATCATAAGTTATAAAGTTGGAATAAAATAATTATTAATTTAAGATATTAAATTAATAATTATTATTCTAGAATGTTTAATTATTTAATGGAGACATTTAGAATTAGTATATTGTTGTAACAAGATATGACTCTCCAAATGTGTCGCATCTTAGGCTCTATTTTAGGAGATTTGTTAGCTAGTTGGTTTGAATAGCATTTATTGTAAATGGACACTTGTTATTTAATAAGTGATCCATAATGAGAGGTAGTTAGGACATTGAGCTTATAAATAGCTCATTGCAAGAGTGTTTGGTTATTCGGGTGTAAACTCTTGCAAAATCAAATATGTAATTGTTTTTTTTTTTTTTTTTAATAAAATTACGTGTCTGAGGACACTTATGCCATTATTGTGGTAAAATCAAATATGTAATTGTATTTTTTTTTTATAATAAAATTATGTGTCTGATGACACTTCTGCTATTATTGTGGTATCAGAGCTCCAGTAATGCTATAGTTGATGTGAAGAGGAGATTCCAGCTCTACAAGTTTTTGGAAAACTCCATTGAATTGATCAGTGGATGATTGGTATGAATTTGTCTAGTTTTATGTTCAAAAAAAGAAATTTTATTATTTTAGTGATTTTAATTTTAATTTTAATTTTTAATTTTTTAATTTTTAATTTTTTTTTTTAAATCTGAAAATCAATTGTAAGAATTACTGCTGCCATCGTGTATTGTCAAATTGAATGCCTGACCCATTATTGGGAAAGATTTTGGAGAACAACAAGACACTTGCAGAGTCTAGAGTTCCTGTCGGTGAGCTTCCTGGCGGGGCTGAACATTCTTCTTCATAGCTCCGCTTGACAAAAGGGGGAAAATGATCGGTTTTTGAAGGGTATGATCATTTTCTTCGACTGATCGTCCGCTCGTGTGATAGCCATAGCGGGTTTCCATGCCGCTGCTTTTGAAGAAGTCGCGCGTTTTTCCACTTCTAACAAAGAGGTCGCAGATCCGCTAAAGCTTCTTGAGAGTCACTGTGAATTATTTCATTCTTTTTTGGGGCCGAGTTCTGGAGGTCTACGCCCATTTGGACTGTTTCTTCTCATTCAGTGTGGGAATACGAGGGAATATGAGTATCAACTGAGAGCGTAGGATTCGTTCACATGTGAGAGTGTAGATTTTCCCTAACCTTTACTCAATCATTGGCGGAAATAGACGTTGCACTTGCTGAGCGTGGAGAGCTTCAAGACTGTGTTTTGTTTGCTTAATGTGGATCTGCGTTGGAAAATTATACGAACTTGATGGAAGGTGGCCTTCTCCTACATGCCATGGTTGTTATGATTGCAAAGAGTGATACCCTTGCGAATTTTGATGCCGTGCATTTAATAGATTGATCGAACCGTATAGAGGTTCTAGATAATTGATATAGCCAGAGAACGTTCTGATTAAGCTCTCCAACCTCCTTAGTTTCACGAAAATTGGCTCCGTAGATACCTGCGAAGTGACTCCTCCGTTACCTCGGGCAAAATGAAAATCAGAAATTTATATAATCTGGTTTGTGTTCTTTTAAATTGGATTTCATATGGTTTTAATTGATTTCTTTCTGCATGCTTACGTGGTTGCTTTGCGCATTGGGTCTGCTGCCAAGTCACTTTGTACTCTGCTCCTCTTGAGGTTGAATCGATATCTACAACTGCTGCACCGTTGTTTGGAATAGGATTACATGAACTGCAATTTAAGTTGAATATAGAGGATTGTCTGTCCAATTAGGTATCTGCGTGATTTTTTGCAGTTTTTTTTTCGAGCAAGATGCCAGTGTGAGCCAGCCTGCTAGCAAGAAGCCTGCCAGCAAGAAGCCAACAGAAGCCAACCTAAGCCAGCAAGAAGCTAGCCTGAGCTAGCTAGCAGCCAGCGTGGAGGACAGCCTGAAACAAAAAAATTTAGCCTCTTAAGGAGTTTTTTTATTTGAAAGTTTAAAGCTAAATTGAATCCTAAAGAAGTGAAGAAATAAGAAATATTTTTTAAATTTGTAATGTTAATGGACTGATAAGGATTTTCCGTTGTTTGTAATTTTGTAAATTTTGTGCAGAAATAAGGAATATTGTATTTTGGAGAGATCTGGTGTTTTTTAATTTTGGAATTTATTGTTTGTGGAGTAATAAGGTGATTTGTAAATCTTTGGAGTAATACGGGGCTTTCAATTGTAATTTTTGAAGGGATAAGTGTAACTAAAAGTAATTTTACTTTGAGAGGGGTAACTTTTTTTTTACCAAGTTTTGCAAGAGCATCGTTGTAAAAGTCAAATTTTGAAAGTTACCTTGTAATTTTGGAGAAATTGACTAGAGCCAAGTGCAAAGCTCAATCATTTTTCTCCCGCTTGAACGACTATACGAGGGTCAAGGCCAAGCCTCGATAGATCGTGTTTTTGCGTGGTGTGTTGCATGTTGTGTTGCCCATCTTGACATTTTTTGTTCTGATTCTTAGTGTGAAGTTTAAACACTACAATGTCCAAGTTGATTAGTTTGTTCTCTGATTCCGACAAACTTGAAGGCACAAAATCTTATAAAACATGGCATTGTCTCATCGAAAGCACTCTCATTTACAATGAATTATGGCAGGGTATATGTGATGGAGATATTAAGCCAAATAAACCCACAGATGCAGCTGCACTAGCAAAATGGGAAGTTAAGAATGCCAAAGCCTTAGCTCTTATTAAATCTTCTGTCAATGATGAAATGTATGTCCATATAGAAAATGCCACAGATGCATGGTCTGCTTTGAAAACTTTTAAAGACCTCTTTGATACTCAGCCTGAATCAAAGAAAGTTTATCTATAATTAAAATTGTTACAACAAAATTGACTGAAGGAGGTGAGGTACTTGAATATATCTCAAGACTTAAGAATATTAGGCAGGAAATCATTAATGTTGGTTTTCTAGCAATAGATGATAGTTTTATGGTAACAATTGTAATTGCAGGACTTCCTTCTTCCTACACGCATTTTTTGTAGACTCTACAATTAACTGGGAAATTAGAGAAACTAAAGTTTGATGAGCTCTGTGAAATGTTGACCCAACATGATAAAACCTTTGGGAAGAAGAATAAAGTTGGTGAAGATGTTTTTTTCACAGAGGCCAGCACTAGTAAATCATTAGCAGACAGTTCAAAAGGCAGAGGCAGAGGGAATCAGAATTAAGCAACACATAATGTACAAAGTTGAGGTCGAAGTCAAAGCAGAGCAAACAACTTTAATAGAGGCAACCGTTCAGGAAGGAGTAATTTTCAAGGTAGAGGAAACAACCAAGGAAGAGGCAATTTTCAAGGACAAGGAAATAATAATCAAGGTAGAGGACAATCTCAACATAGAAGTTAACGCAAAGGCAGAGGAAAATCTTCAGGAAGAGGAAGAGACTTAAAGTCAAATTGTGTGTCGAAGATGTAACAAATTTGGACATTATGTTGAAGATTGTCGAACATCTCTTAATAAAATTCCCATGTTTAAGTAGCACTCAGCGCAATTTGCAAATGATCAAGATGATGATAACTCAGAATATGTTTTTACTTCCTCGCCAACATCACAATTTTCTTATCATCTTAGAAGTGATTATGAAGATGCGTGGATCTTGGATTCAGGGGCAACTCAGCACATGACTTGTCGACGTGATTTTTTTGGAATTTTCAAGATTGCCAACTTAATTCCATTTTTCTTGCTGATGATACAAAACATACTCCTTATGGAAAAGGAGCAGTTAAAGTTTTTCTCCCTGGCATTGGAGAAAAAATGATTTCCAATGTATGGTATGTACCAAATTTTAAGAAAAATTTGCTCTCTTTAGTCACGATTCGACAAGCAGGACATCAGGTGATTATGGAAGATGGTTTAGTCAAGATTAATTCAGTCAAACAGAGCTTGAAAACTGTCATGACAGGTTATGAAGATGGAAAACTGTTACGAATGAAAGGGACAATTATTCCAAGGCATTCTGATTTTGCAGGGGTAGTGACTACAGGTATTTCACCTGTAAGACTATGGCATGTAAGATATGGACATTTAAATTTTGAGAGTCTTTCTCAATTGCAGAAACAAGGAATGGTTAAAGGACTTCCCACTTTCAAAAGGGAAAATGCAAAATGTGAAGCTTGCATTTATGGCAAACAAAGTCGAGAAAGTTTTCCAACAAGTTCATGGCGTGCAAACAGGCAGCTACAACTAGTGCACAACGATGTTTGTGGACCACTACAAACTTCATTTGGTGGTTGCAAATATTTCCTACTATTCATTGATGATTTCAGTAGAATGAATTGGGTTTACTTCTCGAAGAACAAGTCAGAAGCATTTGGGAAGTTTAAAATTTTTCGCCAACTTGTTGAAAATGAAGTCAAAGAAAAGATAGGTACTCTCGAGACGGATAATGGGAGAGAATTCACTTCAAATGAATTCAAAACTTATTGCAGTGAAAATGGCATAAGATGACATCTTATTAATGTTTACACTCCACAGCAAAATGGAGTAGTCAAAAGAATGAATCACACCTTGTTAGGAATGGTGAGATCCATGTTAACTTTCAAGAGGTTAAGTCCAACATATTGGGTAGAAGCAATACATACAACTGTCTACTTAAGAAATAGATCTCCAACTACTTTTTTAGATGGAATCACACCTTATGAAGCTTGGTTTGGTTTCAAACCTCGAGTTAAACATCTTAGAGTTTTTGGATCAATATGTTATGCCTTAGTTCCGAAATAAAAACGAACTAAGCTTGACTCAAGAAGTTTAAAATACACAATGATTGGCTATTCTGATGAGAAGAAAGGGTACCATCTTTTGACCAATGGAAAATTTATTGTGAGCAGGGATGTCATCTTTGATGAAACAGAAAGTAAGAGTGCTGAAGAAATCGAAAGTATTCTTCAAAAGTTAGAAACTAATGGCAGTAAAAGAAAAGGAAAAATGCAAAGTCAACCAACTTCACCAAATTGGTGTGAACTTGGTTTTCCTTCCTCTGAAAATGAGTCATCTAGTCCATCTACTTCAACAACATCATTTGGGTCTTCTAGCAGTTCATCCGCATCTCCAAGTAGTAGCAGTTATTTTGACAAATATTCTCCAGACCCTTCACCTGAACAACGAACATCAGTTTATATTAATACTCTTTACAATGATGGAGACTTTTCAGAATAGCAAACAAGTGAGAACCAACTACTGAAATGGGTAGTTCAACTTTTGAAAGATGTAAAGCCTGATGAGCAGAATAAAACAGGGACCAGAAGGTCACAAAGAAGTGAAGGCAATTTTGCCTTTATAGCAAATGATTTTACTGAACCTTCCACATACAAAGAAGCAGTAAAACATAAAGAATGGCAACAAGCTATGGTTGAAGAATATCAAGCAGTAATTGATAACAACACTTGGAAACTTGTTGGTTGTCCATCAAATGTTAAACCCATAGGATGCAAATGGGTTTACAGAATTAAGTAAAATCAAAAGGTAGAACTTGAAAAGTATAAAGCACGACTTGTTGTAAAAGGTTTTGCACAGCAGGAAGGCATTGATTATGAGGAAACTTTTTCTCTTGTAGCTAAATGGAACACCATCCAATTACCACTTGCATTGGCCGCTCAAAAAGGATGGAAAGTTCATCAAATGGATGTGAAAAGTACTTTTCTCAATGGGGATTTACAGGAAGAAGTGTATATGACTCAACCACCAGGTTTTGAGTTTGAAGGTCAAGAACATAAAGTCTGCAAATTGATTAAGGCTATATGGATTAAAACAAGCTCCTCGAGCTTGGTATGCAAATATGGATGAATACCTTAAGAAAGTTGGGTTTCAACGAAGTGAATCTAATGATACTTTGTATGTGCGACAACAGGGAAAACATCTGGTAATTCTTGTTATGTATGTAGATGATTTGATCATTACTGGCAACCATGATGATCATATTGCACAGGTGAAAAAGGAGTTACATGCAGGTTTTAAGATGACAGATTTGGGATTACTTCACTACTATCTTGGAGTTGAAGTCTTCCAACGTCCACATCATATTTTCATTTCTCAGCTTAAGTATGCAGCAGAGGTTCTTCAACGATTTGGCATGCAGGATTTCAAGCCCGTTCTCACCCCCATGGAGCAAAATTTGAAACTTTCAAAATTTGAAGGGGGGGAAAAGGTGGACAATACTACTTATAAACAGTTGATTGGCATCTTGATTTATTTGACAAACACTCGCCTTGATCTATCTTATGCAGTCAATATTCTTTCACGTTTTATGTAGGAACCGTGAGACAGCCACTGAAACGCAGCCAAAAGAGTTCTTCGATATATCCAAGGAACAAAATATTTTGGTCTTCTTTACACAAAGACTAAAAACTTTTTACTTGGTGGATATTCTGATGCCGACTTTGCTGGAAGTATTGATGATCGAGCATCAACATCAGGTTATTTAATGAACATGGGGTCAACAACAACATCTTGGAGTTGTAAGAAACAAGCTACAGTGGCCACTTCTTCAGCAGAAGCAGAGTACATTTTAGCATGGGAAGCAACATGTGAAATTGTTTGGTTCCGCAGAGTTTTGTAGGACTTGGGCACTTCTCAAGCAAAAGCTACATCATTATTCATTGACAGCCAGTCAGCCATCAAACTTGCCAAGAACCCAGTTTTTCATTCAAAGACAAAGCATGTGGACACCAAGTATCATCATATCAGATCTCTCATTACCAAAGATGTCCTCAAGCTAGTTTATTGTCCTTCCTAAGATCAGATCTCTGCCATTTTCACGAAACCACTTGGCAGAATAAAATTTACTAAGTGCAGGGATGAACTTGGTATCTGTTGTAATGTATCTTTGGATCATAGGGGGGAATGTTAGATGATCCAAAAGTAAATTATTATCATAGGTTATAAAGTTGGAATAAAATAATTATTAATTTAAGATATTAAATTAATAATTATTATTCTAGAATGTTTAATTATTTAATGGAAACATTTAGAATTAGTATATTGTTGTAACAAGATATGACTCTCCAAATGTGTCGTATCTTAGGCTCTATTTTAGAAGATTAGTTGGCTAGTTGGTTTGAATAGTATTTATTGTAAATGGACACTTGTTATTTAATAAGTGATCCATAATTAGAGGTAGTTAGGACATTGAGCTTATAAATAGCTCATTGCAAGAGTGTTTGGTTGTTTGGGTGTAAACTCTTGCAAAATCAAATATGTAATTGTTTTTTTCTGATTAATAAAATTACGTGTCTGAGGACACTTTTGCCATTAAGTTAGTGGTTTCATCTTTATGAAACATAGTATTTTTTTGATGTATGAAACATGGTGTTGTCACTCTTGAATTCTTCATTTTTAAGGTAATTGTAATGTCCTTTGTAATAAAAAATTTCTTATAAGTTTTTTGTAAATAATATTACTCAAATTACAATTAAATAATGATTTAAGGGTTATTAAGTATTTGTTCATATGAATTAGGTAGGTTTATTTTTAATTTTATATTTATTAAATAAATATTTAAAAGATCAAGTTTTTTAAGGTGTAATATTTTTTAAAGTGTAAAATTTGAAGAAATATTTGAATCTTTTAAATATTTAGTAGATCTAAAATTAAAATAAACTTACCTAATTTATATAAACAAATAGTTAATAATCCTTGAATAATTATTTGGTTGTAGTTTAAGTAATATGATTTACAAAATAGTTATAAAAAATGTTGAATTACAAAAGACATTAAAATTATATATATATATATGTATATGTATATGCATATGCATATGCATATGTATATGTATAAATTTCATGGGGAAATAATTACACACCTATTTCATTTTGAACAAAACACTAATAAAAAAAATATTTTAATTATAAGAAAATTTTATTTTTCAATAGTTTTATATAATATATACATAGCCGGCATTAAAATATATTAATTAATATAGATATTTGATTAATTACATGTCTTCTCACAGTCAAAAGTGAAATTATATCTAAATGTCTCCTTCATTTTGAGTTGTAATATCAATAATTAATAATACTTGTAATAAAATTAATTAATTAAATATATTTCTCATCAATCTGGAAGGCCCTCATACATTCCCTTCCCCTCATCCGAGATAACCTAGTATGGAGAATAAATGATGGTACGCTGGGCAGGATTGGCCTGGATCCGTGGATTAATAGTGGGGGCAGACACATCCTCAACCGCGACCTCATTACACACCTTCATAATCGAGACATTTGGAATTTTTCCCATATCGCCGATCAACTGCGCACAGACATATTCTCCCAAGCTTGGAAATCGGCACAGTAACTCGATCTCCCCCCGCAGTGGCATCAGGAATGGAGTGATTATATTCTTGCATTAACCGAATCCCATATCTGCATCAAACAAGGACCTGACGAACTTATTTGGTGTAAGGCAGATCATGGTATATACGCACCTAAGTTTGGATACAGAGCACTCATCACTCACAGAATACCTGATCCAATGCCATCGTGGTGGCATGTCATTTGGAAGCTAAATGCCCCACCTCGCTCCAGATTATTTTTCTGGTGTGCCCTCAAAGGCATCGTCCCCACGGGCGAACAACTTACTCGCAGATCCATCTATGGTCCTTCCTGGTGTACATTCTGCAAGGCGGCATCTGAGACCTCGGATCACATTTTCCTCCATTGTCCGGCTGTACACACTCTATGGAACAACATCTGCACTCAACTGGGCATAGCGGGGAACTGGAATGGGGATGATCTCACGGGTGCATGGACTGCCTGGACCCACAGCCACCCGGGCTCCAAACTCCTAAACCTTCCCCTCGTGGCAACCTGGTTCACTTGGCTAGCGCGGAATCGAGTCATATTCGAGGATCAGGCTGTAATTTGGCCCCGGACTGAAGCTACCATCATCGCCGCGTACCAAGAATTACCTGACCCTCCCCCCACTCGAACCAGGACGATACAGGCACAGCCCACTATTGATAAATCGACTCCGTGGGCTTTTTTCGATGGGGCAGCAAATCAAACGGGTTGTGGAGGTAAATTTGTACTGCATATAAATGAACACCACAGATACCTTGTAAAAATGGGTTTCGGCAGAGGATCTAATAATTATGCTGAGCTCTCTGCCATTCGAAATCTATTGCATTTCGCATTAACACATCAATATACAAATATTAACATATTTGGGGACTCAACGATGGTTGTTAACTGGATTAATAATGCCTCTATATGTCATACACACACTCTCAGCAATATATTATATGATGCTCTCACACTCAAAGCAGCATTTAATCATTTCTCTTGTTTACACATTTACAGAGAACATAACAGCGAGGCTGACAAATTATCCAAAGAGGCCTCGATACTACCCAGAGGCGAATGGCTAATTGTGGAGCAGCAAGGGACTGAAGAACACAGGTTTTATCATAGGCCATACATAGACCAGAGAGAACAGCGGGACAACAGTCCCGATAGACGACAGTAATGAAGTATTTTTTGTCATGATGGAAAACTGTACATAACTATGGTTATTATTTTGTATGCAAATGGATCCTATGCGATCTCGAACAGGCTAAAACAGCCAGACACATATATGTATCTATCTCTTTTTTGTAATATGCTCTGATACAGCACCCTGCGAGGTGGATTTTGTATGAACATCACAGCAATGCCAATGGCATCTACTATATGTAATTTTCTAAACTTAATGAAAATTACTGATTTTTCCAGTGGAAAAAAATTTAATTAAATATATTTATTTTTGGTATTATTTTTTTAGTTGATATTTAATTCTATCTTGAGTTGGAAGAAATTACACATCTTCCTCATATTGAGCTATAGAATTTGCCTTGATGCAATAAAAATCGAAAAAAATAAAAATGCTTACATGTTGAGAGATTTGCTCCATCTCTAGTTTAATAGAATATATATATATATATATATATATATATATATATGACATTGAATGGTGAGCAAAGAACATGGTGATGAGAAGTTGTTGAAAATGCATACAAACAAAGTCAAGAAGACTTGCAGAATGAAGAAGAGACCATGAAGAATTGGGAAATCTAAGTGTACATAAATAATGGCATGGTCGTGATGTGCATGTTGACATGGTAGAGTGAGGGTGATGTGGTGAAGTGATGGTTATGTGGTAGTCGAAAGTTGGCAAAGTGAGTGTTAGGGTCTTTCATAAGGAATTGTATTGACTTAATATGATTAGAATATGGGAGTGGGTTAGAGGTAGGAGTACTCTATACCCCTACCTAATGCCTTTTTTATTGTGTAGTAGGTGGGGGTTAGAACAAATGATCTAATCACCCAATAGTCATCCATATCTCCCTTTGCATCCCATCTAGATTCCATTAACCCAAATCACCAACAAACATCATCATTTATACCCACTATTTCTAATAGAATTACAAAAGCAGAAGAAATATGATAAAATTTACAAACATCCAACCACCATCCTGATACTACAATTGAATGGCCTCCAATCATACTATCTCCAATTAATGAATACAACAAAAAAAGGTATCCTTTCTATAGATTTCCTCATACTTTTATCGAGCATAGTTGCAATTCTCAATCAACTAAGAATGAATGCAATTTAAATGTAGGAATACACACTCCACATTATACTCTACCATGACAATAGATTAGACAAGCACCTAAGGTTTCGCTGCAACCCACACAATCCTATGTTGTGCCAATATAGTTAGGAAACAACCTTTTTGGCTACTCCCTTCATGAAACAATATATTTTTGGCATAATGATAAAAATGAGCTAATAGACACATTGTCACAATTCCACGAAATCGATTTGTTCTCACCTTTCGTTGTGTTGATCCAAAGGAATAAACCCTTGATGATTTGTCCTAATGTTCTTAAGATTGGAGTTGTGTTTGTATATGAAAATAAGAAAATTCTATGAGTTCAAGGCTATATAATAATTTAATAATACTAAAAGTTTACATTTTCACTTCCAATTTCTCATCATTCAAATATCTAATTTTTTAAAATATTTATTTGAAATTTCACCTAAAGGCATAGGTCCCAATTATTAAATGTCACCCAACAACAACAATATTAATATTTCATTTTCATTCAAATTGTAACATATCACATTTGTCTTCATTTATGCTCTACTTCCATATGTTATCCACTTACAATATTTCCTTTGCAACATCTAGTGCAATTGATAGTGTATACATAATTGACATTGAACTAATACAACTTGAGTGGGATTAGTGGTTAGGAGCATGCGTTTCCTCCTACGAGGGCATAGGTTCAAAACTAGAGGGGGTAGAGTATGTATGCCTAAGGGTACTCAATAGAAAATCCCTTGTCCCAGAAACAAGGGGGTCTCACACACCAATTTGGTGTTTGGGTTGGTCATGACCTTAAAATTGGATAATAATAATAATAATGTAAAATATATATGAAGTTTGTATTAGAATATATTAGTTAACATAGACATTTAATGGATTACATGTCTTCTGACAATCAAAAGTGAAATTCTCTCTCTCTCTCTCTCTCTCTCTATATATATATATATATATACTCTCTCTCTCTCTCTCTCTCTATATATATATATATATATATATATATATATATATATATATATATATATATATATATATATATATATATATATATATAGACACACACACACACAATTTTAATTACATTATTTATTATGGAATGATGATATTAAATTATGTTAATATTTCTTTTATGGTTGAGAGAGAATTATAATAATTATTATTTTCTCAAGCACTGAGCTTGACCCTAAGGGTGTTCAATAACAAAGGTGCTTTAACAATAGAGGCTTGATCAATTGAACTAACTATGGGGGATTTTGAAATATTATATTTGTTATTGATATGTTATTTTAAATAGTACATGTCAACTCTATGTTAAGCACACAAATAATTACACATCTCCTTCATTCTAAGTTGTAATATCAATAATTAATAATACTTTTAATTTAAATTATATATATATATATATATATATATATATATATGAATTCTTTGTTACCTTTCCCACCTGCTTCACCATATGACTACTTACCTTTGGAGTGAATGTCCCAAACAACCATCCAGCATTTATCGGCGTCCCTTAGAGCTCTTGGATTTACTGCCTTCCAGACAACAAAGTTCACATACCTGCCATTAACATAAAAGGCGTAGCCATATTGAATTCTTTTGAGGCCTCATTCTATTTATATCCTCTTTAATAGAATCATATAAGGCTATAGCAGAATGGGCTATAGTTAGAGACAGAAGATGAGGGAGTAGAAGCTAAGACAAAAAAAGTGTAAACCAAATAGAATTCTTTGTAAAAGTACCAGCTAGAAACAACGCACAAGCTAGAAGAAAGGTAGTGCTTTGTGGGGCTCGTGCATCAGGCCGGTACCCAAGGATAGGAAGTGTCCCAAGAATCCAATCAAGCTCGATCTATTGTAAAGAAAGAGAATCCCTTCCATGTTGTCCCCTTCATTTTGGGAGTTGAGAATATATATATATATATTTGTTTTTTTTTTTCTTTTATTATTTACCTTGTCCGGAACTAAACCCCAGATAAACCAACTACTCTACTCCTCATGGGTAGAAAAGTATTTATATTATTACATTATTCGCTATTTGATTCTACTTATAAATAAAAAAACAAATTAATGTAGGGATCTTATGGGTGGCATATGGTATTTACATAATTATTAATTTGTTTAATGCAAATCATAGAAACTTATTCATGTTCTTACTTAATTCCATAATTATAAAGAAAATCAAAACCCTTTGAGTGTACATGTCAATCAAGAAAAGGTTAAAAGAAATTAATGTTAGGTCATCACATAATTTTTAATTTATCTAGTTTATCTCATGTTTGATAGGAAAACCAAATTATTTGAGTGCATATGTCAATTAGAAAAAAGTTAAAATAAATGAATATGAGGGGAATATGGTAATCACATTATTCTTAATTTGTAGCACGCTTTTTTATTAGAGTTATGATTACACTGCGAGGGGGAATAATTTTAATGGCTAATTTAACTGATTTAAACAATTGATGATCATTGAAAGCATAACAGTGCATCAATAAATAAAATCATCACGTCAACACATGAGAACATCAGATATACATTGAAACCCTTGTTGGAGAAAACCAAAAATATTTTATCTTCTCTAATATTTAGTTATATCAATTTGTAGACACCAACCCCCAAAGATATGCAAGCACCAATTTGTTGTACGCTTCAACTTCATTAAGGCGCCAACTTCTAGAAATCTGCAAGTATCAACTTGTTGTAGGCTCTAACCTATAAAATATACAAGAACCAACTTGTTGTAGGCTCCAACCTATGAAATATGCAAGCACCAACTTGCCGTGGGTTCCAACCTAATTGAGGCACCAACCTATGAAATATGATAGCACCAACTTGTTGTATGATCGAACCTAATTGAGGAACCAACCTCTGAAATATGTAGTCTCCAATCTTATTGAGAAACCCACATTTGATAGAGCCACCCACCTTCTTCACAAACACATAGTGGACCACTTTTCATAATCTTTCAAACTAAATCCACAAGCTCAAAACACATAATCAATGCAATTTCAACCAATTAATTTCATGTATCAAGACTAAACATGTTCATATGACCCATAACATTTTGAAAAAAATAAAATAAATACACTTTTTTTCCCTCAAAAACTTTTCTTCATGACTTTTCGTGTCCCCCTTTTAGCTTACAAAACAATTCTTCCATTTTACCCCTTTTCAAAAATCAAATTGGACCTCAAAATGAATGACAAAATATTATAGAAAGTAACAATTCAATAGAATGAACCTTTCCAATTTACAGTCTACAAAATGGAGTTTTTCTGGTGTGCGTTTGAAAAAATGCACCTTAGCAGTCCGAAAAAAGGGTTAACATAATACACTTCCAAGAAAGAAAAAAATTGGCGAGGCCAACAAGATTCAAACCAATGACCACCTGCGACGCAATTAGTCTTCGTACCAATTATCATGCTGGGATCCTTGTTTATATTGTTCACAAAAATTGTTTTATAGTGAATCAAATCATGCAACTAAAACCAAGTGCCAAAGCCAAGGCTCAACCTCACAACAAAGTGCCACATAACATAAATTGGAAACCATGTCACCAATAGGCCAAGAATCAACCTGGCAACAAAGTGCCAAACAATATATCTTAGATGGTAACCATGCAATCGATAAGCCAAGAATACATAGTGTTAACATGTTGTGCCTCAGATGGTAACCATTCCACCAATAAATCAAGACTTGACCTCATGTCCTCCTGTTGCCCAGAATCACAATGCCTCACTCTAACCACGAATCCACACCTTTATTTGTTTCATATCATAGCATAAATCATATGTCAATTCCATCATATCGTATTCACATATATACATGTGTAACTGTTAGTTGAGTCTAATATACAAACTCACATATGACCAATTTTTGTGCTTAGGTCATGGCAAGCATATCCCCTTGGGCTCACCCTTTTTCCTCCATATGAGTGTGCTATGTGACCTAGTCCCTAGGGGTCCATGGTCAATCATGTTATGATGTCAACATGACATCATCATGCCACATGGCACTCTCTGAGTGGTACCATGTGTCACTCAAATTTGGCCCAATCTGCCATCCAAAATTGTTGATTGGACATGCCATGTAGCACCCTGTCATGCTACCATGTCATCAACTGTAATGCTACATCACTAAAACTATACTTCTATGTCATCCTCCACGTCATCTCATGTTGCCACATGTTAACCTACCATTGGATGAGTTGGATACATCATCCATGTCACATGTGTCATCCTACTAACATGTCAATCTGTCATTGGTCCACATGACAAGTTAACATACCACTAAAGTGTCCACATTGTCCACTAGGCAACGTTGTGTCATGTTTTCATTAGTGTAGAGGTTCCATGTGGTGTAGGTCTGATGCCATTGTGGGGGGGGGGGGGACCTCCATTAACTATGACATAAGTTTGTGCTCCATCCACCATGTATCAACCACATATCATCCATAACCACCAGATTTTCTTGAAGTAACGTCATGGTTAATGTTGTTAAATAATGCCCATGTTCACATTCCATTAGCCACCAATTGCGCATGAGTGCATAAATATTCCCTGAAGAAGCATAGAATACAACAAATTTTGTGTTTTGATCCTTTTTAACAATGTCACTTTAAAGCTGGCTTATCTTCTCATTCCGGAGGAGTTTTACCAAGTATAGTATACCACTGGAAATCTCTCAAAGACGAATATCCAACCAAACCATCTATATACTCATTTGATCGTCATAACTTCAACAAAATACTCAATAATATTCATGCCATGATGTCTTCTTAGCATCACTAATGTGTCAATCAAATGCTTAGTGATATTCCAAGGCATTGTACCTTCTTTGACATTAATGACATGACAATGTTTGTCATAAATGAAAACCATATGCCCAATGATCTCCTTCCTTTTGCATCCAAGGCATCAAAACTCATTTGATATCAATGAAATGACAGTGGTTGTCATCAATGACAAGACTAATGTGTCAATCAAATGCTCAGTGATATTCCAAGGCATCGTACCTTCTTTGACATTAATGACATGACATTTTTTGTCATCAATGAAAACCATATGCCCAATAATCTCCTTCCTTTAGCATCCAAGACATCAAAACTCGTTTGAAATCAATGAAATGGCAGTGGTTGTCATCAATGACAACATCATGTCCAACAATCTCTCCCTTTTTCATTGATGAAAACACCACTAGACGTTGATGGTCATTGATGGCAATGGATTAAACTCCCTCTGTCAAGATGATATTCCATAGTGCACTTTATTTCGTTATTTAATGTCTACTTTCTCTCCCCCTTTGAAATCAATAACGAAGGGTCTCACTAAAAATGGTTGCTTATTTAGAGACCGCTTAATTCTGAGCCAATGCTATAAAACTATTCTTGTATACCTATGGACCTTCTCCCACTATTAATGAGATCTCCCCCTATGGATAAACTCTCATCTTGTAAATGTCTATTATCGTGTTGTAGTCATATTCCCCGTGGCTTGGAAGTCATCCCTATATTTTACATTTGAGACAACCTACACAAAACTTTATCAAATACAAGTGTCTCAATATCGAAGATGAATCAAATTTTAAAAATAAAATTTTCAATCTTGATTTATAGAATAAACATTCAAGTAGACACTCCCCCAACATAAAAACATTAAAACAATTCCATTCACACCAAAAACAAAACTATCAAGACTATCTTAATTTTTTATTACCCAAATCTTTCAACTTTCCTACCTAAAAGGAACGTTTACAAAAATCTTTGCCAACAACTTGCAGTTGTTGAGCGACTGCGTCGATATTCCATGGTAGATTACATCGATCCCAAAACTTGCAGAAACTTTCAGTACATCTGGGCTTTGTTGGAAAATCCTTTATTTTCCTTTCTTCTTTTTCTTCAGTGAGGTTACCACAAACTCTGCAGGTTGCAGATTGTCTCCGACCATACCGTTGTTCACTCCTATTTTATCAACGTCTGCAAGATGAATTAAATTATAGTTAGTTTTTTTTTTTTTTTTTGTTTTTTTTAAGCTTTGAATAAAAATGGGGTTATCTAATTATTATTTGTTTTGGAGTTTTACATATACTTTGAGGAAATAATTTCTATTAAATTGTGATTTTATTTAAAATATGTTTTCGATGCATATATGTGTTCAACAAAACACTTGAATTATGAAGAATTCCCGACTCAAACTTTTGATTGGAGTAAATCTCTACCAAGTTTTGGAAAATCTAAGTAAAAAATAAGTCAAAAAAATCCAAAAACATAAGATAGACCCGGGATTGTATGAAGTCTTGGAATCAAGAAAAAAATTAAAGTTCATCTAAATTACCTGCAAGATGGCAGTGCAACCAATCGGGATGGTCTTCGAGGAGGGTGCCATTTTTTTCACTGGAAATGATAAACAAGAGAAATACATGTGAGGAAGTTAAATTTATAAGCAACTGATATTGATCCCCTTACCTATCATACCGTTAGGCTCTCAAAGCACTAAGCACTGAATGATCACTCCATGCATTGAATGATTGATAGCTCATGACAATTTCCGTTGAATCTCTTATAAATTTCAATGCAATCAATATGTAAAAGTTCTCGATTTCAACAAGATTTTAGAGTTTGAAAACTATGCCATGGAAGAATTTTTTAAGCGTCTAGGCTATTGTTTTTAATGGTGTTGATTCATATTAAAATAATACGTGGAAAAAATCTTGCCAATCGTTTAAAAATTCAACACTTTTGTCTTTATGGAGGAGGGTAGGAGTTACAAAAAATTTCCTACCAAACATTTAAAAAATTAAAATACTTTGTTTTACCTTTCTATCACAACCTCTTTTTTCTCAAATTACTTTAAAATTAAACTCTCACCAACCATAAAAAAAAAGGTTCTAACACTTCCTCTTTGTGTGGGGAGCGGGGCAAAAAAAATAGTCTTACCAAACATTTAAAATATTAAATCAGGTTGTCTTTACTTTTTAATCAGATCCTCTTTTTTCTCAAAATACTTTCACCTTATTTCCCCTTTTTGACTTTTTATTTTTATTTTTATCACACCCTTTTTTCTCAAATTACACTAAAAGTATTTCTGAATTTTGTTGTTCTTTACCATGTAGTTAAGGTGAAGGTCATTGTTCCCTAGAAGAGTATTTACTCTCTCCTCATGCTTAAAGGATATTAATTGTAGTAAGGAAGATTGGGTGCGTGCCTCAGCGAAGAAGGATCCAAAAGATGCAAAGAGAATAAAAGCTTCAAACTTGAGGATGACAGAGAGGAGGAGTATGAACAATGTAAACTTTGAAACGGGAACTATAAACTCAAAACGGGAACTCTGGCTAAAAAATTCCAAAAAAACATCAAAAACAGTGCTAAAAACGAAAAATGTGTATACTGGAACGGTCGTTTTTTTTAGGGATAATTTTGAACATGTTTTAAAAATGGCAGTCAAAACAAAATTTTCGTGCAAAATATAGCTTGAAAACGAAAAAGTGATTATACTGGAACGATGATTTTTTTTTAGGGTCAATCTTCAAAATTTAAAAAAAATGCTAGTAAAATGATCTAACAACATAAAAGTGTCTCATAACTTCTCATTTAACACCATATGGAAATCAAAAATTTTATTTCAAGAGACGATGCTTACATCAATTAGATAAACTGTCTTAAACAATTATTCAAAATCACTCATATTTTCTTGCATGCCATCAGAATTCACATCTTTAGATGAGTCACTGGATGCTGATGAAGATGTTCCATATTCTTCTCTTTCATCAACTAGTGCCCCATCTGAGTCCACATGCATGCCCAACATTTCAGGTTTCAAAATTCTTCTAGATCTACGACTGGTTTCAGTGGACTCCCATCTCAATACTGTTCCTTCTGGTAACAACCTTTTCAGAATCTCTATCGTCTTGAAGCGAAGAGTTCCCCTCTTTGTTAAATTGAAGTCATAAACAAGTATTTCAACATCCTCCAATTTCAATATGTCTGTGCAGCGATGATTTATATTCGTACCCTTTATTTTTCTCTTTCTGCCATTTTTTTTTGTCAACTACCATCTTTGGCTTATACACACCATTGAATGGGTGTGTATTTGTGGCATATCAATGTACTTCAACACTTGTAACATCCTCATTTTCTGTAAAGACCTTTATAACTTTAGCAACCCAAAATGGATAGCCATTGAGATCTCCATCTGCTAGCATTGTGATCATGCAACCCTCCTTAATATCCTATACTGAACCCCTGTAAAGGTCTTCCATGGCTTCACATTGTGCACAAGATCTTCTGGAACCAATATACATCTCTCTTTCCTCTGCTTGTGAAGAATTAATGATACCTTGAGATTGTTGATGTTCAACAATGTTTATTTCCTCATGTGCATTCGACACATTTTGTGGCCAAATAAATGGATTTTTCAAAGGTATATCTTCATTTGTTCTTGTTGAAATGATATCACTTTGATTATTGAAAAATGACTCCCACCAAACTGAATCAGCAATGTCAAAGTACTCATATGTATATCTAATACATTTTTTTATTTCTTCTAGGCAATCAGAATAATTTATATCTCTGTTTTGTTTGCGTGCATTATGAACTTCACCAACTGATTGTAATAACAATATTTTCGATGCAAATATTGGATGATCTGGAATGAACTTCAAAATTGCAAACCTGATAACGGTGCCCATTCTGTAGTAGTTGAATACTTCTTGCCCCATATTAGTGTTTTCCATCAATTTTTTTGATACGAAATTGATGTTGGAAGCTAATGTCATTAAGTTGTTCAATGCATTTCCCCTCGCCATATGATCCCATAATAAACCTTCACATGTCAACAGTTTCTTCCAACACATCAAAAGTAGGCTCTGGCATGTATGATTTCTTAATACATTCAATTAATGATGGCAAGCTCCCAGCTTCCTTCCTCTTCAATGTGACTGAAAAATGACTGAACATCTGATCAATATGGTCATGAGTGTGCCCAAAAAGAAGGAAACCAACCTTTACCTTCTGAAAAATTATCAATTCAATAATCATGTTTAAATATCCAAAAACAACCTAATTTTTGTTTTCACGGCAAGTGTTGTCCAATTGTAGATACAAAACTTTAGAAAGATAACCAGACCAATGAGAAAGCACATCATGAATTATGGTTATGGTCAGATTTGCATCATTATGAATATTTGGAGCTGTGAAGTACACCTTTGGCAACATTTTCCCATTGAAGACCATACAACCAACCAAGTGATACTGAATAAAATTTTCCTCCTGTAAATTTTTGGGTGTGCGAACAAAATGTGGTAAAAATGTTTTCTTCTGGTCCATACCATCAATTATCAAACCCAAATATTTATTCGGATTATCATAACACTTCTTTCGATGCTTGTACAACTTTTTCCGTTCATTTGTTTATTGTTCGCGATGCTCCTGAAGTTCTTTGACAATTGAATCTACACAACATAAAAGAACGCCATTAAGAGATACGTTTTCATACTTGATGAATATACAATCTTAAAAGTTAAAGCTATGAATGCCTGCCTCTTTCTGACCCTTCACATTTGTCCCTTTTTGATTTAAGAGAAGCACATGTACTGCAAATCCCCATCCTTGTCTTCTTTGGAATACGGACATTGTTGAATTCTTTCTTCCATATCTTCACAAAATATGGATATGTAATAAACCAACCATGTCCCTCAGCACCTTCTGCATATTCTTTGTATAAGTTGTAGATTTCGCATCTCGAAAAATTATCTGGAATATGTATTGTCTCTCTATTTGGCATACACTATCCATGCTTTGAAAAGAAATCTTTCATCCATGACATTGCAATGTTTGATAATGGACCAAACTGTCTTTTATGATGTATTTCAGAATAAAATGTGGGATCCTTTTCCAAATTTTCTTGAATTCTCGAGAGAGGAAAATTCCCAATCGAATGAAACATTTTGAAAGCTTTTCTACAGATAAATAAAGTCTTAATATGATAATCATAACCTGATAATGTAGATTGCATGCACCCAACTGAATATGAATTTTGCATGCTTTTATTCATTGACAAATATCTCTTCCTGCTCTCAAATGCAAATTTGAAATCCATATGTTTCAAGCAATCTTTTTGGCAACGTTCACTTGAAATGAGTGCGCTGATAGAACTTCTTCTCGTCAGATATTCTGCTCTACCCCTTGTATAGCTAGAACATCTTGCATTGATACGAAAAGGTCTGGTCCTACTCCTCAATACAATATCTCTTGACAACATCTCCATCATTAGATCATCATTTGTATAAGGATTTTTATCATTATTAAGAGGAATGTTATCCACACTATGATCAACTGTGCTTTTCAAATACTGACCTGGAGGATATTCGTCATCTTCCCTTTCTTCAGTGCTACTGTCATAGTCCATAGAATTCAGACTCAATGGAAATTTTGACTCGATGTTTATTGGATATTCTTCCTCATGTGCATTTTCAGTGCTGCTCTCACGGTCCATAGAATTAGGACTAAGTGTATCATTTTGTCCTTCATCATTGCTACCTTTATACTCATTAGAATTAGGACTAAGTGCATCATCATGTCCTTCATCACTGCCGCTCTCATAGTCCTTAGAATTGGGAGTAAGAGGACATTGTGACACTCCATTCTTTTGAAATTCATCATCACGCTCTTCATCACTGTTGCTCTCATAGTTCTTAGAATTAGGACTAAGTGGACACCGTGACACTCCATTATTTTGAATTTCATCATCCCGCTCTTCGTCAAAGCTGCTTTCATAGTCCTTAGAATTAAGACTAACTGGACACCATGGCATTCCATACTTTTGAAATTCATCATCCTTCTCTTCATCAAACCTACTCTCATAGTCCTTAGAATTAGGACTAACTGGACACCGTGACACTCCATACTTTTGAAATTCATCATCATGCACATCATCCCTGCTTCTCTCATAGTCCTTAGAATTAGGACTTAGTGGAAACTTTGACACTCCATTCTTTTCAAATTCGTTATCACGCTCTTAATCACTGCTAATCTCATAGTCCTTAGAATTAGGACTGAGTGGACAGCGTGACACTCCATTCTTTTGAACTTCACCATCTTGCTCTTCATCACTGCTGCTTTCATAGTCCATTGAATCAGGACTAAGTGGACACCGTGAGACTCCATTCTTTTGAAATTTGTCATCAAGCTCATCATCACTACTGCTTTCATAGTCCTTCGAATTCGGACTAAGTGGAATCTGTGACTCTTTATTTATTTGAAATTCTCCATCCCCTCTTTCATCTGTGCTGCTCTCATAGTCCTTAGGATCAGTACTAAGTGGAAGAATTGACTTTCTATTCATAGTGGAAGAATTCCCACTATATTCATCCATATGAATAGAGTTGTTACGCGATGAAGATGTTGATGCTGTATAAATCGAAACTTCACTATCAGGACAGTCCATCCCTTTCAAATAGAAGATGTTGAATGATACAAATGGAGAGTCTCCTAAAGATATTATATAGCTTAGAGAATGAAATTTTCCCTCCAAAAAAATTTCGCGAAAATATTTTCCTCCTAAAAGTTTGTGAGATATATTTCACTTCATTATTTTATTATGCAATTTAATGAAAAATGTAAACTTAATTTTTTTTATGAAATCATTAAAGTTAAAATTGTAAACTACAACTTCTACCTAAATTATTTTAATAGTCAAAGTATATAATTTTTACTAAACAATTGAATGTTTTTTAAAATTTTTATAATACATTTAGAAACAAGGTAATCCCACATTCACCCCGCTATAAAACAATTCCAAACTATTCGCTTTATCATATTTTCATTCATCGCCATAAAAAAATTAACATGTTAAAATTTATTAAAACTAATTAATCCCGCATTCACCGTACGATAAAACATCTTCGTAGTTTCACCTATATATTCCATTATCACTATTACTCAAGTTACATCAAGGTTTGCTGAGGTTCATCAAAAGACTTGGAGCGAATTTGTGGAGCAGCTACATTGGGATCAACAACATATTCAACGAAGAATTTCCGCAATTGAAAGGTCAGTTAAATTTTTTTCCTTGAAATTTCTCATATTAAATTAGTTTAACGAAGTAGATTTTTTTTCTAAACTTAAAATTTTTTGTCAACCAAATTAAGAAATATTTCCGTCATGAGCATGGTGGGCCGAGGGCAACCCCATCCTGCAATCGACTGGCCACTAGATTTTTTTTTTATAAACTTAAAATTTTTGTCAACCAAATTAACAAATATTTTCGACGTGAACATGGTGGGCCCAAGGCAACCCCATCCTGCAATCGGCCGGCCATCCACTCCCTCTGCACACCCTTCCGGGCCCCTCCCCAAACTTAGCAACCCCTTCCCCCTCACCCCTGAACCCCCTTTTCGCTCGACCTCCCTACCCCACATGACACCCCTACCCCGCCCCCTACCTCACTCCCCTGGAGCCACCCACTTGCCCCCCTACCCTACTCCCCTTCCCTTCCCCCTCACCTCACCCCTCATTTCTCCCCACATCCTACCCCCCACAAGCCCCCTTAGCCCCCCACCACAACCCCCAATTCCCCCTCATACCCTTAACCCTACCCCCTACCCCCCAAACGCTCCCCTTAACCCCCCATACACCCCCCTTAACACTACCCCCTACCCCCCATACGCCCCCCATAAACCCCCCAACTCCCCATACCCGCCCCCTACCCCCCATACGCCCCCCCATACGGGCCCCCCCCCCCCCATACGGCCCCCAACCCCCACCCCCCATACTCGCCCCCCCCCCCCCCCCACCATACGCCCACCCCCCAACCCCCATACGACCCCCTCCCCCCATACCTGCCCCCCCACCCCATACCCTCCCCCCACCCCCCACCCGCGCCCCCCCCATAGCCGCCCCCTGCCCACCCCCGCCCATACTCGCCCCCCGCCCACGCCCATACCCACCCCCCGCCCACCCGCGCCCATATCCGCCCCACACCCCCGCCCATACCCGCCACACAGCCACCCCCCCCCCCACCATACTCGCCCCCACCCCCCCATATGCCCACCCCCTACCCATACCCGCCCCCACCCATCCCCATCGCCCCGCCCCGGCCCCGTCCCATCCCGGCCGCCCCACCCCGCCCCTCGCCCTGTCCCGTCCCATCCCCATCGCCCCGCCCCACCCCCCGCCTGGCCCCGTCCCATCCCCATCGCCCATAACCCCGCCCCCGCTCGGCCCCGCCCCACCCATCCCCGCCGCTCGTAACCCCGCCCCCAGCCCGACCCCTTCCCATCCCCACCCCGCCCCTCCCCCTCGCCCTCTGCCTATGCCTCCGCCTCTGCCTCCCGGCCTCCTCCCGCTCGAATGGCCACCCGGGTGCCCCTGCGGGCCGCCGGGGTGGCACGGGGTGGGGCGTTGCGGCTCGCCCCGCACCACCCGGGCGGCCCGGCGGCCTGCCCGGGGTGGCCGTTCGATTCCGGGAATCGGACAGCCACCCCGGGTGGGTCGGCGGGGTGGCGCGGGGCTGTTGCTCGCCTCGCGCCACCCCGACGGCTCGCTTGGGGTGGCCGCAATCGGACGGCCACCCCGGGCGGGGAGGAGGTCGGGAGGCGGAGGAGGGAGGGTGAGGGGGAGGGGGAAGGGTGGAGCGGGGATGGGAGGGGGCCGGGTGGGGGGCGGGGATGGGTGGGGCGGGGTTATGGGCGGCAGGGATGGGTGGGGCGGGGCCGGGCGGTGGGGATGGGTGGGGGTGGGGCGGGCGGGGGTGGGTATGGGTGGGGGTTGGGCAGGGGTGAAGGGGGGGCGACGCGTATGGGGGGTGGGTATGGGGGTGGGCCGTATGGGAGGTGGGGGGGTGGGGGGGGATGGGAATGGGGGGGGGGGGTGTATGGGGGGTGGGAATGGGTGGGAGGGCGGGTATGGGGGGTGGGCGGTGGGGGGGGGTATGGGGGGTTGGGGGGGAGGTAAGGGGGGTAGGGGGTAGGGTTAAGGGTATGAGGGGGAGTTGGGGGTTGTGGTGGGGGGGTACGGGGGGCGTGTGGGGGGTAGGAGGTGGGGCGAAACGAGGGGTGAGGTGAGGGGGAAGGGGAGGGGAGAGGTGAGGTGAGGGGGAGGGATGAGGGGTTAGAAGGAGCTAGAGTGGGGGGAACGAGGGGTGAGGGGGATGAGGGGGAGGGTGCGCGACCCGAGTAGAAGGGTGAGGTGAGGGGGAGGGATGATGGGTAGAAGGAGGTAGAGTGGGGGGGGAACGAGGGGTGAGGGGGTAGTGCTAGGAGAGGGGGGAGAAGGGGAGTGAGGGGAGAGATGAAAGGTGAGGCGGGGGTGTGTAGGTAGAGTGAAGTGAGGTGGGGGTGAGAGGGGCAGGGGGGAACTAGCGGTGAGAGGGAAGGTTGGGAAGGAGGAGGTGGTGAGGGGTGAGGGGGGTCTGGGTAGAGTGAGGGGGAACAAGGGGTAGGGGTGGTCGCAGGTAGTGGGTGGGAGGCGGCGGCTAAGGTGAGAGGAAGGGTGGATGAGGGGTGAGTCCAGGGGGAGTGAGGTAGGGGGGTGAGGTAGCGGAGGGGGGTTTAAGGGGTAGAGGGAAGGAGGGGTAAAGGTGGGCTGGGGTAGCGGTTCGATTGTGGGGAGGGGTGGTTTAGTTGGGGGCGAGGCGGGTAGGCGGAATAGGTGGAAGGTGGGTAAGGGTGGGCTAGGCTAGCAGACGTTGGGGGGAAGGGGGTAGGCTGTTGGGGGTTGGGGAGAGTGGAAAGGGGGTGAAGTGGCATTAGGGTTGTGGGCCGGTAGTGGGGCTAGGGGGTGGAGGGGGGCGTGGAGGGGAAGTGGTTGGGGGGTGGGGTGGCATGGAGTGGGGGTAGGGGGGAGGTGTGAAAGGGGGGTAAGGGTGCGGTTGGATGGCCGTCCAATTGCGGGGTGGGGTGGCGTGGGTCGGTTGAGGGGGAAGAGGGGTAGGGGGCGTGCGGGGTAAGTGGTGGGGAAATCGCCCGCCACTCCGTGGATGGACAGGGTGGTGTCAGTGGGCTTCTGCCATTTCTTAATGTTAATATTTTTTTAATTTCAATTATCTGATTATACAAATTAAAAATTTAGGATATATTTTCGTTGTGGATTTAAGTTAATATGTTTTCGTTGTTTACTAATTTGTGTTTCTATTTTTCAGGAAAATGGCATCAAAGAAGGTTTCTGTGAATATTTCTGGACCAAAGACACTTAAAGGTGCAGCTTCAAAAAACATTGGTGAATGAACTCCATGAGCTCATGGCTAAAAATCTTTCAAGTGCCTCAAATGATAAGAAGATGATTTCAGACTAGAAGAATTCAAAAGAGGTGAAATTCCCATCAAGAATATGGTATGTGAAAGAAAAAGAAAGTCAAAGTGTGAACATATAGCTATATATTGATATACCGAATGAAAATGGAATTTTTGAGCTGATGGGAAGAGTCATAGATATGTGTTCGGTACCAGACACTGAAGTTGTTTACATACTTACAAAAGCTCCCAAGTCATATGAAAGGATTAAATATCAATTAACATATTCATTGTATGACACGAGAGAGGTATCTACAAAGTTGTGTAAACAAATCGTAAATGAGATGAAACAAAACATCGTAAGTATTGTCATTTATATTTGTATTTTGTTTTCTTGAAAGTGTCTCGCTATATTTTTTTAATTTTGTTTTTATTGACATATGATATTTTATTTGGCAGAATTTTGTTGAAAGTTGTTCAATTAGGTTGGGAGGCATTCATTTCATAGAGCCTGATATCATGAAATTTGTCAGCAGTTTTTACTCAATGTTAGAAGAAGATATGGAAAATAGGAAAAATGTAGTAATTGATGATGCTACAAAACTACATCCAAAGGATCAGAAAAAAGGCCTCTAGTGGAGAAATCTAGCAAGGGTAAACAAGTTACTTTTGATGACAATGAAGTTGAAATTGACAGTGAAGCATATGTTGCTGTTACTGAAGATGACATTGGAACTGATAAGAGCCGTAAAAGACCAAAAGTAACAACGCCAAAAAATAAATCTGTTGAGAATGTTATGACGAAGAAAAGTAAAGTTGAAGATTTTGAAGTAGTCATTACCAGCAGTCAAGAACCTAGTGAAACTTCAAAAGAAAGTAGAGAAATCATTACACCAGGAGCTGATTTAGAGGATGGCATTATCAAAACAAAACAAAATGCCATTTGACAGAATTTGACAAAGAAAAACTTAATTGATGGTGGTCGTACATTTCAGCTTAATGTCAGACAAACCTATAAGGAAAGTGAAGGACAATGTCAATATCAAGTCAGAAAGCCACACCATCTGCATGTTCACAACTTGAAGACATTGATGAGGTATAATCCATATGCTCATGTGGTTAATTATGTGCTTCTTGTTGATCCAGTTCAAGTTCCCAACAAAGAAGCATTTGATAAGTCAAAATGTTTTGAATACAATTATTATGTGCTTGGGGGGAACCATTCTGTAGAAGCTCAAAGACAATTGATGGAGGAATATCCCAATAACCCACGTTTTGAAACAATGAAATGTATCATTTATGTTGGTTTATCAGATATAGAAGCAAATTTAGTGGCATGGGATCATAATTCAGATAATGAATATAGAATGTCTATGAATTTCATCCAAAGGGTTAGATTTATTCATAGTGAATTTCAAGAAAAATGTGGTGGGGATAGGATAAATGTTACTGCAGATTTCCGAAGGGAATGTTGTATGGAAATAGGCTATCAAATTGAAGAGAAACCCAATTCAAAAGGTGGAAAACGCAACCTTCCTAGTGATATATTCAGAGGTGTTGATAACATTTTCCAATTGGCATTTAGAACTGGAGATGTTTGGAACTTGATTGATGAGATTTTTAGCATGTGGGAAAACATTGTCATTAAAAGCTAGAAGGTTAAAAAGTCTAAGCCATTGATATGTGGCGGCAGTAAATTAGGTCTTGACTTGAAGCAACTTCCAGAAGATATGACTATCACACCTTGGAGAGCAATGCAAGGAGTGAAAGATGAAAAAATTGTCAAAACAATATTATCTTGTGTGAAGTCAGGGGAATTATCATTGGAGGAAATGTCCGAGGAATTTCAAAAGTAAGTTTGTTGAATTATTTTTATTTATTTCTAGATTATAATTTTCTTTTAAATAAAACATGTTGTTCTTGGTAGTATTTGTTATACATATCATTATATTGACTTTTTGTTACTTTATCTATGTAGTCACAAAGTTTACATGAAAATTCAAGAACAAATGGTTAGATTGTTGAATGAAGATAGTTGGGATGATGTTGTACGCAACTATCCAGATTCGAGTTCTACATCAACATTAAAAGTTTTTTTTATCTTGCATTTAAAAAGGTATCTTGATTTACACATTCGTTTTTATTCACCTGTGTATTATTTTTAATTTATAACTTACACATATATTTGTTTATTTTATAAAAGATGAAGAAGGATGATAATGGAGCGCCAACTAGCTTTAGAACCTTTATTGAAAAAATAAAGACCGAAAGACTAAGGAAGCAACGTGTTAAGAATGTTGAACTTGATCCAACTCTTACTCATTTCATTTGGAATGGGCTAGACACTGTTCAATATCAAGTAATACAAGGCGACTGTGAAGACATTGCTAAACTCATACCTAAAAGGGAGTATGCCTTAGTTATTGCAGATATTCCCCATGGTTTCAATGTTCCAAATATTGACTATGATAGTGACTCTTATACTTATCAAGCTTTTAGTAAACTGGTTGCGGGATTTGTAGAAGTCACGTCATCACCATTATGGAGATTTGTGACATTTTATTCAGACACACAATTGGCAATGATATTGTCAAGCTTCAAAGGGAAAGCAAATTCAAGGATGCAACTTACATGGTAAGACGTTCAAAATTTATATGTGATTAATGTTGAAAAATTCATTTATGTACAAGTTGATTGAACTTTTACTATTTCATGTTACAGGCAAAAGTCAAATCTTCTTAACTGTGATGATCCAATATTTATAAATGATTGTGAGTTCATTCATATTGATAGTTGGGCAAAAGATGATAGCTGTATGTCTATGATTTTTAATTGGGTGGAGGAAAGAGTCATAGCCAAATACTGAGTTATGATGCTGTTGTGAGAAAACTAACATATGAAGACAAAGAAGAAAAATGAGAGATAGTTAACATTTATAAAAAACCACAATTATTGATTAACTATCTTATAGACATATGTTCAAATGAAGGAGATTGGGTTCTGGATTTATTTTCTGGCTCAGGTAAGTTTTATTATATAGAATTGAATTTCAATATGTTATTTTTTTAATTAATATGTCATTGTACTAATTTACTTCATTATTTCTTTTGTGCTTGCTAATTAGGTAAAACACTAGCATGCTGCCTTCAAGAAGGAAGAAATTACATTGCGATTAAAAAATATCCATTACAATGCAATTTCATTTAGCAAAGAATTAATGCTCTTCAATTTCTTCCAGATGCAATACAAGAAATTGGGTTGAAGAAAGGGGACTTTAGTGAATCACGTGTCGCAAAAAAGGCAAAGGAACCTCAACCACCATTACATGGGATGTTTGGAAAGACATACATTGGGAGATTGGCAGACATGAAAGATCCATTAGAAGACGAAAATGAGCAAAAGGAAGCAGAAAATATTGAGGAAGAAAACAATGATGAAACTCTAGAGGACGAAGAGTTTGGATTACATGACATTGTTGATTAAATTTAAGTTATGCTTGGAAATCAAGCTCATTTTTGTAACTATTAAGTAGTCATACTTGCAATGTTTTGACTTTGACATTTTATGAGAAGAATATACACTCAATTGAGGTTGTTATGCGTTGAATATTTGCAATATGTGATTTTCGCATTAATTTTTAAGTTAACCATTATTTTTTGAAAAAAAAAATGATTGTTATTATTTTTTTGATATGAAATTCATAAAAAAACTATTATTTAACTATTTTTAGTTAAAATTTTCGTATAAAAATTATGATTTTCACATGTCAATTGTAGCAAAAAATTATCAAAACGTGTAGTTTTTTAATTATATTTATGTTAAAAATGGCTATTTTTATGTCAATTGTTAGAAAATATTGTTTTTTAGAAACAATTATTTCTTGTGGATTGAAAAATTAATTAACAATGTATAAATATGTAGAATATTGAAAATTCAAAATATCAACCTTCTTTTTTAAATATGCGAAACAATAAAAACCTCACTACAAAAAAATAAAATTAAAATAAAAACAAGAAAATATGAAGAAAAAGATCAATTCAAGAAATATTAAGTTTACAAAATAATTATTTACATTTCATACATTAGAAAATAAAAAAAGTTAAAAAAAAAACCTTTTAAAAAAAGAGTCTGGTGCAGAATTACCACGTTTTTAAATTAGCATAAAAAACACTACCATCATAAAATGCAATGTACATAAAAAAATTTATAGTGCCAAAAACTAAGCTTTAAAAAACACATGTGTGTTCTACATAACCCCTTTTCGAAATCGAGTCACTTTTTTGCTATCTCTACAAAACGGGTAACAGTATGGGTTCCCGTTTCAAAGTTTACATTGTTTATGGATGAAGTTTATGGGCGTGTTATGAAGAAGTGACCTTTGTTTATGACTAAGGTAACTCTGTATCCCTTTCTGTGTTCATTTTCCAACCAATTTAATAACTCGAAAGCAAGTAAGCTCTGATGTGAATGGGCGGCGTTGGAGGAGGACACCCACGTTCTTGAGGGTCAGTGTTGGAGGGTATGAGTTCCTGCACCTCTAGAATCCTAGTCATTAGCTTTAGGAGAAGCGATTGTATGGGGGTTTTCTAATTTTAGTTTCAGTAAAGTATTTAGAAAGAGTTCAGAGGCGATGGTGGAATGTGTTATTAGTAGTAATTCTTTTTGGGCAACCAAGCCATAATCTTCATTTGAGGATGCTAAGCTCGAGTATATCTTATGGTGTCTGGCAGAGTCTAAACGGTCAACACAGAGAGGTGTTGATAGTCGACTAGCGCTAAGAAATAAGTTTCCAGGGGGAAGAGAGAAAAAGTCTCGTGTTTTTCTGGTTCTTTTGTTTAGTGAAAAGTGGAAGAATTGTGGCAGAGATGGTTGCGAAGTGTTTAATTGTAGAAAGAAAATGATTCATTTGACTTGTGACTTAGTAAAATGGAGAAATTCAAATTTCCACACCAGCAAGATGATTTGTGTTGTAGTTAGTAGGAGTGACATGGCCAAGCCACTTAGTTAAGTAAGTTAATTCAAGTTTGTGGGCAAGACATAGAGTTTTGGATGAGTTGATTGCTAAGATCTAGCAATCTAGTGGATTCATAGTTAGTGAAATTCAATTATATTAGCTCTAGTCATGAATAAAGTTAGTAGGAGTTCAGTTGAGTAGTTGTAACTGTTGTTAACTCACTGATCTCATAGTTAACTAGTCAATTTACTAAAAATAACCTTAGTCATGCATGCAATTCAAATTGCCTAGTTGAGTGGAGGAAAAATGCATCAATGTAATCATTATTATATACTATTGAGTGTACAAAGTTTGCATGTAGCAGGTGAACTAATTTCCTTGGGAATTGTGCAAGGAAATAAGAGCCTCCTATTCTTTAGGAGCACAGAATGTGAAAGAAAATAGGAGGAAGTTGTAGGCCTATTTTGGCTAAGTGTTGGTGAGAGCAGAGTCAGAGTAGGAGATCAATATTGCAGTGCAGATTGAGCTTCAAGGATTGAAGAAATCATTGTAATAAATCCATATTATCATCTGATATAATACAAACAGAGGATGGGTTTTTCCTAGTTGTTCCCAAGTAAAAACTGTGTTCATTGTAATTTAATGCTTACATGTGTTTCTATTGTATGTTTTCCCTTCCGCAGATTGAGTAGAAGAAATTTTGTCTATTGTTCTCAGTATGATTTCATTAGCAACTTTTAATTTTGAGTTATTTCTACATGGTATCAAAGCCATTGAAAATTACATAGAAACCAAGTTCCTGATCTTCTCTAAAAAAATCAAATAACATATTTGTGGCACAAGAATTTCCTTCAGTGCGGAACAATCTCTTTCTATGGATTGAGGCTTGAGTATGCATTGGAAGGAACTTTGAATTTCATAGCTTGGAATGATAGGATGGAAGTTGTGCTAGATGAAAATGGAGTATTAGAGTACACACAAATTGCTATTCCAAAAACAACAACATCAGATGCACAACAACTGGCTTAGTGGAAGAAATATACAACAAAATCCAGGAGGATTATCCTGGTGTTGACGATGTTGGACCCACCAACATGTCAAGGGATATCCCCAGTAAGAAGTCCAAACTAGACCTCAAACGTTTTGGTGTAGGAGTCCTAGCAGTGGGTCATACGATATCGCCTTGACCGCGGTTACGTGCAGAGGCAAGTAAGATGTACCTGTTGGTAGCAAGGGTGTGACATGCGCAACAAGCCAAGGTAGGTGCATGAAAGGTTCTAACACAAGGACAATGAGGTGAGTGCACCCTTGGAAACTTGTGGAAGCACGTGGCTTGGAAGGGAACACACGAGCGAAGATGCATCAACAACTGGAAAGCAAGTAAGTTAACAATCCAAAGTGATGGTTAAACCAACAACACATCTCAGTAAGATTCATACATACTTATACAGAAAGAGTCCATACATGCATGTGTAAGAAAACATATACATATATCATTAGAGTAACCAAGATAGCTGAAATACAATAACAACATACGCATGAAATGTGTTGGCACTGTTATATGAATAAGTGAGAGTTCCAATAATATAGTACAACCATGACCAACCACTAGTCTCGGTAGCGGAACGTTACAACCACTGTTGCCTTCTCCTCCAAAGAGATGTACTAGCTTTGCACTGTGGAGAAACCAAGGCTCATTACAATGCTCTCCAAGCTTTCTTTAAGATACTTCTATTGGAAGCTTGGTTGACTAAAAGGCTCTACAATGAGTTATGAGGTACTATATATAGAAAAGGGTGTGGTGGCCCTTTACATTCCCCTTTGTGATTGTTCACCTACCCTCATGACTCTTCAACTACTTTATGACTGTTACATTCAATTATTGACACTTGAACATCCACTTCACAAGATGTTACATCCAATCTGTACTTGTACCCATGTGAGAAAAAATAGCTTGAGCAAGCCGTGCAAAACATAACTAACACTCAGAAAATTGTGGTAAGACCAACTCTTTGACATCCTTGCGATGATCGATGGTGGTGAATTGATGCCAAGCTTGGCCATCCGTGATGGTGTCCGTACCCTCAATGGTGACATCCTACTGCAAGCGAACTCTTTCCTCCATTGCATCTGGGTACACTAATATGGCTCCTCTATCCAACTCGTCTAATAACACGTGCATCATTATCTTGAGTGTAGTTGGACCAACAATATACTGATGCATAGTGTCTGTATTGATATCCAAGTGTGTGCTGGTGACCATGTGCATCAACTTGTCGAAATACATGTTCAGCTCCAGTCGGACTTGCTCCTTGTCTTCACTTTAGTGAGTGTGCCAAATGGGTGGCATTGCATGTGTGTGCATAATGACATCCATGCTCCTTAATATCATTGCATGCGATCGACAACACTTCTCACCCTGTCTATTCCATGCCAACTGCTAGATGGGTCCATAACCTGTATGGGCGTAGTTTCATCAGTTTGTGCATGTTGCGCCTCACGTTGTGCCTGTTCCTGCTGCAACTCCTTTTGTTGTCTGTGCAACTCCTGTTCTTCCTTGAGTTGCTGTTTCAACACCTATAACTCTTTCTTTGTTTCTCTCTTTGGCTTTGCGTGATCCTCTTGTCACGTCGTCAGCTCATAGCCTCAATCTCCAAAGTTGCTCTCATCATAAGTGGATTTTCTTGAACTTGCTACTTTGTTTTGCCTCTACGCTGTCAACAACCTTCCTCTTTCATTTGTCACATGCAGGTGTGATCCATTATGCTGCTGTTGATGGTGCTACTTGTTGTGACACCGCTTCCATTTCATCTTGATATCCTTGTCCATGAACAACTTGATGTATTCATAGCTAGGCAAGTTCATATACACTTGATCGATTTCATCCCTAGTTGTGCTCTTAACGATGTCTTCAACTCTTCTTTCTTGGAAGCCATTGTAATTGTGCTGATGAGAGGAAGACGAACACTTGTGACACCTGGAGACATAGCAACAATCATGACAAGCAATATGTCCGTCAAAAACCAAAACAAACTGGAGGACTGACATGCAACATACCTGTGTGACTATCTGTGAAGATTACGCAATCTTCACTGGGAGGCTGGGAGACTGACTACCAAAACTATGCAAGGCACAGTTTGGGCTATCAGGAGGTTGAATGACTGCTGGAACTACGAGATACATCATCCAGCCTAGCCTATTGAGTACTGAAGCTGCGTAATGCGTAGTTTTAGTCAGCAGTGACATGCAAACTAGCAAATTGCATTGCGCAGTTTCTGGGGCCAACGAGGCACTACCTCATAGAATTGCACAATGTAAGCCTGAAGGTCAGTGCGAGGATAGACTTGCAAAATTTCTGGAGGGAAGGTAGAGCCTTCACTTCTAGAAATGCGCAATGCTAGCTGGGCAAGGCAAGGTTTGGGCTAAGGCAACCCAGACCCGCCGACGGGCGACTGAAAACATGAGAAGTCTGAATGCATGGTGATACTGAGTGTAAACAAGAGTGAATGATCATGCATGCAAACAGCAAGTGCAGGATTCAGAAAATGGGAAAACATGCATGTGTGTGAAACAGGTCGCCGCAACGACGAACGTTGGTGCAAAAACAATGTCATGCATGCAACAACAGTGAGATGCGAATGGAAACTGAAACGATGCTCCTTCAAGCTAACATACATTAAAACGACAAAAATTGCTCATTAAAATTGAGCAGACAACACTCACACAAAGTGAAACACAAAGAGTAATAGAAATGCAGCGCAAGACATGAAAAGTAGACATACCGTGAAACATCTAAGCTAAAAGTGCCGAAGACTCCTCGATGCAACATGGGATGCCAGAGCTGCAAGGTCGATGTGAGGAATGAGATTTGTAGTGTCTAGTTCATGAATTTTGATAAGATTGAGGTTATCATGTGCATGCCACAAATCTAGGAAAAAGTGACACTTGGCGAGAGGTTTTTGAAATGAGCTTTTCTTGTAACCCCCATCTGCTAAAATAAATCCCTAGATCTAGGAATGCATTTTGCATGCTGCCTTTTGCTATTTTGGGAAGAGAAGCCCATGCATGCAAATAAATTTTTCTTGGTCCCGAAGGCAACCTGTCAACCTGAAGGTACATGCAATAACCTACTTGATTAAGAGAGGGATTTGTGCAATTTATGAGAGAAACTGGGTTGGCTGTCCCATAGGGATTACGCAATTTTTGGGAGGAGCAGGTGACTGCTGCCCAAAATTGCGCAATTTCTGGGTTGAGCTATAGTGCTGGGCTAGATTGCTTAATTTTTCCAAGGAAGACTGTCTCACTGTATTATGCAATTTGTGAGCCTAGCAGGTTGGCCAACAGATTTGCACAATTTATGCAGGGAAGGTTGGTCCCCCTCGAGAATTGTGCAATTTTTTGAGGGAGCTTCTCAGCCAGTAACTAGCCCAAGTCTAGAATGGCAGCCTATGAGGGGAGAGAAGAAAACTAACCTGCACAGGCTGCTAAAAAACCACTGAAGCCTATGTACTTGACAATGCAAGACATACTGCTAAGTATGGTTGGTAGGGAGGTTCCAAAACAAAGATAAGGAAAAATTTTGGAGGGTGGTTGTAGCCGCTACAACACTTGGCAACACAACGACAGAATTCCAACTCTCTGAATGAACCTTGTTCGTTAAAAGCAAGTCTAACACCTCCGGAAGTATTGTTCAATTCTTTGTTCGTCTTGGTTTCCACAGTTGCTCGATTGTAAGATGTAGCATCTGTCAATCTCTTGGTTAGTTGACATACATTCCAAGCCAAGCCAACATAGTTTTTTTGATTAGGGAGGAGGGGTATATTGGTTCACAAGCCATATGGTCGTTAGAGTTTTAGTTTCTCCTCTGGTGTTGCTCCGCTGCCAGTAGGCTTGGACAGTACCCTGACGGAGTCACACAGGAACATAAGAATTGTTGTGTAGCCAGTGATCCTGGTCAGTACCCCAACGAAGCTACTTGCATCACCTCTTTGTGTAGGAAGCCTTTCTCTTCTTTCACATTATTCATTTTCATTTTTTCAAAATTTTCCACATTTTCCTTTTCATAACTGTGCATAACACTCATTCATTTTAGAGGCGGAAGAGGGATCCCGACTTATTGAGAGCAGACAAGGTTGTTCCTTCAGAGAAGTAGTTTATATATACCTCTGACGTGCTTGTTAAGTTTTTCCCCCTCACCTTACTCTACTTGACTGAGCTAATAAGGATTAACCCAAAAACAATTGACTAGAGTAGGTGACACTAGTTAGCATGCAAGCGTTGTGTTTTCACCAAGGTTCACTTCGAACAATACATATTTTCCATCAACGTATCATGGACTGACAATAACAAGTTCTTCATAAAGAGGCATGATGACAGATAACCAAGTATTGATAACTACACAAGTCCTCTTGTACCTTACCCAGCTTGTTTCAAGAGTTGCACACAGTTTCATGCAAAACTAACCTGCGAATGTAAACAGGCAACAAACAACAAGACAAAGAAAAATCAGAAGTAAGTGCGTAAGAAAACAAGTAGGAAAACAAACAAACACGCAAAGTAATAAGTAAGCATGCATGCAAGAAAACAAACCAACAACAAACACTACTCCTACTCTTAAGCTAACAGTGCATGGGTCTTCTCACATGAAGTGATACTTCCAATGCAACCACCGGTGCATTCGTCGACCCATGTTGGTGAAGGTATGGTTCGTGAATAGCACAACAATGCGAACCAACAAACATGAAAGATGTAACAATGAAGAGAAACACACTCCGAGCTTAAGTGTGTCCACAGAAAAGAAGTAGGTGAAAGCACATGACATGCACTCTGTGGACTTGCCATGGTACCGTGCTACAGTGTGTGCAGATGTTAAGTGTATGCATTCTCTTAACTGTGACATGCAAGAAAACGTGAGAAAGTTAGACCGCTTACGTTGTGCAAGTGTGCTTGCTATGTAAGATTCCTCCAATGGATGAGCGAAGGGATCGTGTAGTTTGAGTGGAGGAAGCGAAATCTATGTGTGAGATTGATCTTCAATGCATATAGATGAGTGATGAGGAGCCTTGGGTGTTTAAAAAATTTCCTGATCAGAAGTGAAACCAACCTAAGGAGAGCGAGGGCTTGACATAACCATCAGCTCGTGCTGAAGTTACTTGATAGTTTGTGATGTTTCGACTTCTTTGATATATAGATCATCACAGACTAGTGCCTTAGACAAATTATCAACGATTGAATCAACATCGTGATTGGATGAAGAAATAGAGAGATCATGACAACCAAGATTAGAAAATTTAGGATGTTTGTGGACATCCTCATGATTTGATGAATCACACAGAGGGGTAGATGAGAAACAAGAATGTTAAACCTCTGCGTTTCCAGAAAAAGTAGATGAAGAATCAAGTGGATGTTAATGAATGATTTTTCCTCTCTATTGTCGAATGATGGACTAACATCCAGTGTGTTCCGCGAATGATCAACAACGGGTGCATCTGTAGACGGAGATATACATGCGAAATCATGGATGGAAGAATCACCAAAGATGTCAGGAGAAAATGGAGGAGGCTCGGAGAGAAGGGAGTCATCCTTTGCTGAGGATTGATGCTCAAGCTCTGAGTCATACTCCTCATGAATGATAGCGTAGGTTGGTTGTACAACACCAACTCCGTCAATAGCTTGATCCTAGTTCACAACAAGTGTAGAGTCCGGAATGGAAGAACACAAGATAGTGTCATCCAGAGGATCATCAGAATACGAAGACAGAGGTTGAGGTACAAAATAAATGTGATAACCCATGGGATTCGCAACCAATTCTGCACAGGAATGGAGTGAAGTGACGTTGGGAGGATGTGATGGTTCAACGGATGTGTGTGCTTGTTCTCCCACATCACTCTGTAGTGGTGGAGCTATTTGATGAGGTGGAGATGGACAATAACTTATGATAGTAACCGTGTCTGTTTGTGATTATGCAACTCCACCACTGAAGTATGCTGAGCGGGGTTTGAGCTTGAACTTATTCATGGGATTGACAGATTTTATAAGGAAATATTCAAATCTATACATGAGATACTGAAATTTTATCTGAATTTTCAGAGCTTCAAACATGAATAGATGGAAGCGCTCCAAAAACTCCATAGGTGATTCATGCGGGGCCTTCCATTGTTTTAACACTCTTTTATTAAGTAGTTCAGGATCAAAATGGTGGAAAAAAATTTTGATTAGATCGTTGAACTGCTTGAATGAGTGTACGGAGTTATGAGGTAGTGTGCCACACCATTGCAAACAGTGGTTGCGAAGTGTGTGTGTGAGCAGCGAACAAACCTCTATTTCATTAAAATCTTTCATGCCCTGCATGAGCACATGGAAGTCATCTAAGTGCTCATGCCAGGCCACTTTGCCTTCACCATCATACGTGATTTGTGACAAGTGATCCCAAAACTCCCTCTCGATGTGAAAGATATGTCCGTTGGATAGACATTTCAGAGGGCGAACTATAACAAACTCCATGATAGATGTGAGAAGACTCAAAACAGATGATGAGGATTCAACTTGTCATCTAGCCCTCCTTCTAGCACCAGAAATGTTGACAGTGCTGGACCCACCAACATGTCAGGGGATCTCCCCAGTAAGATGTCCCAACTAGACCTTAGATCGTTTGGTGTTGGAGTCCCAACTGTGGGTCATATGGTATCTCCTTGACTGCGATTGCACATAGATGCAAGTAAGATGTCCCTGTTGTTAGCAAGGGTGTGACATGCGCAGCAAGCCAAGGAAGGTGCATGAATGGTTCTAACACATAGAAAGTGAGGTGAGTGTGCCCCTTGGAAACCTGTGGAAGCATGCGGCTTGGAAGGGAACACATAAGCAAAGATGCATCACAGACTGCAAAGCAAGTAAGCTAACAATCCAAAGTGATGGTTAAACCAACAACATATCTCAGTAGGATTCATACATACTTATACAGAAAGAGTCCATACATGCATGCATAAGCAAATAAATACATATATCATTAGATTAACCAAGATAGCTTAAATACAATAACAGTGTATGCATGAAACATGTTGGCTCTATTATATTAAGAAGTGAAAGTTCTAAGAATACAGTACAACCATGACCAACCACTAGTCCTGGTAGTGGGATGTTACAGTCACTACTGTCTGCTCCTCCAAAAAGATGTACTAGCTTTGCACTGTGGAGAAGCCAAGGCTTGTTACAATACTCTCCAAGATTTCTCTAAAATACTCCTATCGGAAGCTTGACTGACCAAAAGCCTCTACAATGAGTTATGAGGTACTATATATAGCAAAGGGTGGGGTGACCCTTGACATTCCCCTTTGTCATTGTTCACCTACCCTCATGACTCTTCAACTACTCTATGACTGTTACATTCAATTATCGACACTTGGAATTCCAATTTACAAGACGTTACATCAAATTTGCACATGTACCCATGTGAGACAAAATGGCTTGAGCAAGCCATGCAAAACATCACTAACACTCGGACAGTTGTGGTAAAACCAACTCTTCAACATCCTTGCGATGATCGACAACGACGAACTGATGCCATGCTTGGTCATCCGTGATGGTGTCCGTGCGCTCAATTGTGACATCCTGCTGAAAGAAAACTCTTGCCTCCATTGCATCTGGGTACAATGATATGGCTCCTCTATCTGACTCGTCTGATAAAAAGCACATCATCATCTCAAGTGCAACTGGACCAACAACATACTGATGCATAGTGTCTGTGTTAATCTCCAAGTGTGTGCTGGTGACCATACACATAAACTTATTGAAATACATGTTCAGCTCCAGTCGAACTTGCTCCTTGTCTTCACCTCGGTGAGTGTGCCAAATGGGTGTGATTGCATGCATGCACACAATGAAATCCATGATCCTAAGTAGCCTTGCATGTGATCGACAACACTGCTCACCTTGTTTGCTCCATGCCAGCTGCTGTATGGGTCCATAACTTGCATGGACATAGTTTCATCAGTCTGTGCATGTTGCGCCTCCTGCTGTGTCTGTTCTCGCTGCAACTCCTTTTGTCGTCTATGCAACTCCTCTTCTTCCTTGAGTTGTTGCTTCAACACCTATAAATCCTTGTTTGTTTCTCTATTTTCCTTCACATGATCCTCTTGTCACGCTGTCACCTCATAACCTTAGTCTCCAAAGCTTCTCTCATCACAAGTGGATCTGCTTGAGTTTGCTACTTTGTTCCGCCTCTATGATGTCAACAACCTTCCTCTTGCATTTGTCGCATGCATGTGTGCTACCTTCTGCTACTGCTAATGGTTCTTCTTGCTATGACGCTACTTCCATTTCATTTTGATATCCTTGTCCATGACAACTTGATGTCTCCATAGATAGGCAAGTTCATAGACACTTGGAGTACATCCCCAATTATGCTCTGAACGATGTCTTTGACTTTGCTCTCCTAGAATCCATTGTACTTGTGCTGCTGAGAGGCAGATGAAGATCTATGATACCTGGAGACATAGCAACACTCATGACAAGCAATATGTTAGTAAAAAACCAAAACAAACTGGAGGACCGACATGCAACAGACCTGTGTGACTGTCCGTGATGATTGCACAATTTTCACGGGGAGGCTAGTAGAATGACTGCCAAAATTGTGCAAGGCATAGTTTGGGCTGTTGGGAGGCTGACTAATTGCTGGAACTGCCCGATGCACAGTCTAGCATAGCTTGCTGAGGACTGAAACTGCACAATGCACAATTTTAGTCAGTAGTGACATGCAAACCAAAAAGCTGCATTGTGCAATTTCTGGGGCTAGCAAGGCACTGCCTCCAAGAATTGTACAATGCAAGCTTGGAGGTTAGTGCTAGGCTAGACTTGCGCAATTTCTGTAGGGAAGGTAGAGCCTTCACTTCCAAAAATGTGTAATGCTAGTCAGGCAAGGAAAGGTCTGGGCTAAGGCAGCCTGGACCCGCCGATGGGCAAGTAAAAACACTTGAAGTCTAAATGCATGATGATACTGAGTGTAAACATGAGTGAATGATCATGCATGCAAACAACAAGTGTTGGATTCATAAAATGGGAAAACATGCATGTGTGTGAAACGAGTCACCGCAACGGCAACCGTTGGTGCAAAAACAATGTCATGCATGCGACAATAGTGAGATGCGAACGGAAACTGAAATGGTGATCCTACAAGCTAACATAGATTAAAACGACAAGAAGTGCTCATTGAAATTGAGCAGACAACACTCACACAAAGAGAAACACAAAAAGTGACAGAAATGCAACGCAAGACATGAAAAGCAGAATTACCCTGAAACAACTAAGTTGAAAGTGTCGAAGACTCCTCGATGCAATGTGGCATGTTAGAGATGCAAGGTCGATGTGAGGAATGAGCTCTGCAACGTTTGATTCATGAGTTTTGATAAGATCGAGGTTGTGACGCACATGCCACAAATCTAGGAAAAAGCGATACTTGGCGAGGGGTTTCTAAAATGAGCTTTGCATGTAACCTCCAGCTGCTAAAAATAGGTCCCTAGATCTAGGGATGCCTTTTGCATGTTGATTTTTGCTATTTTGGAAAGAGAAGCCCATGCATGCAAATAAGTTTTTCTCAGTCCCAGAGGGAACCGGTCAACCTCAAGGTACATGAAACATCCTGCTTAACTGAGAGAGGGATTTGCGCAATTTTTGAGAGGAACTGGGCTGTTTGTCCGAGAGGGATTGCAAAATTTTTGGGAGGAGTAGGTGACTTATGCCTAGAATTTCATGATTTCTAGGCTAAGCTGAAATACTGGGCAAGATTGCACAATTTTCCCAAGGAAGATTGTCTGACTGTATTGCGCAATTTATGAGCCCAGTAGGTTGGCCAGCAGATTTGCACAATTTCTGCAGGGAAGGCCAGTTGCCCTCTAGAATTGCTCAATTTTCTAAGGGAGCTGCTTAGCCAGCAACTAGCCCAAGTCCAGAATGGCAGCCTGTGAGGGGAGAGAAGCAAAGTAACCTGCACAGGGTATTGAAAAACCAAGGAAGCCTATGTACTTGATAATGCAAGACATTTTGATAAGGATGGTTGGCAAGGAGGCTCCAAAACAAAGATGAGGAAAATATTTGGAAGGTGGTTGTAACTGCTACAACACCTGGAGGGAGTCAAAGATCATGTGATTTCAAGTTTTCATGGAAATAAGACTGCTTATGAAATGTGGAAAATCATCACAGAGGTATTTAAAATACACAGTGATGCTAGGAAATTGGCATTGAAAGATAAGCTCAGTAACATTCAAATGCAGAAAAATGAAACCATTGTTAAGTACCTATCTAGATTCACTCAGGTCATTGATCAACTTGGAGGAGTAGGAGAGAATATGCCACCATATGATCTGTGAGATTAACACTCCTTTGTATTCCGAAGTATTTGCACAACTAAGAGGATTGAGTTAATGGTAGAGACAAGAAAAAATATTGGGAGAGACTTTGGTTTGACTTGGTGCACGAGGAGATTAGAAGAAACACTCGAGATAGTGTCTCATCTAGAGCCGGTGAGGAAGACAACTATGCTCTAGTTGGAAAAGGAAATAATTCCAAAGGAAAGAAGGCCAAAGCAAGGTAGAATATCACCAGAACCATTGCAAGAATAAATACCTCAGTAGAATTAAATGCTTTGACTACCATGAGTATGGAAACTATGCAACCAAATGTCCACACAAGAAATCCAATAAGGTGTCTGTAGTCGGAGCAGGAGGAGATGCCATCACATCAAAATTCAAGTCAGATTTCACACTCATTGCTTGCATGGCAAGCACAGTAAGAGGGAGTGAGTGGTACCCAGACTCTGGTGCTTCACTTCATATGGCATGAAATAATGAGTTCTTCAACAACTTAGAGGAGAAGGACCTTGTTGACGCTACGATCAACAACCTCCAATTTTTTCCCTACATGTGAAGTTTGGAGCCTACTGAGGATCTAATGATCTATTCAATTCATGATAAATGAATGTTATGCTAAGTATTTAAGCCTTCTTCTTGGTTTTTGATTGTCGAAGTCACTTGCATATACATACTCAGTCCATAACAAATTCATATCGCATTCTTTTATGCGAGCTTGAACACTCATAGTATAATCCATAAATATAGTTCCTATTCAATATTCAAATGATTTCAACAATCAATGCACACTTTCAATTGGTAGTCTCTCAATTTTGGTTGTGACTATACTTCTATTTCAGTGAGTTTTTAATTATCGCTTTTGCATACCTTCACTTTCGAAAGTGTCGTTTTCATGTTTATGGTTGTCACTTTTGCTTGCCTTCACTTTAATAAGTTTCATTTTCATGTTATCTACACTCTGGCATGTGACACTTTTAATTGCCTTGGAATTTTGTAAGTGTTGTTTTCACTTTACTCTTACCATTACAAATGTCATCTTTTGGCATGGGAAGCGTTGCATATCACATAAGCATAATTATGGTTCATTTCAAGGGGTAACTTTGGTGCCAATAAGTTGTATTTATCTTATAGACATGTATCACACTCATTCCCAAACTTTCATGCACCATCGCACAAGTGTTGTCATTGTCATCGCAAAGTGCATCTTAAGTTTCACACTTGGAAGAAGGTGTTGTATTGCCGTCACATTGAGGGGATCATTTTGTTTGTGTTTTCTGAGTGATC